>CM052445.1:46867654-46886556 GCA_028533085.1 Varecia variegata | reverse complement strand
ATTTGTGATCTTGGTGAATACTCCCACAAGCTCATACACAAATCTTCAGAAGATGCTTTCAATAATTAGTTGAAGAAGACTATCTATTATTTGGATGTCAGTCAGTTTTTATCCCTAGATAATACTGGAGTTGGTCTATTGGCTTAAAAACAAAATGGCCACATTGACAGTGATAGATCCATCCTATTTGTGACATTAACCACATGGATTACCTTTTACAAAAGCTTATCTGGTTATCACCAGTGATACATTCCTGACTATCCCAGTGTAAAGGCTAATACTGACCCTCAGTTTAACACCATCCTCTGAAAACCATTCTGTCATCTCTTTGCAACCTGATGAATTTGGGCCCTTTCATCATGGAGAGCTGTGAGTTTTCTTCCTTAAAAAATGTATTTGCTTCTCTTGGAAGAATTCTTCACTTAAAACCAACATCCAATGT
Organism: Varecia variegata; assembly: GCA_028533085.1. Taxonomy (NCBI): domain Eukaryota; kingdom Metazoa; phylum Chordata; class Mammalia; order Primates; family Lemuridae; genus Varecia; species Varecia variegata. The sequence continues at coordinate 46,886,114 of CM052445.1, read as the reverse complement.
CTTATTCTCAGCTATTTTGCCCCACAGGGAAATGGTTCAAACTATTTACAACAAAGGAAGTGAGACAGTGTGCTGATATTGACCATAAATGACTATAGAGAGACGTATTAAAAGACTCAATTATGACACCACCTGGAGAGCAAAAGTTTGGGAGTTTGGAGTGCTATACCACAAGGTATGGTATACTCTTTGAATGATGGCATGTGTCTGAAAATGAAGGGGTAGAAATAGGGAAGCCACTACTCTTGATTACATCTAGTGATCTAGTTAGAAATTATTTATTCCCATTCTTCTATCTTTGGGATTCACCCATTTAGATCTTTGTTCAAATAGAGATTGATAGGGAAATAGACAGATATATAGATCCTTTCGCCAGTTATTATTCAATTATGTTAGGTGTTAAAATAAATCTGGTAATTTTAGTCTCTTCATTCCATTAATCCATTAAGCAATGAGTTGGTGAATCTGCTTATTTTTTGCAAAATACAGAAGACTGATTGTGTCTTCAATAAATGTGAGTCAAGGTGTTTATTCACCTTCATTAAGTTGGTATTTCAGTTACGTCCACTTTTCTTCCTATTCTTCATGTCCTACTTTTGCTTTGGATCCCTTATTTTTATTATGTGCCTTATTTTTATAGTTTTTATCCCATGCTAATCTAGACCAGAATTTTTCTAAACCTGCTGATCTGTTATAATCTGAGATTTAATTCCCATTATTTCCTGTATTAAGAATATTATTTGATAAAATATATATCCCTGTAAAAATACTTGGTAGAAAAATATCAGGTCTAAAATTCTTATTGCTTCTTTTGTTTGTTTTGTTAAATTTCAAATGATTTGAGATACGTGTACATATATATATGTATATATACATGGAACCATTACATTTTAACCCTATGATGAAATATTCAATAAATCCATGAAATTAATCAGTATGTTTAGTCATCGGTCTTCCAAAAAATACCCTTAGATATCATCCTTTTGTTTTCTTTCTTATTTCATCTCTAAACGGAATACATACATTATGTTAAGTGGGAATATGTTGTTGTTGCTTTTGTATGAGCCTGTGAGTGTTAAGAGTATTGTGTCTATGTGACAGTGAGTTGTGTTGCTTCTTATATCCCTTTATCTTCAATTCTTATGTTGGATCATTTTGGACTTTCATGTTAAATAGTTAATGGTTTATTATTTTATATTATTCATAAATATTCAGTCCTATCGACTATAGTTTAGTAATTTCCTTTTTTAGAGTTCTTTCTTATAGTACGAAACTTCCTTTTTTTGTTTTTCCTATGAGCTTTATTTGTGCAAGTGTGGAGATAGCATTAAATTGCAGATAGAAAAAGGAGGAGAGCATGTCTTCCATTAACCACATTCTCCTATCATATATTTCCCTTTGTTTACAATATGTTTATAAGGTTTTATTCTCAGACACTTATACACAGGGGAAAAAATGGAAGATGGACTGTAATTTGTGTATAATTTCTCCCTGCAGTAAATGCAAATACTCCCTTTAGAAATTAATATGAGTTCACCCATCTCCATAAAAGGGGAGATGTAGTTTATGGCTCACTGTGCTCTACCAAGAGAAATGTCCATCTCTTTTTCCAGCTCAGCTAATAATAGGTGTTGATCTGCACATGATATTTTTGACAAACATATTCCCCAGGGAAACACCTATGGATTCTGTTGTCTGTTTGTTTGTTTGTTTGTTTGTTTCAAGGATTCTAGGTCATGGGGTTGTTCTCTGATATTTGGTTGAGATCTTCCTAACTGGTGGGAGCTTATAAATAGATCACATGTTTACTAGGCTTCAAAAAATATAGAGTGACAGAGCAGAAAAAAAGAAAGATAGTGTCCAAGGAGCATCTGAAAATGGCCTAATGTGCCATAGAATAAGCCAGGAATGACCTGCCTCTACTGAAAACAACCATAACTAGTAATTGAGCAAGCAGAAACATGAACAGGTGACACCATTCAATCATTAATACTTATTTATAAGAACCTACTATCATGCTGTTTCATTCATTCTTGTCATAGACTCTTTACCAGGAATATGAGACATGTACGATTTTTAGAGTTTAAGGTATTGTACCTACAAATTATGATTGATATATTATTGATAGATTAGGTAGATAAGTCATAATTCTTGCATCCCATGTATCTCATTAGTTAGTACTCACAGGATATTCTCTCGATAAAGATGATTCACAGTAATTCATGAGACATAGATGGCCATCCTCCTGCAAAACATAATCTATTTAATACTTTATGCTCTTGCTAAGATGTTTGTTCAATGCATCATTCAAAAATGAAAACATTGAAATTATGGAACAGTTTATTTATGTTAATTCTTGATATACATTTATATGTGACTTACTAGAATAAATGATTGTCAAAAAAGTGACACAATACAAGGCATGGGACTATAAAAACACTCTGAAGCAAATATGATTGTGTACACACACACACATGCACTCACAAAAATCTAAAAATATATCAAGTTATGTATGCATGAGTGTGTGTATAGAAAACCTTTGTACCTTTTTATAACTATGTATTATGATTTTTACATGAATATGTATTTATTTTAAATTAAAACCTGCACATTATAACATGAAAGTTGTTTTGGTAGCCATCAACTCCAAATCCAATGTGTGCCAAGCCTTTTTTGTTCCAGCATATCACGGCACACACATTAGATGCTCACTCAATATTTCTGGAAGTATGGTTAAAGATGGTATATAAGAAGAGATTATAGCAAAAATAACTAGCTATTTCACAACACTTTGTTTATCATTTATTTTGTATTTTGTTTTGGTTAAAAAAATCTATACTAATTGCACTCAGCAGCAACTCAAAGGCAACATAATCACATATGAAATCACTTACTGTGAATCATATGATTCCTTTACCCCCTGCATACATAATTGCCTTCCCCACTTTGCAAACCTAATCATTAATCAGCATGGATATTTTCAAAATTACCTGTTTACACCAGTGGCTATTGAGCTACCAAGTGTACATTCTATTAAGGTGACCCTAAGTCCTCACAGCCAAAGAAGAAAAATCAGTGCAAAATAGCATAAGAGCAAAACTGATGAATATTAGTCCAGACACCCTGGGAACATCACCATCATGATGCTACTTTTTAGGTAGACCCCCTGACACCAATAATGACACTAATAATAGCTCTGACCTATATAGAGCTATGTCTTTTCAAAGGTGGTATGAATATGTTATAGAAAGAATGGTTAGCTTCTTATTGGAGTAAAGTTGCAGCTATATCTTGAAGAATTAATCTGTGACTGTCTGCTCTGTTTTCGTGTAGTTCTCTGTTCTCACACTACAACCCATACCATGGGGTATCTTCCTGTTTCAAACCACGCTGAGCTGTAGGATCTATGATTCTAACAGATTGCCAAGGACTTCTGAAAGAGAATTATTTGTAAAGTTGTGAAAATATGTTTCTTTGAAACTGGATATGAACTAGCTTGGAAAAAGAAGAAAAGTTATGGAGAAATGAAGTAAACTGGAGAGAAAATATCTGGAAGGATTACAAAGCTGTAGGGAGCTTATACATAGTGGGTCTCTGTCAGAGGCCAGCCTTGCAGCCGCCAGCTATCTGGTAGGTTTTCTGTGGACAGCCTTCCCACTGCAGCCATCATCGTTCTCCCACGACAAGTGATATCCTTGGGAAACATGGGTGAGGCTGCTGCTCTGGAGGGAACCAGAGGAAATATTGCTGTGAGTTAGAGAATAGAGTGACTAAAACAGTAACGAAGAAAAACATAAACAGGTTATTTGAATATATTGCTGAGATTGGTGAACCCTGGCTAATGTCATAAAAAAATAAGGAAAAGCATAGATATATAAAATTAAAAATATCAAGGGTTAAAAATCCTAAGTAACTATTTAATTGTTTTAACTTAAAACAAGTGAAATAGAAAATATGAATTAAAAGGATTATTTTATAGGAAAATATAATATTCTGATCTCTAAATTGAAAGACAGACAACTTTCTGCTCTCTGAAAGTTAAAAATAAAAGGGTAAGCATATATACTCATTCAAATGAAAAAATAAAGAAAGACAAACGTGATGAACTTAATATCATAGCAGACACAGTTAGTGCCAAACACACTGCATGAGACAAAGATTGAACTGTATTCTGCTAACTATTGTAATTCACAATTAAAATACATCATACATATCCATGCAACAAATATTAGAGCAGCATTTTCTTCAAGCAGGAGACAGAAGGTGAAATAGAAACACAATAAAAACAGGACATTTTAATTAATCTCATTCATTACAATAGGAATCAAGTAGTCAAAAACAAATAATGATAATGAAAAACTGAAAACTTAGGGAACTGTATCAATAATGTGATACTAGGAGATTGTATGTGTGCCTCTATATATATGTATGTGTCTATACACTGTAATTATCACAAAAACAAGTAAAATTAATGTTATGTAGTAGTTACAGCAATATCTTCTTAACACACTGCAATGGAATTAAAAACTAAAAACTAGTTCAGAAATCAAATACAAGCTTTTATCTAAAATTTAAAAGAAATCTTGGTTTTTAAGCAGCTGTTGTGTTATGTTAAATGAGGAGTACAAACCTAGAAAAGAACAATAATTTAAACACTAATTACAGAATCTTTGGGATGAAGTCACAGCAATACTCAGAGAAAATTCTATACTTTGGTTACATCACTAAAAAGCAAAGAATAAAACATTATAGATTAGTGTGCAACTCAGATTATTGGAAGAAAAGAGCACAAATTTATGGAAAGAAAGAAGTATGACAAAATGGTAAATATAAATAAAGAGATGAATGAACTAGGAGAGAGAAAAATGTATGAGAATTAGTCAAGAAATAAAAATCCAGGTTATTTAAAAAGTAAAAATAAGATAGATAAATCCTTGCTAACTTAATCATGAAAAAAAGAGTGTACGAATACACAAATTACAAAATATTCAGACTAGAAAGAACTGAAGAAGGTTTTTAAAAAGTATAAATTATAATTTTGACCTATTTTATTAGCATTGAGTATATGGATTCAATGCAAATTGATTTATTAAGTCACATTATTTTGTTCAATGAAAGATTCAATATTAGAATATGACTCTCAGTTTCTTCAGAGAAAGGGAACTTTTAAACCGAGCTCTAGTTTATAGACTTCGAATGTCTTGAGCTTTAAATTTTCTTTTTATTTTACTTTGCTGCTAATTGACTTACAGCAACTAGATTAAAAAAAAAAAAAAGAAAAGGATTTCCAAACCATAGAACCCTAGAATCATTTATAATTTTATATAGATAGTGCATTTCCCTTGTAGAATATACAAATGATCAATTTTATCATAAAATATCCAGATATTTTAAGAAATATGGGTTTTTCATAAACGATAGCTTATAAAACCAAGAACTCACAAGATTATTAAAGGTTCAGAGCTTTCAAAAATCACAGTTCAAGGGGATAATTCTCTCATATGTTTTCTTCCATGTTATCTGCTCTTCTTTGGTCTCTTAGAAATGTGAGTAGTTATTTATTGAATGGGAGGGGTTTTAAACTACCATGTCTAGTCTTGGAAAACTATCATAAACCTAGATGACATAAAAATGTTTATTAAATTGTTTCCCTTACTTCAAAATAAGACTTTGCTTACTACCTATTTTATGACATAGCACACCTATTTGAATTAGGAAATCTATAAAGATTCTGGGCCAACAGTTTCTGTCTTATTTCCTCCTGTGCATTGTTGGCTATGCCTATAAGAGGAAATGGTTCTGGTTACTGTGTAAAACAATCTACAAATACCAATTGGGCTCCGCCATCGACACGTACAACATTAAAGATGGATTCAAGGGTGTAGAAATCTAATTCTAAAGATGAAGTGCCATTTGGCACAGGAATAGATGACATTCAGAATTTATCAAAATGAAGTAAAAACAAGCATCCTATCAATTTGCATCATTAGGCTTTGTCATCTTTGGCATTTCTTTGACAGTGAACTCTGGCAGCACTCATTTTCATAATGCTATGTAAGACATACTTCCAAATGATAAAGTAATTATACAAATCCTCCTGCATAATTGTTCACAAGTGAAAATTGAAAGTCATCTCTGGTTGTGTATATCAATTATTGATGCCCTAAGATATGTCCTGAGCCATATGATGGCTGATTATACTGAGACACTGCAAATTATTCTTCGAGAATACAGCTATGTTCAGAATAGAACTATTTACAATTGGCAAAGAAGAAATTTCTACCACTATATTGGCAAAATACTAGATAACTATATTCACAGTTACACTTGCTCAGTGTTCAATAATCACTACTCTCCTTGGGAGTTCTTTTAAGGTGTGCACACTTAATCATGTCATCCAATATTTGGGGTAGTCTTATAAAAATTTATTTTTTAGAAAAGGTACTATATTGCTAAAACATTTACAAGGTTCAAAATAAAAATGGTGTAAAATAGTTTAGAATAAAAACTCTTTCTCCAATACACATTTCTGTTTATCACCTATCTACTTCCTCAACCCTGGAGGGAATAATTTTTTTCAGTTTCAGGAATTTTCTTCCAATATTTCCTTATGCAAATAAAATATATTTTTAAAATTTTCTCCATTTCACTACAAGTAGTGTAGAGTATACGCTGCTCTCTTCCATATATTTTATTTTTAGCAATGTATCCTAGAAATATATCTATACTATAGAGATCTTTTTTGTATAGTTTTTGAATACTCCAATAAGTGGTGGGTGATAGCATAGAATATTTTATGTTTCCTAAAGATGAGCACTTTGATGTTTTACATTTCGTTATTCTATAGGATGCTGCCATAAATAATGATGTACAAAGATAATTTTTATGTATGTGGATATAACAGTAGGATAATTTTTAGAAGAAACTTACAGAATCAAAAGAAAAATTCAATTTTAATTAAAATAGACATTGGCAAATTCTCCTCATTCATGTTCATATCATTTTGCATTCCCCAAAGCCATGTTTGAGAGTGACCGTTTCTCCAAAACTGCACAAATAGAATGTTGTCACTTTTGTATATCCACTAGTCTAAAATATGAAAAATGGATTCTCCTTGTAGTTTTAATTTCCTTTTTTTTAATGTTTTAATTTCAGTATATTTTGGGGGTGCAAATGTTTAGGTTACATATATTGCCTTTGCCCCACCCAAGTCAGAGCTTCAAGCATGTCCATCCCCCAGATGGTCTGCACCACACCCATTAGATGTGTATATGCCCAACCCCTCCTCCCTCATCTCATCTGCCTGACACCCATTGGATGTTATTACTATACATCCACTTAAGTGTTGATTAGTTAATACCAATTTGATGGTGAGTACATGTGGTGCTTGTTTTTCCATTTTTGGGATACTTCACTTAGTAGAATGGGCTCCGGATCTATCCAGGATAATACAAGAGGTGCTAGGTCACCATTGGTTTTTGAGGCTGAGTAGAACTCCATGGTATACATATACCATATTTTATTAATCCACTCATGTATTGATGGGCATTTGGGTTGTTTCCACATCTTTGCAATTGTGAATTGTGCTGCTATAAACATTGGAGTGCAGATGTCTTTTTTATAGAATGTCTTTTGTTCCTTTGGGTAGATGCCCAGTAATGGGATTGCTGAATCCAATGATAGTTCTACTTGTATTTCTTTGAGGTATCTCTGTATTACTTTCCACAGAAGTTGTACTAGTAAAAAGTGTGCAAAGGACATGAACAGGAAATTTCCAAAAGAAGAGAGACTAATGGCCAGCAAACATGAAAAAAATGCTCAACATCTCTAATTATCAGGGAACTGCAAATCAAAATCACAATGAGATATCACTTATCTCCAGTGAGAATGGCCTTTATCAAAACATCCCAAAAACATAAATGTTGGCATGGATGCAGAGAGAACACACAAACACTGTTGGTGGGGCTATAGTTTTAGTGTTCATATATTTTATCATAAGTGAGATTGAGTGCTTTTTCATGTATTTTACTATCCTTTATATTTTTCTAAGAATTGTTCATTTATTCCTGTAGGGTGGATTTTACTGAGATATTTGTTATGTTGCTACTGATGTCGAAGAGCTATTCATATTACAATGATCAACGCTTTGTCTGTGGTGTGGGTCTCAATTATTTTTCCCATTTTGTTATTTGTTGTATGTGATTTCTCTCTCTCTTTTTTTAAAGGTCATAATGAAATTTGTAACTTTAGGCAGTCAAATATATAAATATTTTATTTCTGTTTTTTTAGTAGTGATTAGAAATATCTGTTATACTTTAAACTTACATAAAATTTACAGTGTTCAGAAAATTTATTTTGTTTTCTAACATATTTATTTTTCTACAACTGTTGATTTAAATGTTCATCTGTATCACAACTTACTTGAGAGTGTAACTTCATTATAAACTAAATTATCCTAAATATTTGGTTCTGTTTTTGGACCTTATGTTCTGTTCCAATGTTGTGTTTGTCCCTTCATTTGATAGTACCATAAAATACTAAATGGGCTAGGACACCCACCTCCTTCACTTTATTTTTTCTTATGAATTTAGAAATTGCATATTTTCATTTAGAAATCTTGGTAAATTAATTGTGTTACATTTCACTGTATTAATTAATAGAAAAAATGACTTTTTTGGTCAAGTTTATTCTTTCCATTAGAAATTATGGGCAATTTTCCATTTGTTCAAATTTAGTATTTCTTACTCAGAAGTGTTCTAAAGTTGACTTTTGTTTATATCTAGAATGTTTTTGTTATGTTTATATCTAGATGGCTTTGCTTTTTATTATGATTGCACATATAGTATTTTCTCTCATCACATTTTTAAATTAAGTTTATAGAGAAGAGCTAATGATGTCTGTATAGTAATTTCATACCCCACTAACTGGATGTGCTTATTGATAGTAAAAGTTTTTAAGTGATTCAGATTAAATTAATATAATTTTAATTTGAGTATTCATAAATATTTATATATGTTGAAATTAATAACATTTTATAACTACTTATACATATTATATCATTCTACTAGCTAGAAATCCATACTACATCGTTGATGTTGTTATTCATTCCTAATATTAGTGGGACTGTCACTAAAAAATAATGATTAGTTATTAAATATGATACTCACAAAAGAACTATGTATACATGCACAGAGAAGAATGTGCAGATCTTTATATATTTATATATGTGAAAAATATATGTATGTGCTTATCTTATGAAGTAAATATATACACACCTACATGAAGTATAACTCATACACACACATATATATACAAACACATATATATTTATGGTATAAGAAGTATTTACTAATTCTAGTTTCTTTAAGGGATTTATGTTTTAAGAATTAGTATAATTTTTGTTGAATAATTTCTGTCTATAAAAAAACTGTTTTTTTAGTTCTTAGATATATAAATATCATAAATTATGTTTAAATATTTCTGATATTTAATCATTCTTAAAATATGTTGCTAGCCTCTACAGAATTTTTTTATTTAGAGTATTTACATATGTATTTATAAGTGATATTGGTACTGATTTGTGGTCTCTATATCTCTGGAAACCTTTATCAGGTTTTGGCCACTGATTTATCTTTAAAGTCCTCATTCTTTCCTTTGAGTAATAGACATTCCTTTCACAACCCTTTCACTGGGGCCTACTGACCCTTGAGCAAAAGGTCTCTGCCTCCAAGTTATAGGCAACATTAATGACAAATACTGCCTCTTTTATTTCTGTGGCATTGAATGCTGTATGTTTTTTAATGGCATTATGAAAATAAATTCTGAATTAGTCAAGAGATAGTATTAAATATTTCAAAATATCTGATGTGATGCTGCAATATAATTGTCTATTCTGGTTCAATTTTGTTTTAAATGTGTAATTTAAATTTTTATTTATTTATTTTAATTTCAAAATATGGGAGTGCAAATGCTTTGGTTACATAAATTGTCTTTGCACCCACTGACAAACATGCCCATCCTTCAGACAGTCCACACCGCATCCTTTAGGTGTGGATTTACCCATCTCCTCCTCCAACTTCTCACCTGTTTGACACCCTATAATGTTACTTCTCATATTTGCACATTAGTGTTGATCAATTTGTACCAAATTAATGGTGAGTACATATAGTGTTTGTTTTTCCACTCTTGTGATACTTCACTTAGAAGAATGGGCTCCAGCTCTACCCAGGATAATACAAGAGGTGCTGTATCACCATTGTTTCTTATAGCTGAATAGTACTCCATGGTATACATATACCACATTTTATTAATCCACTCATGTAAGATGAGCAGTTGGGTTGTTTCCACATCTTTGCAATTGTGAATTGTGCTGCTATAAACACTCAAGTGCAGATGTCTTCTTTATGGAATGTCCCCCCTCCCCCTTCCTTTGGGTACATAGCCAGCAATGGGACAGGTAGGTCAAATAGTAGTTCTAGTTTTAGTTCTTTGAAGTATCTCCATACTACTTTCCATAGAGGTTGCACTAATTTGCAGTCCCACCAGCAGTGTATGAGTGTTCCTATCTCTCTGCATCCATGCCAGCATTTGTTGTTTTTGAACTTTTTTATAAAAGCTATTCTCACTGGAGTTAAGTGATATCTCCTTGTGGTTTTGGTTTGCAGTTCCCTGAAGATTAGAGATGTTGAGCATTTTTTCATATGTTTATTGGCCATTAGTCTATCTTTTTTTGAAAAGGTTCTGTTCATGTTCTTTGCTCACTTTTTAATGAGGTTGTTTGTTTTTTTTTTTCCTGCTGATTTGCCTGAGTTCTATGTAGATTCTAGTTATCAGCCGTTTATCAAATGTATAGCATGCAAATATTTTTTACCATTCTGTAGCTTGTCTATTGGGTCTAGTGATAGATTTTTTGGCTGTGCAGAAGCTTTTTAATTTGATCAGGTCCCATTTATTTTTATTGTGATTGTGATTGCTTTTGGGATCTTCTTTATAAATTCTTTGCCTAGACTTGTGTCTATAGAGTTTCACGAACATTTTCTTCTAGAAATGTTATGATTTCATGCCTTAGGTTTAAGTCAGTTATCCATCATGAGTTGATGTTGTTGTGTAGAGGTTTATTCAACAAATCCCCTTTGAGATAAAAATTTGGGTGGGTTCTAGCCTTTTCTATGAAAAATAGTCCCATCATAAAGAAATTTGTTCATTTGTCTTTCTATATATTTGACATTTTATACAATATTTGAGATGATTCCTGGAGGTGAAATTTTTGCAATGAGGGATAAATGATATATAATGTTGGTAAATATTACCAAATTCCTTTCCTTAGATATTCTCAACATTTCAGGAAAGAATTATTTCCTCACAGCCTCACCAATAGAGGACAACATCAAACTTTTGGAGTTTTGCCAATCTAGCATATAAAAATTGGTATCACAATATTCTTTAACATTTTTTTTTTACAGTAGAATGTTGACCATCTTTAGGTTCAGTTAAGAAGTACTTGCATTGCATTTCTTTTTTCTATGAACTTTCTCTTTATTTCTATAGCTCATATTCCTTTACTGCCTCATTGAGTTTATGGTTTCTTTAATCTATTTTTAGAAGCTACTTTTATGGTAGAAATGTAACTGCTTATCTTGACATATTTTACAAATGTGTCTTTTCCCAATTTTTTCTCCTTACTCTGCTTATTATTTCATTTTTCTACAATTTTTAAATGTTAATTTATCAAATTTATTTATCATTTCTCTTAGGGCTTCTAGATTTTAATGCATAGTTATAAAAGTTTATTCTCCATTTTCAGGATTGGTAGATTGTATAAGTGGTTAAAATTTTTCACTCCTTCCATAACAATATGAACCCTGTTTCTCACCCCTTCAATCTGAGTTGACCAAGTGACTTGCAATAAATAGCCAATGAGGCACTAGCAAACGTGACTGATACATTTGCTGAACAATTCTTGCACCCTAAGGGTTACTCTCTTCCTGCTCTAGGAACCCAAACATGCCTGGATTAGCTGGCTTGTAGATGAGAGACATATTATTCCTGCTGACATCAAGCCAACCTCTAGACGTAGAAGTTAGTCCATGTGGAACGAGCCAGTCCCTAACCAAACCAACATCTGTCTGAAGACACATGGTCAAGCCAAGTAGAGAACAACTAAGCCCACCCCAGATAAGAAAAAGTGCCCAGCAGAAGCAAGAGCTAAACAAATTATTGTTATTTTTTTTTTTACTAAGAATTGAGGTTGTTTAATATACAGCAATATAAAATTGTTATCTATTATTTCACATCATAGAGGAAATAAGCTGTAATTTTTTCTAGTTTTTTAAGATTTCTTTTTTTATTTAACTCTGATGCACTTGAAAATAATCTTTTCAAAAAATCGGTTTAATTTTTATCTTATTGTCAACAGCTAGTCAACTATCTCATCATCAATTATGTGTATGTCCATCATTGCCATGCTAATTTGAAGTATAAACTTTGTGATTGCATAGATACACAAAACTGAGAAATTTTTTGGAATTTTCTATTCTGTTCCACTGATCGATATGTTCATTCATTGCCAATGCCATACTTCTGTAATTATATAAGTATTAAAATATATTTTAATATCTAGCAGGACTTATCCCCTCCTTACTCTTCTTTTTTCAGTATGTTTATTTACTCTTTTGTGTTTGCTCTTCCAAATAAGTTTTATAATGTAGTTTTTTTAGATCCAGAAAACAACTGTTAGCATTTTATACAGGTAGCATTATAGATTACCTCAAGGAGAACTAGTATCTCTTAAGTCTTTATATTCAAGAAAATGAATGTTTTTCTAACTTGCTTAAGTCTCTTTTGTGTTGGATAGATATCTGGATAAGAAAGTTTTATGATTTGCCTTAAGTTTTATATTACTTGTTCTACACTGCTTTCATTTTAAAAATAAAACTCTATCTTCACTCTAATAGAAAGTTCTATAGGCAGAATATATACAAAAGAGGCAAAAGACTTTGAACAGCTTTTTGTAAAGATGAGAGGATAATTATTTAAAATCACAAATAAAAACAATTTTAAAACCACAAAGCAATACTCAGGTTAAAAAATATCTAAATCACTTCTTATTTAGGGCATTCTGATAGTTTTAATAACATAAATAATTTTTGGACATCAAATAGAGTCAATAATGATTTTGGAAATAAACTTTATAAATTTTTGCTTTCCCTGAGTGAGTGGACACTATTTTACCAAACACAATATTTTCTTAATTTTTTACAGCCCCAACTGTGTTTATATTCATTAGTCTGTGATCATATAGGGAAGAAGTTATTAGATAGAATGAATGGCTTTACAATAATGGTTCAGAATATATATTCCGCTCTAGTAAGCTTATATACAAACATTTCCATTCCACAACAGATGGTATAGACTCAGCCCCATGACAGTAATTATAGATGCATTTTGCACCATTATGGGTAAGCAAACAAGTATTAAACAGCTTCAACAATACATTTGTGACCCAAAAAAACAGCATTTCTGTGCTAATGTGTCAGCTATTACACAGACAACTCATTGCCATTAACAATAAAATTTTGGATAGATAGGACTCTGTGATGTGACAGTGCACATGGGAATTAAACTACCCATTAATCATGCATAATGCCAGAATAGAGCAATTCCATGGTAAGTGTTAGTTCTGAATAACATGTTTCTGAAGACCTTTTCCTTTCACTGTATTCATATGCCTAACAGAGAAGACAGCTGTATTTTCCATCATTCCCACTAACCATGTTTCATCTGAAAAATCAATAATAAACTAACTAAATGATATCCTGATAAAATATAGTGGTATGATATTACAAAATCTCAGAGTTCCAGGAATGTATGAGAAATCATAAGGAAATCATTCATACTTGAGTTTAAATTTTAGATAAACAATGAGTATATTTCTTTTTGTTAGTGAATAATGAAAAAAATGAAAAAAATATTTATTGAATAGTAATGTATCCAGACCTTTTGGTAAGTTTGTTGAGGTTTAGAAACTAAATATATGTGTTCTGCCTTTATAGGGTTTTCAGTCTAATGAGGTAGATTTTTCAAGGTATATATACATAAAAATGTATTAATGTAATATACAATAATATTTTTCATTTTCATAGTAAAATATGAGTATATTATGTTTCCTTCAATTTTAATCTGTTGCTTATATAATTCTTTAAGCTGTGGTTCTTATGAAAATAAGAGGTATTCTGAATTAGTTAATTGAAATTTACAAAAATTAGTAAGAAAACACAGCACACAGAAAGAAGAGAGATTTGGATCAGGCAAAATATTGTGATATATAATATTCATTATAAATTTAAAATATTGATGCTTTCATAGCTATAAATCTTTTATTAATTTCATTTGAATTGTATAGTTTTCACACAATAAAATATAACAAGAATTTTACTACCTTTTATGACATCTTTGCAGGTTAAAGATTTGAACATTCTAGAACACATCCTTAGAGAAAACACACATATACACACACACTTTGTCAGTTTTCTCTCAAAATTATTTTAGTTCTAAAACCAGGCACAATATAGGATAGGACTTGCCAATATGAAACACATATGCAATCAGAACTCAAAATGCTAAAAATATGCATTTTTCTTATTTTGATGAGACCTCATATTATATGGTTGCGCATGCAAGTACTTGGATAGATGAGATGGTGAGATTCTGACCAAGTCTTCTTCTAAGTACTGCAGTTTTCCTAGTGAAATAGAAAGCTATGTATTAAGTGAGATGGAGGGGGAGGTAAAGCTAGAAGTCGAGAAGAATGTCAAAGGTGTGAAACAGGTACCCAGGGGAGATGAGAAATAGATAATGAGGAAACAAATTAAGATTTCAGAGCAGCTGTAAGGGCACTCTTGAGATGCAAGATCACATTAAGGATAAGCTTTTACTTGTGTAGTTGTAAATTACAAATAAGAATGAGCATGGTTATAAATTACTTTCCAGGCAAGTTCTGCTTCAGAGATTTGGATATTTATTAGATAGAAATTAGTATTTAGTCAGGGCTGTTTCCTCACATGAGTACTACAAAGTGAACAGAGAAATGGAGTTGAGGTTATATGAAAGCTGATGATAAAAATGGCTGATGATGGAATCTCAGTTTCAAGAAAGTGAAGTGAGTACATGAAGCTAAAGACGACGAAAAGTGTAAAGGTGATAGAATTAATGGATCTTAGATATTCATGAAGTCAAAAGTTTTTGGGATGAGGATGCCAGAGAGAAAATGCTCAAAATATAGGGTGCGATTGCCAGAGCAAGCAGAATTATGGATTTGTGATTATGGAAAATGTGCTGCCATTGATAAATATAAGGGTTTTGGTTATGACCCTGGAAAAAATGGTCTGGATAGGACAGAGGACAAAATTATAGGGAAAGACAGATTCCAAGAACTGAGAGTCCGGACTATTGGAAGGACCTTCCACATATATATGAAAATCACCAAGATTTAAGGTAAAGGCAGATTTGGAAGTATTGGAGTGAGTTAAAATCATCAAGAATGAGAGAATATTGGCTGTTATAATGAGACATCATAAGATTCAAACTCAGATGTTTTTAGGCAAGTTGGAGGGAAAATGTTTTGGAGGTAACTCCCAGAAAGAGAGCACTTCCCAATCCAGTGTTACTATAGCTGTAACATAAAACTATCCTTATGCAACGTAAGACTTCATTAAATTAAATTTTTAAAAACAGTCACTGCCTGACATGGGTTGAGTTGTGTCCCCCCAAACAATATGTAAAACCATAACACCAAATAGCTATGAAGGTGAATTTATTTGGAAATAGGGTCTTTGTAAATGTAATCATATTAAGACAAGGTCATTAGAGTGGGCCTTGACCAATATGACTGGTGTCCTCATACCAGAAGAAACATAGACATATTGACACAAAGAGAGAAGGCCATGTGATGACAAAGGCAGAGAATAGAGCAGTATATCCACAACTTAGGGGATATCATGATTGCTACTAACCTCTAGAAGCTAGAAGAGGCAAGGAAGGAGGCTTCCCTAGAGCCTGCACAGGAAGCAAGCCCCTGCTGACACCTTGATCTTGAACTTCTCATGGTCACCCTTCTCAGAGAATACATTTCTGTTGTCTTAAGCCATCTAGTTTGCAGTAATTGATTTCCAAAGCCCTAGAAAACTAAAACAATGCCTAAGAGATTTCCAGAGGAATTGACGTTTTCAGGGAATATGTTTTTATTAGAGTAAGAAGGGAAATCTAAAAGATGAGTTGTGATTTTGGTGATTATTGAACTAAATTTTTCAAAGGGGAGACTGGAAGGATTTCAGGAATAGTTTGTATTTTCTGGCATTGTAGATATTGACCATAATACTTGAAAACAGGTTTTCATATTCACAAATATATGTATTGTCTTTTAAAAGATATAAAAGGTAAAGTTTATAAATTAAATATAATTATTATTTGAGTCTCTTAGTATTGTGAATAAAATCACTCTTCCATTTCCAATATTATTAAAGGCTAAAAGGATATAATCATTTTTCTTTCAATAGGTTTATAATAACTCTAGTATATTGATTTCTTTGTTAATAGTTAGCTGATTTCAAGGACATGGTCTTCATATGTAAAACAAATGAAAATATTTATAACAGAAATGACAAGCGGCTAAAACCCCCATTCTGACTTTTTTTTTTGAAATTTATTGAAGAACACAAACAACATTTAATTTCATTGTATTTCCCAAAGAGGGATGGCAATAAAAATCTGTCCATCTTCTTGTGTTCATTATGTGCTAAATTTACCTAAGGGATATAATGCTATTCTTAGTTCAAACAAACTTGGACATAAACTAAATATTTCTTTTACAACAAAAGTTCAATAAACAACGGAAGTTTTAAAATAGTAAGATCTATGGTTCCAACACTTCTTTGGCCCATGCTGAAAAATATTTTTGCTAATATAATGAAACAGATTCTAGTAATCATATTTCTGAAAAATATTACATAGTAGTCTGTTCTGCCTTATATAAAGTTTATTATACTTTGCAAAAATTCTTATAAATGCCATCATTGACATTTAATT
This sequence comes from Varecia variegata, assembly GCA_028533085.1. Classification (NCBI taxonomy): domain Eukaryota; kingdom Metazoa; phylum Chordata; class Mammalia; order Primates; family Lemuridae; genus Varecia; species Varecia variegata. The sequence continues at coordinate 46,869,032 of CM052445.1, read as the reverse complement.
GAAATATGGTAGATATTGTAAAAATATTCCTCTCTAGGTTTTAAGTATATTAACTTATCTAATTTTCCTTTTTTAATTTCAGAATATTATGGGGGTACAAATGTTTAGGTTATATATATGGCCTTTGCACCACCCAAGTCACAGCTACATGTATGCCCATCCCGCAGAGAGTGTGCACTGCACCCATTAGGTGTGAATATACCCATCTCCTCCTTCCCACTCTCACCTGCCCAACACCCGGTGAATGTTACGTCCATATATGCATATAAGTGTTGATCAGTTAGTACCAATTTGATGGTGAGTACATGTGCTGCTTGTTTTCCATTCTTGTGATACTTCACTTAGTAGAATGGGCTCCAGCTCCATCCAAGATAATACTAGAGGTATTGCAGACACATAGATATAGATATATAGAGTTAGATAGATAGATGAATATTCAAGGGGTGGATGTGAAGGCTTTTAAAGAAATGATACAAATGAAATATCCTAATCTTTGACCATTGGATCTCATCCCTCTCCCTTTCTGTAGCAGTACCTGTTAGTACTTTGTCCATAGCCCTATAATACTTAGTTTTGTTCATATACATGAAAGAGTTCCTACATCCAACACCTGTGACTCTCCCTGAAGACTTTATCTGTGCAGATATGCTCAGCTTAAGCACATGCCAGGCCAGAAGTGCTGTAGAGTTAATATGCTCCCAAGAGTGCCCTCACTCAATAATACAAAGGAATTATGAATAAATTACTTTAACTCCTTTGTTCTTTGAGAGATAAAACCCTGAGCATAATGCATGTGGTCTTTCAGAGGTCTCAGTATTACTGAGCACCGATTCCCTACAGTGGTCATTTCATAGTACATACTTATTGTCTTCCTTCCCTTCCTTGTGTCTCATTCTCTCATTCCTTTATCATTCAAATATACTACTTGAATTCATTCTTCTTTTAAGGCATGTTTCTGGGGTCTTCAAACTTATGGCAGCCACAAAAGAATAGCAACACAGGTATTCTCATTTCTTTTGTTAACATCATCAATCCATACTCTCCACCTCCAACACAATTCTTTCATGTTAAAATAAAAAAAAACCATCTTGATCCAGATCCAAGTTTACCTTCCAGCTCATGCACAACTGCTTCATTCATTTTTTCAGTAAAACTCATTGGAATCATTGTTTTTGTTTGATTCTTTTCCTACTTTTCTCTCTTAATTCCACTTAATTCAAGATTTTACCCACACCACTATGCTTAAACTGTTCTGTTTAAGGACATATGATCTCTATCTACACTGCTGAATGTAATGGGTAAGTTTCTGTTTTCAGCTTTATTAATTTTAGCTGTAATTGATACAACATGCTCCTATTTTTGTGTCACTAGTAGGCAG
>CM052445.1:46825267-46867154 GCA_028533085.1 Varecia variegata | reverse complement strand
GTAAAATTAATTACTAAATTAAAATTAGTAATTATATTACTAAAATTAATATACTTTAATGAAGTATAAATAATGAAGTATAAATATTACTTCATTATTTATACTTCATTAAAGTATATTTATACTTCATTAAAGTATATTTATACTTCATTATTTATACTTCATTAAAGTATATTTATACTTCATTAAATAATGAAGTATATTATTTAATAAAATTGTTTAGAAATGTTTCAGATATTAATTAAATATCTGCCTTTGAAATTTTTAATTGACAAATAAAATTTTACTTATGTACAGTATGCTATTTTGAAATATATATACACACACACACATATATATATATATATATATATATAGTGAAATGGTTATATCTACCTAAATAACACATAAAGTACCTCATAAACCTATCATTTTTTTGTGGTAAGAACATTTAAAATCTACATTCTTAGTGTTTTTCAATAATATATTTTTCTTATCCATAGTCACCATGTTGTAAAACAGATCTCCTGAACTTATTTTTCCTATCTAACTGAAATTTTGTATCCTTTTATCAACATCACATCAATACCACCCCCTCCTCATTGCCCCAGCCTTAAGTAACCACCATTCTACTCTCTACTTCTTAAATTATACTTTAATGTATGTTAGAAAATTATATTTTAAATATTTAATTTTATGAATCATATCTAATAATATTATCTGGCTAAAATATGAAAAAATTACAAGCATACAAAGTCAACACAGTTCTAAAATATACAATAAAATGAATGATGAAATCTGACCCAAAGCAAAAATTAATTATTTTTAGGTTTTAAATAAATGCAAAATAATGTATGCTTAAAAAGAGAACTAATCTACTATGACTTTTTAAGGTAATGTGTTGATGATAATGATGAAGATAACAATAATGATGAAGAGGAAGTGGAAGAGAAAGAAGAACAGGAAAAAGAGGAAGAAGCAGAAGAGGAAAAGAAGGAAGCTTTTGGATGGGTTAGAATTCCCTTTGTGATTGGTTGGCATACCAACCTCTAACACATGCCTTGGAAATAGGAAGCATTAACTCTTCTGACTCATGGAGAGCTGAATGAATAAAAAATTACATAAAACACAAACAAATTAAATGACAATCAGGAAGCAAAACAGTTAACATATTAGTACCACTCTTAAAAGTGAACATGATCGCCTACATTCACAATTTTATCTAGATCTTTCCCATTAAGCTCATTCAAATGTTAGTTATGCATAGTTAACTTCATTCATCAGTGGTTATGTTATTGAGCAGAATTTGTATAGGCAATGCTTTCCTGCATATAGGATTTGAGGGACAAAATATTCCTCCTAATCCATGTCCATATAAATCTTTCTCTGGGCCACTTCAGTTGATCATACTACCCACCCACCAAATGAAAGGCTACCATGTACCATTATGACCAGCTTTCTGTTCACTAATAATTCATTAGATCAAAAATATTTATTTCACAAATACGTTCTGAATAGTGCTCTTTTTAACATGATTCCAAGTAAGATTGGTACTTTCTGCCAAATATATAAAAGTGTCACCTGTTTTAAGAAACCTGCCTTTTCATGCTTACAGAAAAGGAAAAAAATAAATATTTAATCTAGACAAGCCCTCTCTGAGCAAGTAGAAGCACTGTTACCTGATGGCCAATTATCTTGTCCATTTGTTCACATCACACAATTACATAGCAAAGTATATGCCAGGTGCTGTGTTGAGAACTAAAAATGTAAAAATGAAAATGCATCCCCATGTCCTGTTATCAAAAAAAGTTTGGAGTTGACTTTCAACAAACATGATAAAATAAATAATAAATGTAATACAATGAAGATATTTACTTAATATAGTGAACTCACAAGAAAAGGAACTCCCAAGTCTGTGAAAGAGTTGGGGGCAGGGAAAAAAGTCACACAGAAGATAGCATCGGTTTAAGATTTACAAACGATGAAAGGGGCAGATTTACAAGCAAAGGAAACAACATGTACTGATGTGTGTGACAGGAAAAAGTTTAGCAAGCTCAAAAAGGAAACAATCAATTATTACATTTTGAAGATGAATTTAAGGGAAGAAGACATAATGCAGGAGATTAAGGGCAAGATCCTGAAAGTCTTTCCATGCAAAAGCTCAGCTACTTGAAATTCTTGGTACATAGAAGAGGAAGGATTTGACATTTCCCTCAAGATTTTTCTTTAGTTACTGGGTTTTTGATAGGAGTGTTGTCTGATGTAGGTTGAGATAATAAAATAGATAATAACTAAAAAAAGTTTAGTTTAACATGTTATATTCAGTTGGTAAATTGTTACATAAATGGGTCTGTAGCTATGTAGTCAATTGTGACCTGAAGACTAAATCCGGGGTCTTAGCTTATGCATGCGGTTGAACAAATCACCTTGGATAAAAATGATTAGGAGAAGTATATAGGATAGTGTTCCTCCACCTATATTTTTAAAAACTTTATTAAGATATAACTAACATACAATAAACACATAAAGTGTAAAATTTAATATGTTTTATGTATGTATCATATTATCACATGTACATCAGTGAAACCATCTCCACAATGAAGACAATGAATGTACCCATCACCACCAAAGGTTTCTTTATGTCCTTTATAACCCTTCCCACCAACACTTTTGGCTCTTCCTCTGCATCTCCAGGCAACCACCTATTTGTTTTCTGTCATTATGTATTAGTGTACATTTTCTAGAATTGTAGATGCATGATGCCCAATACAGCAGAAGTCCCCCACCTTTTTGGCACCAGAGACAAGTTTCATGGAAGACAATTTTTCCACAGACCAGAGTGGGGAGATGGTTTGGGGATGATTGAAGCACATTACTTTTATTGTACAGTCAAACCTCTCTGCAAATGATAATCTGTATTCGCAGCCACTCCCCAGTACTAGCATCACTGCCTCAGCTCCATCTCAGGTCATCTGGCTTTAGATTCTCACAAGGAACATGCAACCTAGATTACTTGTGTGCACAGTTTACAGTAGGGTTAAACCTCTCTGCAAATGATAATCTGTATTTGCAGCCACTCCCCAGTACTAGCATCACTGCCTCAGCTCCATCTCAGGTCATCTGGCTTTAGATTCTCACAAGGAACGTGCAACCTAGATCCCTTGTGTGCACAGTTTACAGTAGGGTTCATGCTCCTGTGAGAATCTAATGCTGCAGTTGATCTGACAGGAGGTGCAGCTCTGGCAGTGATGAGAGTGATGGGGAGTGGCTGTAAATACAGAGAAAGCTTTGCTGGCTTGCCCACTGCTCACCTCCTGCTGTGTGGTCTGATTCCTAACAGGCCATGGACTGGTACTGGTCCATGGCCCGGGGGATTGGGGATTGCAGCAATACAGTGTACTCATGTTTCTTTAGCTTCAACATAATTATGTGAGATTCATCTATGTTGTAACCTGTATCAAAAAGTCATTTTTTTTACTACTGAGTACTATATGGTGTATTAGTCAGATTTCTCCAGAGAGATAGAACCAATAGGATATATAAAATGGTATTTATTAGTGGGGATTGGCTCACATGATCCTGAAGGCTCAGAATTCCCACCATAGGTCATCTGCAAACTGGAGCACCAGGAAAGCTGGTAGCAAGGCTTAGTCGGAAGCTCCAGAACAAGGAAGCTGATGGTGCAGCCCCTACTTTGAGGCCAAAAGCCTGAAAGCCACCGGGAGGCCACCGGTACAAGTCTCAGAGCACAAAAGCCAAAGCATCTGGAATTTGAAGTCCAAGGGCAGGAGGAGAAAATGTTTCCTGCTTCAGAAGGGAGAGAGAGAATCCCTTTTCTTTAAATTATATGTCTCAGCTGGCCCTCAGTTGCTTAAATGGTGCCCACCCGCTTTAAGGACTGGCCTTCCACTCTCAGTCCACTGAGTCATACATACATCAATCTCTTCTGGAAACACTCTCACATATACACCCATAAACAATGCTTCAACAGCCCTCTAGGCATCCCTCAACCCAGTCAAGTTAACATCTAAAATAAACACCATCACATGTATATGTACCATATTTTGTTTATTCAAGGCAACTATTGATGGGTATCTTAGTCTGTTTTGTGCTGCTATAACAACATTCCATAGACTGGGCAATTTATGAAGAAGAGAGATTTATTTCTCATTATTCTGGAGGATGGGAAGTTCAAGATCAAGGCATCAACATCTGGTGAGTGCTATTCTTTGCTTCTAAGAGGACACCTTGAACCCTGTGTCCTCCAGAGGAAAGGGACATTGTCTCTTCACATGGTGGAATACAGAAGAGCAAGAGTAAGGAACTCTTTTATAATGGCATCAATACATTTATGATACTGGAGCCCTCATGACCTAAATACCTGGCAAACAGCCATAACTCCTAATGCTGTTTCATTGGGAATTAAGTTTCAACATGAATTTTTGGAAGGTACAAAAATAGGATAAAGCCATACTAATCTCTTTATCAAACTATCCCTTGACCACGCCCTTGGTTTTCTCTCCTAAACAGGCTTTTTTTTTATTCTTTATATGTCTAGGCTGAGAATTTTCCAAATCTTTATGCTCTGCTTCCCTTTTATTTATAAATTCTATGTTTAAATAGTTTCTGTCTTCTTGAATTTTTAAATAAACACTTATGAGAAGCTGCAGAATATCCTTAATGCATTGCTGCTCAGAGATTTCATCAGACAAATAGCTTAGTTCCTTGCTCTTAAATTTTGTTTTCCACAAAGTCCTAGGACATGGACATAATTCAGTCAAGTTCTTTGCCACTTCATAACAAAGATGGTCTTTTATCCATGCTTTCAATACCCTGTTTCTCACTTCCATCTCAGACCTCATCAGAATGGCCTTTACTGTCTAATTTCTATCACAACTCTGTTCACAACCATATAAGTAATGTGTAAGAAGAAAGAGGCTTTCCCTGTAGCTCTTCTCTTCCGAGAGAAGAGACTAGAATCACCCTAATGCTCCCTTAATGGCAATCTAGGCTTTTTCCAACATTGACTTCAAAGCTATTTCAGCCTCTACCCATTACCCAGCTTCAAAGCCATATCTACATTTTTAGGTTTTTATTATATCAACACCTCACTTCTCCGATACCAATTTCTATCTTACTTTGTTTTGTGCAACAATAACAAAATGCCCACAGACTGGGTAATTCATAAAGAACAGAGATTTATTTTTCACTGTTTTAGAGCTGGGAAGTCCAAGGTCATGATGCCAGCATTTGGTGAGGTTGCTCTCTGCTTTCAAGATGGCACCTGGAAGGCTACATTCTCCAGAGGAGAGGAACACGGTGTCCTCACATGGCAGAAAAGGGGAGGGCAAGAGGGAGAAACTTTGTTCCTAAAGCCCTTTTATAATGACATTAATCCATCCATGAAGGGAGAGCCCTGATGACTTAAACACCTATCAGAAGGCCCTATGTCCCAACACTGTTGCACTGGGGATTAAATTTAAATGTGAAAATTTTGAGGGGTCAAAAACAATGTCAATGGGCATTCCAGTTTTGGGCTATTTAAATAAAACTTCTATGGGTACTCCTATACAAGTATTTATATGGACATCTGCTTTCAGTTCTCTTATATAAATTCTTAGCCATGGAATGTATAGATCATATAATAGGGGTACTTTTAGTTCAGACTGATAGTATAAAGATAAGCTAAACTTTATAAAGATAACTGATTAAGAAAGAAAGTGCATTATTGGTATAAAAATAGAGAAAAATCAATAGAAAGTAAGAGTCCAGACATAAATAAATAGATTCACATATATATGGACAACTAATCTTTAACAAAGTTTCAAAGGCAATTCAGACAGAAAGGATACTATTCACAACAAATAATTCTTGACAAACTATTCTGGATAAACTATTTTTTAAAAAAATTTCCATGTCTTTTATACTATACTAAAGGGATAAAACTTCAAAAGTGTACTAAATCTAAATGTAAACCTGAAATTATTAAGCTCTCAGAAGGAAACTGGAGTAAAACGTTTTAACTTTGGTATTGCAAACATTTCTTAGGTACAATGCCTTAAGGACAGCCCATTAAGGAAACAATTGATAAATTAAATTTTATCAAAATTAAGGATTTATGCTCCCCATTAGGCCTCAAATGGTTATTAACATAATGTGGCTTCATTTTTATCTCTTTCTAATGTAAAGAGATAATATACAGTCATTTTTTAGGTTTTCTCAATGAACAAAATAGTGTTCCAGATGCTTATGTTAATACCAATGATAGGCCGGGTGCAGTGGCTCACGCCTATAATCCTGGCACTCTGGGAGGCCGAGGCAGGAGAATTGCTTGAGGTCAGGAGTTCCAGACCAGCCTGAGCAAGAGCGAGACCCCATCTCTACTAAAAATAGAAAGAAATGATCTGGACAGCTAAATATATATGTATATATAAAATAAAAAATTAGCAGGGCATCGTGGCACATGCCTGTAGTCCCAGCTACTCGGGAGGCTGAGACAGAAGGATTGCTTAAGCCCAGGAGTTTGAGGTTGCTGTGAGCTAGGCTGATGCCATGGCACTCTAGCCAGGGCAAAAGAGCGAGACTCTGTCTCAAAAAAAAAAAAAAATACCAATGATAATAAATCTAAACAAACTACACATCAAAATTTTCATAGATTTTTTTTATATCTCTGAAATCTCTGATTCAATTTGAATGTAATTCTATAGGAGGCATATGGGGGATACTTATGGACATGAAAAAAAGGCAATGCATATTGAAAACACGATGGAAAATATGACAAACATTGATTGATTCTACTAAAATGAAATTTAAAAAGCCACAAAAAGTAAGGAGCAAAAACCAAAAAGTAAACCTAATTATGTTTTCCAAAGACTACCAAATGTCCTAGTTCAAATCTGAGACAATAACTTTTTTCAAAATATTTACTATTTTCACCTACATTTTAAAACTGTGAAAAAAATAACTTTAGAACTAAAGATATATTTCAAAAATTGTGTCAATATAATGCTCAAGCCCCAATGAAATTATAAGAAAATACAGAGAACAAAAAATTATATATCTCAATAGTATATCATAGATTATGTGGGACCAGGTATCAAACCTATGAATTAAATTTTTAATAATCATCTTGGGAAATATACATTTTTTGATATTTCTCACACAAATGGTAAAATTCCTGGGACTTTCACTATAACTTTATGTAGATATATGAGACCAGTCATAAAATTAATTAAATTGTGACTGGAAGTGAATAAATGAACAATGAACTGCTTTCCTCACATGTGAAATTACACACACAATACCAAAAGAAATTTGACATATTCATAAATCTAATTTAAAATAGGATCTGAGAGAAACTTTCTAGAGTTTGCTGTTGTACATAAAATTGCATACTTAATATTATTTGAACAAGTCATATGTCACAGGTCACTGGAGAAATTTATAGACACTAAAACCAGTAGAACAAAAAATAAATAAATTTTGCATTATTAGCTTTATGTATTTAAAAGTAACACTGTTTAACCAGGCAAATATACAAATATAATTTTCCTATAAAAATAAAGTTAAGCAAAAATGCTGTCAAATTCCCATTATTTTTTCTTTTCCATGATTGGGTCACATATTTTCTAATTATCTAATCATATAAACAAAATAAGGATAACCTTTATTTCTAATATATATATATAATAGAAACTTTTTACAAGTGTGCTGAATGAGATATGCATAAGATAGTGGCAACTTCAGGAGTAACAAATAAAAATTGGTAATTGATACCAATTTCCCAACATTAGGAACAAAGTTAAATAAATTATGTTCTATATGTTAGATCTAATATTGGGCAACTGTGAACATCAACATTAGAGTTATATATATCAAGATACATGAATCTCACAAATGTAAGTAAAGGAAAAGGTGGTACAGTAATATAGCCTATATAATATAATTATATGTGTACAATGCAATACTATCCTGAAATAAAAATAAATGCTGATATATCCCACAACATTGGTAAAACCCAGAACAATGTACTAAGTGAAAGAAGCAATGTATTAAGTCAACATATTGTGTGATTACATTTGCATGAAATTACCACTAAAAGAAAGTTGATTGATGGATGCCTTTATCTGGTGGTAGGAGTAGGAGAAACTGCAAATTGTCATGAAAGAACTTTTGGGGATGACGGGAATGTTCTAAAACTGAATCTTGCTAATGGTTGTATGAATCTATATATTTACTAAACATCATTGAATTACATATGAGTGATATCAACCATATATAAATTACATGTCAGTAAAAACAGTTAAAAATAAACAATAGGATATAAAGGAGTCCCACATAATGTATGTACATTTAATTGACATGATACTGTTAAACAAATCAGTGGTATGTATCTTAACATTAAAAGATTTTTTAAACACGCAAAACCATAATTTATTGGCTACTGTATTAGTTTCTTAGGTCTGCCAACAAATTACGACAAACTCAGTGGATTGAAGCAAAAGAAATGTATTTTCTAACAGCTCTGGCAGCGAGATGTCTGAAATGAAGGTGTTGGCAAGACCAAGCACTCTCTGAAGTCTCAGGGGAAAAGTATTTTTTGTCTCTTCCAGGTGACCCAGACATTCCTTGGTTTATTGCAGCATAACTCAATTCTCTGAATCTATCTTCACATGTCCTCTTCTGTCTCTGTTTTTCTGTGTGTCCTCTCCCCTTGTAATGACACCAGTTATTGGATTTAGGGCCCTCTGTAATCCCGTATGATCTCATCTTAATGATTATATTTGCAAAGCCCTATTTCCAAATAAGGTTTCATTCTAACATTCTGGGTGGATATGGGTTTAGGAAGGACATTGATCAACCCACTACAACCCTCGTAAGAATATTGCCTCCTTTAAAATTAAAGAATACTATATAAAATGACCCATAAATCATTCAAGAATTTTTTGCAAAGAGGTTATACAAGAATATGCTTTCCCTTGCTCCCCAATAAGTTGGTTTGGCCACAGTGGTTTTCACCGTGGCCACATTTGAGTTATTTAATTATTTTGCTAGGAAAGATGCATTTGTATTCTCATAAACATATTAAACTAGTCAAAAATAAAATTGGGGAAGAAGAGGGTCAATGGATCAATGCCAACACATTTCATTATTGATTTGCTTTGTTTTCGGACTGAAGAGTTTAATTTTCTCAGCAACTTGAGCCAATTTATCTCTGCTTATAGCCATGGCCTCATGCTCTGCTTTAGAAAAGCATTTCTCACTATTTCCACAGGAAATTAATAGACACGCTGTGAATAATGGGTTCTTTAATTAAATATTGTCAGAGAAAAACTGGGTTCAACAAAGAAGGTTTCTTTCCTGTCAAACTTCAAATAGCTTCTAATTTGCTAACCTGTATTATGATACTCCTAGAGTGGGATCAGTTATTCAGGGTTTTATACATTTACTTGAAAACAAAATCTCTCGGATGGACTATCACATACAACTGCGAAAAACATTGTGCCTGTACGATTCCTCAAGTAGAAGATAAATATGTCATTACTGTGGCAAATCTACCTCCAAACTTGTGATCTAAGTTTGATAATTGGTTTCTGCCTTTGCTTCTAAATTTAAAGATCCACTTTCTTCCTGGTTTATGGTAACTGAATTTTTATCTACAACCCATGAAGAAAAGATTTGATCTTGATATACTAATAACACCGAAGCATTTAAAGGGACTCCTGCCTTGCATTTGTCAATCTTTGTTAACCAATGTTACACCTTAAACCCAAAACTGTGCAGTTTCTCAGAATCTGAGTACAGACCTTCCTAACAAGTTATGTTTCTTAATATTGTCCTCTTGACCGTATATCAGGACAGTAATTAACTCTGCTGTAGTTAATTGTCTCCAGCAATTAACTCCAACCAACTGTCTCCAGGTCTGTTGCCATGTGCTGTCACTTCCCCACAGATGTTGTTACCACCTCATATTATTCCATCTCAGGTTTTAAAATTAAAATATCCAACTTTTTTACTCATTTGATATATTTTTAGAAATTTCGCCAAGTCACTCACATCTCATTTCTCCTTTATATAGTCTATTAAATATAAATCCTTTTTTTCCCTACCATCTCCCACCTCAACTATTTAAAAACTTTTATTTAAAAAAATGAATTGGAATTAAACAAATAAAATGGTGGATAGTTTCACATTTTCCACCAAATCAGTTATGTTATTTTTTTCAGTAAATGTTAATTGAACAATTATAATGTGTCAGGCCCTCCCCTAGAAGCCTGGAATACAGTGATAAAAGAGACAAATATCTTCAAAATAAATATAGTATAATAATCAGTGGAAAGTTCTAAGGAAAACAAATTACATCAGGAGAAGGAATATAAAATATGCAGAAAATAGGCTGAAGTTTTAGCTAGTGGTTTCGGGAAAGTCTAAAGAAAGTAACTTTGCATAAGGACTTGGGGGAAGGAAGGGAGTCTGTTGTGCTTGCCTAGATGGAAGTCATTGAAAAGAAAATGATCAAGTACAATGAAAACCTTGCCTTGTGAATAATGACTCATAAATTTCCCCATGATATTTCAGCAAAATGATGATAGAAAATACTGAAAATTTTCAGAGAAAACAATGATTTGCTTAAAAAGAAAAAAAAATTCAAAATTAGGTTATATAATGTTTAAAATTCTTGCTGAATCTTCACTGTTAATTTTTTAAATTTATTTCAGTATATTATGGGGGTACAAACGTTTTGGTTACATGAATTGCTTTTGTACAGTTTGAGTTAAAGTTATAAGTGTGCCCTTCACTCAGATAGCATGCATTATACCCATTAGGTGTGAATTTACCAGTTCCCTATTCCCCCCTCCCACTTGCTTGGTTTCCATTGAGTTTTGCTTCCATATGTGCCCATGAGTGTTGAACAAGTTCCAATTAGTTCCAATTTAATAGTGGGTACATACGGTGTTTGTTTTTCCAATCTTGTGATATTTCACTTAGAAGAATGGTCTTAGTGGTATATGTATACCATGGAATATTACTTAGCCATAAAAAATGGTGAACTAATACCGTTGGTAACAACCTGGCTGGAACGGGAAACCATTCTTCTAAGTGAAGTACCACAATCTTGGAAAGCTGTTCATTTTAAGTTATTTTCATTTGTTGTGTTTGTGTTTTCTTTCCTACCTAGTCCATCTTTTTTATGCATTTGGTTTCCTTCAACAGCGTTGAGACCCTTTCCATGAATTCATGAGCTAACTTTGAGGGAAGTGTACTTGAGTGTTGTTTGTTGATGACTGACAGCATCTTAGAAAAAACAGCTCTCCCCAGAAATATTAGTAAATCATTTTGAAATATTGTATCTTATTTTAACCTAAAGATAAATGTTGCAAATACCAGGTGAGCATGTGTGTATGCAGGTGAGCGTGTGTTTGCATGATTGTCAAGGAGAGGGAGATAATAATAAAAGGGGCAGCCATTTCACAGTCAGATTTTTAAGTAAATAATTTTTGCTTTGGACATCTCTGAAAAATTTCTCAAGAAGTATAATTTCTGTAACTTCTATTCTATGTTTCCCTGTACGTGGCTCTACCCATTTTATTCTGTCCATCTATATATTTATATCATCCTTTCTTGTTCCTAAAATTTTGTAAAAATCTTTAGATTACAAATCACTTCTAAATCAATTGTTTCCAAGATGATTGAAATTCAATCTCCTTCTTATGCTTCTTTTTCCATTTAGATGAATTTTCCAGCAAAGTTTGTTCTGATCACTTCCTATTCACCTTGATGATGAAGAAGGAAATCCACACACTAAATAGTTCAAGGTAGCTGAACACAGGATACTTGACAATGGACACATGCAGTTAGCAGCAGTATCATTACGGTTTGGACATTTTTTACTCTTCCAGTCTCTCATAACTCATAACTCACCAGTCTCTCCTATTTATTTTTTTTCTCCAAAGCATGAAACTTTGTCCATAGCCATAATGTATTTTAATTTTTTTATTGCTTTTTTTTTTTTTTTTACTTATTTAATTTTACTTCTGTGGCTATGTGCATGCTATGCCAATTGCTTGGAATATTTACATTTTTACGAAAAAGAAATCATCTATCAAATCCAGGAATAAAACTTCCATTGTTTCTCTTGCATAAAACAAACCAGAATAATCACCAGAAAGAGACTCAGCGCAAGGTAGAACTTGCTGACAGAAGGAGCAGCAAGATCACACGAGGGACCCACTACACACAGGAAAGTGTGGAGAGACTGAGTGAATGCCAGCAGCTACCAGAAGGTAGAAGGAACAAGGGATGGATTCTTTCCTTAAGCTGCTGGGGGAGTGGAGCCCTGCCAACACCTTGATTTCTGCCTAGAGAAATTGATTTCAAACTTTTAACCTCTAGAATTGTGAGAAAATAAATTTCTGTTGTTTTAAACCACTAAGTTTATAGTAACTTGCTACAGTGGCAGTGAGAAAATAATGCAGATTTTTTGGCCAAATTTGGCCACTTCTCTGTTTTTTTATAGCCAGCACACTTGAGTTTTCTTTACATTTTGAAATGGTTGAAAGAAAATCAAATAAAGAATAATATTCTGTGATGCATGAATATTGTATCACATTCAAATTCAATTGTCCATAAACAGAAATTTTATCAGGATATACCCAGGCTCACTTACACCTTGTCTATGGCTGTTTTTGTGCTCAATAGTAGTTGTCACAGAAAACGTATGGTCTGCAAAGCTGATATTAATAATACATGTTCTCTGGCACTTGACAGAAAAAGTTTGCTGTCCTCTGTACTGGATTATTTTGTTATCACTTTTTATGTCTGTTTCCTCCATTAAATTGTGAATTACTTGAGGATCAGGACTCGACACATAGTCTAAGTTAAAAAAATATTTGAAGACTCAGTAAAGTAAACTTTTCTCTATCTCTGAACTACAAAAATATTGTATCCCAACTATTCAAATGCCAAAGTTTTAGGTATTACTTAGTTACAGTTTTCTCAATTTCAAGATCTTGCCACTTTCACTTTTTCTAAATGATGGAGGCAATTAAAAATGATAAAATTATTTGGACTAAAATACTTAATATCATAGTACCGTTATGAGATCAAGGTGCCTTGTAGTGGATATATTTTGAGATTATTAAAACTGTCACTGTGTTGGTAATGACAAAATTAATAGAAACAAAAGAATAGATGTGAGAAAAATGTAAGAGAGAGCATCAATAAGTAGCATTGTTTTCATGTAAGTTATTTGTTAAAATTACAAGGATCATTTTAAGGAACATAATTTTTAATAAAATACAGGTTTTAAATTTGAATAGAGGATACTTGAGAGTTAAATATTTAGATTTTTAAATATGGTGGATACAAGCTAATTAAAGATAAAAGAGCATAAAATATTAGCCAACATACAATATTATGGTTTAACATATGATTGAAGAGTTTAAAGTTTTATATTCTTCTGTAATGTATGCTTTATTGCTAATTGACTTTTCCTAAATGACAAACTTGTAATTGGTAATTACCGAAGCACACATTCTCAAAGGTCATGAAACCCTAGAGAACGCTGAGTGAAAAAAACTTCCTCATAAGATATAGATATTTCTGAAGTCAGCATAAAACCAAGCTTTGTACTTCAATGTATGAAGTTTAAAGGTTGTGCTAATATAAAATGGATATTCCCTTTTATAAAAGACTTCAAAGAAGGAAAAAAAAAAGTCAAATACTGCTGTATAAGAAGAAATGATCAGGAACTGGAAAACTTTAAATTAATATCTTACCAGTTTCTAGGTTTAAAATTAACATTAATCTATTGAACATAGAGAACTATAAAATAGTTTTGTTTATTTGTCCATAGGGTGAAGTGGACTTTGCAAAATTCCGAAGGGAAATATACATTAAACTTTTAAATCATGTTATGACGTATTACCTCTTCCTTTTATAAGAATACAGTTTTCTCTTGTTACTGGAAAAATGAATTACACTTGTACTTCAGAGGAGGAAGAGGAATTTTCTGCCCTTAATTAAGAATCACACTTTTTGAGGCACAGATACATGTGCTCAAGACCAATGGGAGGTCAGCCTTGGAAAGGCTGTAACTTAGACACTAGAAAAGGCAGCAGTGTCGACCCATTCATCATTTTACTTGAAGCACTTCCCATTTTCTCTCCTATCTTTATCATATTTTCTTAACTCACAGTTACTTTATACAAGGCCAAATCTATTTATATATTTCTCAAAAAACATGTATAACATAACTGTTATGATATGAACCACTCTCAATGATATTTTTTAGATTCCAATAAGGCCATAGCTTATTGTGGGAAACAGGCATACAATCAATATTTAGAATAGACTATAGTATTTAATAAAAATGTAAATAGCAGGGTTTTAATTATGTACTTAACTGTGTAGTAAAACAGTCAGTGTTACTTAAATGAGACAACTTGATTCTAAGCTCAGCCAAAACATTTCTAGCATTGTGGTTATGGGAAAGGAAAAGTTATATAAAATTTTGTCTTCAGATTCTTCACTGAATTCTCAATCTATTTTATACACTGTATACTAGTACCTAACTCATAGCATTCGTAGGCCCAAAATTAAGACCTAAAATTAAATAAACACTTATCTCACTCTCACAAAAATTTGAGACTTTATTTATGTGGAAAATAGTTGTCGCTTACATTATTAAATTTTGTTTCTATTTTTGAGGAGGATAGAAAACGATCAACTCTTTATTTTCGTGCCTCTACTGTTGGGCTTCAAGAAAAATCATATGACTACATTGAGACTAAATGAACCCATCTAAACTATTTTTTCATCTTTAGTAATAATTAATTAATAATGGATGTTACTGAGAATGAAAATACAATTTTAAACATTCTTGTTTTCTCAGGGAGAATAATCATTTTATAAAATAAAGTTCACATTACAACTTAATTAAAAGTTAATTATTTCACAACTTGTGCCTTTTGTTACAAACATTAAGAAGTAAAGTTAAAAAGCAAAGTTTGAAACTTTCACATACAAAAATAAAAATCAAATGAGACTACTGTACTCTTGGTCATGGAGAGGAATTCAGAATCTCATTCCAGAACTTCTGTCTGTTACGTAGTTGCTGACTAAAATGCATGTGTATGTATGTGATTCATTATCTACATATACACTCATTTATATATAAACACATACATGTACATATGTAAATATGTATTTCACATAGCAGATTACATTATAGTGTGTTGATTTTAGGGTTCCTTAATATAATGTAATATTTTTTAAATGTTCTCAGGGAGGCAATATGAAATAGTAAAAAGAGGATACATTTAATTTGGTCACAGGCACTTGATTTCAAACTCCTATGAACTTCTTAAATATCGCATGACTTTGTGCAAATTATTTAATCTCCTTGGTTTTTGGTATCTCATCTATAAAATGGAGATTAGGAAGCCTAATTTAAAATGGTATTCTAAGTCTTAACTGAAACAGTGTGTGAAAGAGGCTGACACAAAATAAGAACTCAAAAACTGTTAAGTTTTGTGTATCAGATACATGATTATTATGTGAAAGGAATTGCTCAAACATGAAATTTGTTTTATATAAAGAAGAAAGCATCAAAGTCAGTGAGGAGGACAAAGAAAGGAATTGTGTTAATAAATCCAGAAAAACTTTGACATGTTGACACGGCATATATTAAGGAAAATGAAAGACAACTTAATCAAGTAATATATACTTCTGTGCTATGTTATTTTGTTATTCATTTATTTATTTTTTTAGACACAGAGTCTCCCTCTATTACCCATGCTGGAGTGCAGTGGTGTGATCATAGCTCACTGCTACCTTGTCGTGGGTTCAAGTGATCCTCCCACCTCAGCCACTCAAGTAGCTGGAACTACAGGTGTGAGTTATTATCTTCTTTTTATCATAAGGCAATAAAATTGAGGGAAGCCAAGAATGTGGTAGCATTCTTGGGGAGTGGACATAAAGATCTAGTCAATAGACCATTGCTGGGATCCCACTCTGATGATTCTGGAAATGGGACCCATCCTCCTCACAATTTATTATGACCTAGGAATGAGAAACAATTTAGAAATAAACTAATCCACAATTAGCACCATGAACTGTTGTAATTAGCTTGTGGAATTTCTGGGAAAAAGATACAAGGTGATTGGTCCTTCAGACGCAGAATGTGGCTATTAAAAGGCTAACTCTGAATTAAGTATGAAAGCATTAACCTGAAATTCTCTGAGGATTCGAATTGTGTTGCTTCTCTTAATGAATCTTATTTAGTATTTATAGGTAATAAATACTTTCCACATATCTGTTTTCTGACATGTTCTAATTCTTGCCATAGTTGTTTTGAGGGAAGCATGTTTTAGAAAAAATGAAGCTCCTTACCCTGATCCCTTATTAAAAAAAAAAAAGTGCCTGAAAAGTTAAAGAATTACAAATGTGCAGCTTTGGTTGCTACCCCTATCTGTAATAACACACGGTGGGGGGCGGGGGTGAGGGAGGCAGGCCTCCAGTGCAGGGAGTAGAAAAAGGATTCACCACTAGTAACAACAGCATCAACACCACTTCCTTGATATAAAGGTTATCTGTGAATTAACAAACCTAATCCTTTTTGTAAGGTAAAACAATTGAGATTTAAAGAAGGTAAATAATTTGCTTAAATTGCATACAGAAAATAATTGATATACTATACCACAGGTACAAGGTTTAGAATATTTCTTTTGTTTACATGATTATATCTGTTTGAGAAAAAGTATTTTAACTTGTTAAAAATATATAGCACCTTGCAAAAATTTCCTAATAAAATAATATTTAACTTTTACCAAAAAACTTACGAAGTGTCCCAGTTTATTGATCATGAATCTGAGATCTGAAAATATTTCAGACTTACAGAGAATTTTAAAAATATATTTTCTCTAACTGATAAATGTTTTAATATATGTATTCTAAAAGCCATTTTGGGTAATACATTGGATTAACTATTTGAAATACAATTCTCATTATCTTCCCAAATATTTCCTTTCTCTTGAATCTATTTCATCCAAGGATTAGGCTTGTAAACCCCTTTAAGAAGACATCTAATTGGTTGTCATCTTCTTATTCTACAATTAACATCACTTTTCACTGAAATGAAACATATCTGCAAGCAATGAATATCACCAGGGGATTTTGATAATTAACCTGCAATTTTAGCTATTAAAAAGTTTTAGCGATTGTCCTTTTGAAATATTTGCTACTGACTATAATTTATTTACTTAAAAATGTCTCAACGTCAGCACCTCAAAGATCTAATAGATTTTACAAAAGCTATAATGACTTGGCCTTTTCAAAATATTTTGTATCATTTTAAGAGAGACATGCTGGAATGCAAGTAATGATTAAAGTGCAGAGGAGTTTCTCTGCAAGAGTAGCTATTGTTAACACCCTTCAGCCAAAATCCACCAGCTAGGAACACAATTGTAGTTTTTAAAAAATGAATTTATTAATCTTTGCAGTAAGGTCCACTGCTCACTACAGGATGTCATGCTAAGAGAGTGTCATAAAGAATCTATTACAGAATTTGAGCTTAGGTTGGGGGATTTGGCAGAAAGTCTAAGGAAGCAAGGTTTTGCTCTAGATCGAATGATGTCAGAAAGCAGGGGAAATTTTCTGATTGGTAAAAGCAAGTAGCTGTCACTGCTTCAGCAAGAGAGTTGGAGTTCTGTTATTTTGTGGGTTGCAGAGCAACCTAGCTTTTGTTCTGCTTAAACAAATTCATGAAGTAGTAGTCTTGCTTTGTCTCATTTTATCATGGTCTTAGTATTTGTCTGAGGTGGATATTCTGAGAGATCGTTACATAGGAGCGGAGCACCTACTATGTGTGTCAGGTCACCTTCTCAATGCCAAGAACTGCTCTTTGTTTTCTAACTCATTGTGGGTACTACAAAGATAATGATTAGGAAAAATGTATATAAGATTAGCTCTGGATAATGTTTAAAATTAAAATATTAATTTTCAATTATTAGATTTTGTAAAATCAATATTTCTTTCCTGATTCTTTAAATGACTTGAGAATGCTGTTCAAAAATGATCCTTGACATAAATTAATAAGAGAGAAGTATAATTTTAATTAGATGTTTCTGGCAGCAAAGCCAGAAATCAAAGTAAAATCAATTATATATTTTCATGATGTAAGAGAAAGAAACAACATTTTGCTGGTTATTTTTTCTTTTTCTCTCCAGAGCTACTCCTTATCCTTGTGCACCCTGCTCCATGTCTGCAGGATGCAGGCTGGACTGTTGCTTTGTGTTTTCCAGGTAACAATAGTCACAGGCCTCCTGGAGAGAGATCAGTAGCACGGGGTAGAGTGAGGTTAGGGTAAATTTTAGCCATAATTTTCTCCATGTCCTGGTTGTGTCCCTAACCAAAAGAAAGCTCTGGGCACACTGCCTCCCCATGCAGCTCTGTTCTTATATCTGCTCCCACCTTGGCCCATTTTGGCCTGCCCTGTAATGACACCCTATTTTTACCAACCCAAGGGCATTGCATTATTTATTGTGATTTCATTAGATCTTGCTTGTTCTTGTGTATCTACTTTGCTCATAAAACTCTACTCAAAGTATTCCTCTTTAGATTGCTATTTTCTGCTATAATACAGATTGATATACCAAATATTATTTTATAATAAATTCCAAAAGAAAACCCTCCCATTGATTTCAATACACCACTTGATGTAAATATGTTTCCTGACTAGGTCTTTAGTAACATTTTCAATAAACAATGCAGAAGATTTCACCTAGCTGCCAAATTGATATTTTGAACTAATTTATTATGTAAAATGATTATTATTAATGCTATATACTAGTATGGATAGTTATGTGTTTCACCTTTACCTGGGACAATGATTTTAAATATTTCACAAATAATCATATTTTACCTATGTATCATAAATAACTTGTACATCATAGTTTGCCTGGGAACATCTGGTTTATACTCACTGTCCCTCTTACCTCCAGTTTAATATTTGTAAAATGTTTTTCTTGTTTGTTTTTTAAAACTATTTTTTCATACTTGCATTAAAACATGTTGGGAAGCTTTGGTACACCTTCTAATTGTACTTTTAGTTTCTGATATGGCATCACATGTGAGTTAAACCATGTGCAGTAAAAAGATTTCTCACAGTAATACGCTACTAAATCTGAAATAACACGGAGTAAAAACAGATGTTTCTTCTTACTGACCTTCCCAGACGCTATCATAGCTAACATCTCCTTTGGCATGGGTATACTGCAGGATGATTACTGATAAAACACAAGCCTACCGCGAAAGCTAACTACGCCCAGTTGTTGGTAGGGGTTTTAGAAATATGATGCTGATTTCTCTGTCAGGAGTATGGTTTTAATTTCATTAAAAAACAAGGCATGACATGAAAAAGGACCAAAATAAAGAAAAACACAGAAGAAATGAATAAGATAGTAATCCATACCCACAACTAATACAGATATTAGAGATATCAGACCTGTATTATAACTTCTGAGAAGAAAAGAGGTGCCCAATCTCCAGTCAGTGAGGTCATTGAAGAGCCAGGAACATTACAAGCTGGAGCAAGTAAAATTTATGCAAGAAATAATACTAGAGCATCACTATGTACAGCACATAGAGAATAGTCCAAAGTTTTTCATTAATAGTTTAGTCTTTTATTGTGTAACATAAATCTAAATCCATATATGTAATTTATTATTTAATTGTATTCTTTTTGGCAATAATCACATATTTCAGCAAAAAGATAAAAAAGTTTAATTAAAAGAAATGAAAAAAAATTAATGAACACTTAAGTACAGATTTTCATTTACTTCACACATTTTTTATGAATTTGTAACTAGAAACAAAATATTTGAGAAAGTTATCATTCACACTAAGGGCTCTACTAATAATCCTGACAAGCTGAAAATCAAGTGACACTAAACTAATTAAGAAATGCCATCATCTATTTCAAATGCAAAAAAAATTATTTTAAAAAATTGTGCCCAAAGGTGATAATTTAACATGTGCAGCTGCAGAAAGTAAATTTCTATTTATGTGAACCATATCTTTTCATCTAAATCTCATGACTGTTCTTGTACATTAATATTGCTCATTTTTTTAAGATTTCTTTTCACATGTATAAAAAGTGAGATAATAATTGTTAAAGTACTGGCTTCATTATAAAAGAATTTACAAATAGTGACTTAATTTTAGTCTTATATCAATATCATCAGAAACTTTAGAGTGAAAATCAGTGAGAATAATTCTAATAAGCACTTTAAATTTTTTATCTATTCATAAAATCAAATTGAAATTTTTGAAAATTCATTTTGTCAAAGTATACTAGACTATCTTCATTACTATAAATGCACTTCACACCCAGTTATCATTTTAATAATGCATACACAATTATTTGTTTTGAAAATATAAATACAAAATTTAATATAATATTTTGTTTTTAAAAAATGACAACATAGATTCTTCTGAAATTACTAGATCTATGGGGATAAATGTAATTGTAATTGGTTGTAAAGAGCCCTTAATCCATATTTATACCTGAAAGTTGATTATTCTATTCTACAAGTAAAAACAGAAGCTATAGTTCTAAAATATATAGATAACATATACTATAAATGAATATAAATTTATATAATTTATACACAATCATATACCTGTATATATGTACACACATACACACATATATAAAACATGTACATGGAGATTAAAGTGAAAAAGCTGATGATGACAACAAAAGCCTATTTTAGCAGGTGGAGCTGGCAGGAGACTAACTACAGCTGAAAAGAACTACACAGATGAATAAAATATTTAAAGATTACTGAAGGCATTTATAAAACAACAAAGGCTGTCAGAACTCAAGGGCCACAATCCCATAGGGCAGGGTCATGCATTGAGGTGAGTCCAGCATTTACTGTTGTTCTTTCCTTTTGAGCCTTTAGCCAATTCTAGGTGCAGGACATAGGAGCAAACAGAGAGCAGCAGCCCAGTACTTGGAGCATTCCCTTGACTGAGAAAACAATCACTAAAATTTATGACTTCCAAACAACCAAGAATCCAGGGCAATATCCTAAGAGAAAAGAAAACCATTGAGAAGTGACCCACACATTCTGAGTACAGTATTTCTGTAGGACATTTTTCAACTTTTACACTGTTCAAACACAGGTGATGACTCAGGTAAAGAAAGCATAGCAACTCAGAAACTATAGAGCAAAGCAGAGATTCAATAGTCTCACAGCTCAGGAGAGACAAATACAGAATTCAGGGACCACCGAAAAGAAGGAGCCTTTATGAACACCTCCAGCTTTCAGTTAGGAGACTTGAAAAGATTAAACTTTAGATATAAGTACAAACCAGCTGTATTCTACAGTCAACTGGATCAAGGATATTTTTCCTCTTCTCTGTAAGAGAAGAGATTTTGCCATCTGGCAAAATCATACACTGTTGGTGGGAATGCAAATTAGTGCAACCACTATGGAGAACAGTATAGAGGTTCCTCAAAAAACTAAAATAGAACTACCATATGAGCCAGCAATCCCACTGTGCGTTATATATCCCAAAAAAGGGAATTAATATATTGAAACGATATCTGCACTTCCATGCTTTTTGAAGCATTATTCACAATAGCCAAGATACAGAATCAACCTAAGTGTCCACCAGTGGATGAATGGATAAAGAAATTCTGGTACTTATACACAATGGAACCTTATATAGCCATAAAAAAGAGTGAAATCCTGCCATTTGCAATAACATGGATGGAACTGTAGAACGTTATGGTAAGTGAAATAAAACAAGCACAGAAAGACAAATCTCACATATTCTCACTCATAGTGTGACAGTTAATATTAAAAATAATTGATCTTATGGAGACAGAGAGTAGAATGATGGGAAGGGTAACAGAGAGGGATGGATAAAGTAGAAATGGTTAAGGGGTGCAAAAATATAGATAGAATAAACAACATGTGATAGCACATTAAAGTGACTACAATCAACACAATAAGTTAGGATGTGCTTTAAAATATAATAACTAAAAGAATGGAATTGGAATGAGTCTAACAGAAAAAAATGATAAATGCCTGAGGTTCTGGATAACCCAATTACCCTGATTTCATTAATACACATTGTTTGCCCTTATCAAAACATCCCTTGTACCCTATAAATATATACAACTATTATGTACCCAGAATAATCAAAAATAAAAAAATTAAAAATATTAAAAAATATAGAAAGAGAATGGTTGATAGGCAAAGAATAAAAATGTATAAAATATATGAACATTAACAAAAAAATAAGCTGATATAGCTACATTAATATCAGAGAATGTAGACTACAAAGTAGGAAGCATTTCTAGAGATAAAGATTTAATAATGCTGAAAAAGCCAAAAAAGTCAAAAATCAAGAAGATATAACCATCTTAATTTTGGAGGTATGCAATAGAATAGTCTAAAATATTTAAGGAAAAACTGTAAAATAAAGAATAAATCAAAATATATCAAATATAGTTTGTATTTTAATGCAGCTATTCTGTTACTGACAGAATAAGCAGACAAAAGAAAAAATTTTAAGTATTTAGAAGATTTAAGCAACAATCGGCAGTGTCAAGTAATTAACATTTACAAAATATGATATCCAACATTCTTCTAAAAGTAAAAGAGAGTAGGCCATATATTATTTCAAAAATTTGAATTCAGAGTGGTGGTTGCCAGGGGTGGCGGGGGGAATGAGGAGATTTTAATTAAAGGATAAAAGGTTTTATTTTTGCAGGATGCATGCATTCTGGAAATCTGATATACAACATGGTGTTTATAGTTAATAATACTCCATTGTATCTTGAAATTTGGTAAGACAGTAATAGTTAATATTCATGCCTCCCACCCATGCACACACAAACCTTAAATATTAATATATACAATTTTTGTTTTTTAAAATCATACCTTAATAAAGCTGGAAAAAATAAAACAATAAGGAAAAGAACAACTGGTTAAAAATGGACAAACGATCTGAACAGACACCTCATTAAAGAAAGTATACAGATGACAAGCAAGCTCATGAAAAAAATGTTCAACCTTATATATTATTAGGAAATTGGAAATTTAAATAGCAATAAGATACCACTACACACATCTTAGAATGGCCAAAATCCAAAACGGAGACAACAATAAATGCTGATGAGCCTATGGAGCAAAAGAACGTTTCATTCATTACTTGTGGACCTGCACAATGGCACAGCCACTTTCGAAAACGGGGGTGGTTTCTTACAAAACTAAACATAATCTTAGCATATGATCTACCAGTCATGCTCCTTATTATTTGCCCAAATGGACTAAAAATTACGTCCCCACAAAAACCTACACAGGTGTGTTTATAGCAGCTTTTTAAACAATTACCAAAACTCTGAAAAAGCCAAGATATCTTTCAATAGGTGAATGGATAAATAAGCAGTGGTACCTCCAGACAATAAAACATTATTCAGGTCTAAAAAGAAATGAGCTACAAAGCCATGAAAAGACACAGAGGAAACATAAATCCATGTTTTAAGTGAAAGAAACCAATCTGAAAAGAATACACACAGTACTGTCCAAAGATATGATATTCAGAAAAAGTCAAAACTATGGAGAAAGTAACAATATCAGTGGTTGCCAGAGGTTCAGGCAGAGGGATGGATGAAAACGCAGAGCACAGGAGGATAGTTAGGGCTGTGAATCTATTCTGTATGTTACTACGATGGTGATTTACTATGATGGCTATTTGGTAAGTGGTTTTAGTTGCAAAACGGATTAATCTCATATATTGCTGGAAAGAAGGAATATTTTAAGGATATGGGTACAGAACCCATAGAAAATTATACAGGCCACTCTATACAAACTTAAACGTATGTCAAGGGAAAGCAAGACTGTGTGTCACAAAGCTGCGACATCTCAACTAAGTGTCTAGTTTAACATACATTAAATATTTTCCTTGTACTGCCAACTGGCAAATTCCTTCAATGCTTCTAGGTTAAACCACGAAAGAGAGAAGAAAGCAAGAATTAAGTTGCAACTGCTTATGAAAAGTCTGGCTGCATTTTAGATTTTGACCACTTTAGTCCTGTGCCCAATCTTAGCCAAAATAAGGACAAACCAAACAATCAGCAGCCCAGGGAAGCTCATCTTCATAGAAGATGATGAATGAAAATGCGTAGCAGTCTGGGAGACCGAATGTAAAAGGGCATTTTGTTCATAGAAATAAATCATAGTAATATAATTTTACCAGTTACTGGATATTGTAAAAAATAATAGCTGATTATTGAAATTGATATAACATTTTTATTTACAGAGATTTAAAGGACATTTATTTGAAATCTGCAATCAATATTTTTTCTGTGTCCATCAGCATGATTTTGTTTATGGTATAGGCATTCATTGATTAAAAATATTAAAGATTTCCCTGGGCTCATGAATATGAATTGGTTCCTTTTCTTTTTAATTAAAATTTGTCAGCACAAGTCTTACAAATTGTCTCCCTCAATTAACCGGGAGAAGCATAAGTAAATAACAGAAAATTCTATTGAAAATATTTACTTTAATGTTTATTTTCATCCATGTTTCTTAGAAATCTCACAAATGAAACCAGAGAACTGCAAAATCTATAGGTAACATTTAGTAGTATGTGAACTTATTTAGCAAAATATACTTAATCTTTAAACCTCAAGTCACCCAGATGGACATTATTACACGACTTCTAGCTTTGCTAAGCAAAATACAAATTCAGTTGATAAAATTGCTACCATACTTCTATGTCAGCATAATTTATATTACTGGAGAAAGCAAAGCAAATTAATTGTTTTTACCTTATGGCATAGTCGGAGTACAGTGGGTGTTTTCTATTGGCACTTGTTTTGTTAGCAACATAATTTTGCAGTTTTAGTTAATGGTCATTCCACAAGAGACTTCTTTGTTTTGAAAGAACTTCCAATCAAAATTTCATAATGCAGACATTATTAGCATACCTGGCAAGAATTCTTATTTTGTTACTCATGAATTTTAAAAGAGGGTAGAACAATAGTAAAGTTTTATATATTGTGAACATTTACAATGAGATACAGATACGGGAAAATATAATTATTAATAAGTATACATATATATTCTAAATTTAAATACACATTCCT
The DNA here is from genome assembly GCA_028533085.1 of Varecia variegata. Taxonomy (NCBI): domain Eukaryota; kingdom Metazoa; phylum Chordata; class Mammalia; order Primates; family Lemuridae; genus Varecia; species Varecia variegata. The sequence continues at coordinate 46,842,004 of CM052445.1, read as the reverse complement.
ATATTGATAAGTATTCAGGTTGTTTCCAGAACTTGTTTTTATAAAGAATGCTGTAATACATTTGTATGTGTGTAGTAAAGCTATAGAACAATGGATGGGAAAGTCACATGCTGGTTTATGAACAGTGGTCCTCTCAGGAATAGTGAAATGGGATGAGAAAAGTCACATAGTTTCTTTGACCTGGAACAATAAAAAGAATCCATCTTATAAAACCATACCTGTCAAATGTGACAACATGAAACATTCCCTGTAGTATATTACTCAAGTTATTTTCTCTTACATTTTAAATATTTCTAAAATGAAAAAAACAAAGATAAAAAGAAGATATAAAAATTACTGCACAAAATTAGTGTTTTAAGTTTAGGACTTGTTTAGAACTAGTTCTACAACCATATTAAATCACACAAAATTTATTTATACTTTCTTAACTTCAACCAAGTTTCTTGACTGTTATTAAAACTGTTCTCAGAAATTGGGAATAACACATTACTGTCTTTAAAACGGTGACTTTGTTGAGTCTATGCGTAATGCAAGTCATTATGGATGCTTTTATCTTAGCCAGGAAGTTGCCAAGTAGTGAGGTTGGCAGTAATGAAGCATCAGTTTTATATATACTTTTGGGATTCCGAACATTCAACTCCTGACATAAGAGCTTTGGAGACCTAGTTAAATAATGTCCTAAAGTAGGACAACCTATACTGCAGGATATTTGGGATGACCACAGTGGGCAATTACCATATTCCATCCTGGGTCATCAAAAGGGGTTAGCAAATTGCTCAAAGTCACAAATATTTAGTAAATCTTGGAACCAGTATTTCATGCCAGGTGAGAAGAATCCTAAGTATAGGAACCTTCAAACTGAGGGTCACCATACTGGTCCAAAGCAGTGTTGTGGAGCACATAAGAACAGGGATCTTGAAGTTAGGCCACGTGGCTTAAAATCCCAGGGAAATCACTGATCAGCTAGACTTTGAGCATATTTATCTGTAAATTCACACGCTTAATATCCCTTGTTTGTAATCCCAAAATCCAAAGGCTGGGACATATAAAACATTCTGTATGTTTGGTGCATACTTTGTTGGCAACATTTAATCTAATTGCCATAAGGACGTTTAAAATCTTTATTAACTCCACTTACTGTGCATATCCAAATGTTTAATACAGACACGTAAATATCTTTATGTTTGATTAGAAGTACTGCTGCAGTCACCTCTGGATTTTTTATAAAATATAGTGTAGATGGACCACATCAGCTCTCTGAAGTATTCTGTATATTTTGCATATCTAGTTCAAAGAATTTTGCATAAGAGATTTTGAACCTTTTTTACCAATTGCAAAACTGGAGGACAGCTAAGAGGGAAATTCTATCATATAGAATTTCATAGCAATTAAAATAATATAGGTTAGCTTCTGAGCTCAATATCTGCCTCTTAATAATCACTCAGTCCATGTTAACTATCATTAGTACACCCCAGGGTGAAAGTCACAACTGACTTGTAAAGAAACTGTTACAAGGTATTCTAAGTAACTTGAAATTTCTAGCTGACCCAGATCATTGCCCTACTTCTAATTCTTGAGCTTGTCCCTGGAGTATGTCTATAAAGAAAATCATATACAATGGAAAAATGAGGCTACCTTGAGGTAGAATTTTTCTCAGCATCAAGCTTCATAAAAGAATGGTATAATATAATAGTAATATATTCAGAATATGCAACGATTCCAGAATTATCTGACCTATGACCTTTTTTTTTGCAGGGGTGGGGGAGGCAAAATATAAATCACAAAGCACAAGTCCTAAAATATAAAACTCAAATTACAAGTTTCAGAATAGGAGAACATATTTGATGATGGGGAACTTGGAAGAATCTTTTATATGAAGAATCAAAATAAATAATGCGAATTGTTGATCTGTAGAGACAAAACATCAAGCTCTGAGCCCATTTGCAGGAGGCAGCCTGTAGGAAGCACCCAGTGATCCCTGCCTTGTGGTACTTTTGTCTTTATGTAATTCATTTCCTTTGCATGTGGGCTGTAAGTAGAGATTTCCTTCTAATGAATAGAATATCGCTGAAGTCAGTTCCAAGAAGAGGTTTCCAAAAGGCAATATCCTTCATCTTGTGCCCTCTCCTTTCCTGGCTTGCTCTGACATGGTGTGAGCTGTACTAACGAGATGCCTCGGTGGTAAGGACCCGAGTCTGTGAGGAACTACAGGACCTCTATCTACCATCTTGCATGGAACTGAATCCTGCTAAAAACTCTCCAGGTCAAACTTTGAGATGAGACTGCATTCTGGCCTATAGCTTGACTGTCACGTCATGAGTGACCATGAACCAAGGCCACTCAGCTAAGCACCAGCTGGACCCTTGGCCCACAGAAAGGAACAGGTCACGAGTGTTTGCTGTTTTTAAAGCAACTGCATTTTGGGATGATATTTTATACAGCAATAAAAATATTTATAGAGATAATACTAATAGCTTCTGTTACAGAACTAATGTAATTTTTATACCCATTTATAAAGTTAAAATGAATAGTGTAGTTGGAAGTGACAACAGAAATAATATAGGATTAGTGAAATGCAAGTATAGGGAAATATAAGTTTTCTAATTTTTGATGGCTTTGATAGTGGAGTAAAAATATAATACCATCTAGATTTCATAAATTAGAAAATACAAATATTATAAGAATATAATCTATTAATAGTTCAATAAGGTGCACTAAACAAAATCAAATAATGTACATACAAATAATGCATCATAATGCCAGGCTGTTGGCTCATGCCTGTAATCCTAGCACTTGGGAAGCTTGAGACAAGGAAGAGTTCCAGACCAGTCCAACACAGGGAGACCACGTCTCTACAAAAAGAAATAAAAAAAAAAAAATTAGCATGATGGTGCGTACCTGTAGTCCCAGCTACTCCAAATGCTGAGGTAGGAGGATCACTTAAGCCCAGAAGTTTGATGCTGCATTGAGCTGGGATCACGCTCCTGCGCTCCAGCCTGAGCAACAGAGGGAGACCTGGTCTCAAAAGAGAAAAAAAGGGCATAATAAAACAACGATATCATTGAGAATAATAATGAAGAGGAAGATGAAGAGGGGGGAAATAGCTATTATATATTGAGCATTTATTATATTGTTATCCCTCTTCTATCTTCTTAGTACTTTATATTTGTTAACTTATTTCAATCCTCATAATCCTAGAATATGCATGCTATTATTATTTCCATTTTATAGGTGAGAGAACAGTACAAAAAGTTATTATACAAGAAAACTCATGTAACATAGTTAAGTTTGTGCTCAGAAAAATAAATCCTCATTTCATTCATTAATAAATCCTTATTAATGTAAAAGAAATAACATGAGTCTTCAAATCAATGAACAGAAAGAAAAGCACAAGGAAGGAAAGGAAGATAAAAGAAACCATGCACCCCTCCCCATGCTAAAAAAAAATGCATGAATATCATGCATAATTAGAATCCTTCCCAACTTAGGAATTGTATACTGTCTCCTTTTTCTGCCTGGAATTCTCCTCTCAGCAACCCGATCTTCATTCACATACCCATCTTTTCTTTATTTTCTTATTGGTCCAGTTCACCTCCTCACACAAACTTTTTTAAATAACAAAATTAAAATGTCCTTCTTGTTGCTTCTTTTTCTCTCTTTAAATTTTTAGTAACTCTGGAACGTTAAATTAGTTAGTCATATCCCTCACTTATTGGTCTTTATCCCTCATGTATTGATAATTATCCTCATTTAGTGGCCTATATGTGCACCAAGTTAATCAGTTTATTTTATATCACTTTATTGCTTTTCTCTTTCATGCTATCCTCGGTCTCCATCTATTTCTCAAAAGTCTCCTCATACAACACTCTGAAAAATTATAATATAATGAATTAATTTAGGTGTAGTAATTCCAACTGTTATTATAGGACAAGAAGCCTTTTTCTCAGAAAAAAATTTTGATTGCATTTTAAATTTAAGTATGAATAAAGACCAAATACAGACAAAAATGTTAAAATAAAGTCTTTCTGGTTAAAGAAGTTAGTCAGCTTATTCATTACCAACACGAATGATTGTAGTAAAAATTGCATGTGTTTACAAATAGATATGTCATCTGGCTTTTCTTTGTCGATGATAAAAAAAAATCTGTTGTCATGTAGTCTAAGTCATAAATACATCAAATTCAGCACATAATTATGTTTTTAAAAATTTCAGCATATTATTATTTAATCAGTAAAATAATAATTTACAAATACAAACACATTCCAGAAAAAATATGTTCCAAAATGAAACCATTTGACTGTGTTTTTTTCTAAGATATTTTATTTGTTTAAAATGTTTATGAAAAATATTTTTGCAGTGCTAAAAAAATTATTCACATGGGAAACATTACTAATGCTGATAGTATAAGTGAAGGAATTCTGAATAAAATACAAGGGGTGAAGAGAGAAATTACTGTATTCCATATTCTGAGAGGTTTTTTTTTTGTTATTATTTTATCTCTCAGACATACCCAGAGTTGATAAAATAGCAAGGCTCACTTTGGTCAGTTAAGTAGAGAACTGCAGATCAATGAGGTATACAGAGGTAATAAAAAAGGAGCTAATATAGCAACTAATTGCAATACTCAAGAAATTCTATGTTCCCCATAGAGGAAAGCTGAGCTTACACTGTAAATAAACAATTTACACATTGAAGTTGTGGGAAAAAAGGTACCATAAAATTCTGATAAATAAATAAAAATTATACATTTTTAATATGGTGTTTTTGTTCAATCCTTGTTTATATAACTGAAACCTCAGGGCCTCAGAACTATATTCTTTTTCCATTTAACATTTACATTAAAAAACAATTTATACTTAAAACTTTTTGTAACACAATGCATTTTCTTAATAAACAGACATGAAAAGATTTATCTTTCTCATTCCCTAGATTTACTCTTAAAATGTTTTTACCACCTAAAAATTTTAAAACAATGTAATTTCACATGGCTACCTGTTTTTGTACCACAAGTTATTTTTGTTTGATTTAATGTTTCTAGAGGCAATATTATTTTCATAGATGAAACTAACCATCCGTCCCTTTATTCATTCTTCCCTCCATGTTTTCCAAGTATAAAATTGAAAGAAAAAGAAAATAACCTTTAAGAAAAACTAATTATGAGTTTTTTTCTGTGAAATTTCTTTCATACAACTGAAAAAACAAGAAAAAGAAAGAGAAGGAAGACTATAAATATGCTATCATCACTGAAATAATAGGGGGCCCATATTAAACTAAAACTTCATGCTAAAAAACTATTTGAATCCAAATTAATAAAAGAGTAAATAAATTAATACACATCTCTCTATCAGGCCAGAAAAGATTTGTAAAAGTGGATAAATGGTAAGACTTGTGAAAAAAATCATTAATAAGCTTAATATGAGGAACAGATATTTAGTGTATACGTTGACCAAGAAAATGCCAAAAAATACCCTTCAGGAAGCTCTTTTCTTCCCAATCCCTGGTAGTAAAGATCTTATGTGCCAAAAACAAAATTGAAAAACTAAAAAACCTATGCTTTATGAGGAAATGTGTTTGCAAAGAAAGACTAATTAAAGTCTAAAACAAGTGGCAATTTTTAAAAAGGGTAAAATCTGGACAAATTACTGAAGTCTAGAAACTAATGCATTAATTTTATAGTTGAAGAAACTGATTCACAGTTGACCATAATCAACATATTGACCATAATCTGGTCTGACTTTCTAATTTTATGTATTTTAAAATAGGTAGAACATTTCCCTCCTGATATTGACTAGTATTGACTAGTATTGAGAAGAACCTTCAACAGAGAGTGAGGATAGAAATTCTCAGTGGGAGGATGGAAATCTTAGGCAAGAGGTAGAAAGGGATTCACTGGAAGAGTGACATTCAAGTCAAGAAGGGGCCTAGTGAGGTACATGGATTACTGGAAGAAGATATTAGGTGAAGGAAATAAAAAGTACAGTGTAAAAAGATGTTATGGAATCTGGTTTATTCAAGGAATAGCCAAGAGAGCAGTTTTATCTAAAAAAGGTTAACAAGTAGGAAAAAGGTATGAGAAGAGAAAAGATTGATATGTTCTAGAGCATTGCAAGGACTTTTACTTTACCTCTCAGGAACCCGTTGTAAGTTTTTGTGTCCAGCAATGTTTGTCAAAATTTAGGTACATTAGATTCATCTGAAGGCATTGTAATAACAAAGATTGCTGAGCTCTCTCTCCAGAATTTCTGATTCTGTAGATTCAGGATGTGTTCCCAGAATGTGTTGCTGGACCAGTAACCATTCTTCGAAAATCACTGGTATAGAGGATCAACATGACATGTTTTAATTCGATTAATCTCGTTTGCTTTGGGAAATAGACCAAAGTTGGTTAAGGATAAAAGCGAAGAAGGCAAGCATCTTTCTCTGTAGGGTGTGGCTGAATTTATTTTCACATAGCATCGTTGGACTGTATTAGAAAGAGAGAGAGAGAGGGAGAAAGAGAGTTTATGATGATTTCCAAAAGACTACAGAGCCTACTTCAGGGCAATCACCAATCATGGTGTAAGCCATCTATGTACATTTGTTGCAGGAACCCTATCTTGCTGAGGGGCATGTTGGGGTCTCAGTCATGGGCCTTACATGACTCAGAGGCTTCTGCATAGTCTTGGGCCTGAGTCTCTGAGCTGTCTGCTCCAGGTCATCAGTTTGTACCGTCATTGCATGAGGTGGTATTCTCTACTTGTCCGCATTTTAAGGAGACAACTACTTGCTTGGACCTGTGGCTACTTTCTTGAAGAAGAAATTCATTGAACTCAACTGTAAGTGGGCCGATGTATGATAGATATGCAAGCTGTGGGTTTCTCTGGAGCTAAGAAGCAGAGGGCTAAATAAGACTTTAGTAGCCACCATGAGCCTGCTAGGCCAATAAAACCTAAAGCTAGTCAGTCTTTGAGTTTGAGGGGGAGATACCCATCTTCACTGAGTCTTGAGCTCTAGAGAGGTAGGCTTTGCTGAAGGGAACTTTACCTAACCTGCCACCTTTGTCCATGGCTTAGTGGACTTTGTCGCAGTCCTGACCATTCTCCAAGAGGAGTGGAGAATGTGCCCAAGAGGAGTGCTGGCCCATCCTTCTGGATTATTTAAAAGACCCATTGCCTATCAGCTGGATACAACTTCTGTGGCTTTTGCATCATTATATCCTGGAAAGTTCTAGATGCTGCCTTTCCCGGGCCTTTCTCTCATTTTTGCTGTTCAGACAAGACCTTCAGGAGAAATCCCTAGCTCAGTAATCTGACTAAAATTACTTAGGTACTCCAGATCAGAAGAAACAAAAAGAAGATAGAGGATAGAATACATGTATGAAAAGTAAATTCAATTTCTGACTCTTATGTGAGAAGAAACTAGAGGTTTTATGTACACAGTGCAGTTTCTCCACTAAACCTTGGAAGCACTACATTTGCCCTATTATAAAATCTGCCCTCATCATAGGAAAATTCTAGAATGTAGCATTGAGTTCTTGAAGAACAACGTGAATTGAATTGAAACAGTGGAAACTTTGGAAGCCAGCAAGTCAGTGGAACAGGAAAAAAATAGAACGTAGCAGATAAGAAATAAATTCTGACTTTGAGCAACTTAAAATGTTTTTACTGAGTGAGCAGGACGCTATCATTAGGCAGATGCAAGATGAAGGGATGGAAATTATAAAAAAAAAAAAAACAAACGAAATCTTTATACAATTTTCTCTACATTGAAACATCTACTGAGGGAGGTAGAAGGCAAGTGTGTGCAGTCCAAACTGGAATTATTAACACTGTGAGTAATCACTTCAAGTAAAGAAACTTATAATACTCTGATTTCTTTTCATTCCGATTTAGAGAAATATAAATTCAGTCTTCCACTACAATATCCTGGGTTGGACAAAATTATTAAGCCATTTCAAGCGGATGTGATTCTGTATTTTGAAAGAGCATATCCTCAGCTTAATATCTTTGGAAATTGAAAAACTTTGCAATATGGAAAGACAAAACATGACCTTTTTTTATAAACCAAGAAGGTTTCATCACTGCCCTGCTATCCTGGATTCCATGAAAGGTACTTCTGGCAGGCATTATTGGGAAGTGGGGTTGGGAAACAAGCCTAAATGGAAGTTGGAGGTTTGTCAAGACTATCTTGCTCAGAACTGGTAAAATTAGCCATTAGTTATGGGTGGTTCCTGGATAATTAGGGGATATGATGATGGCAGTTATATTGTTTTGGGTTCTAAAACAATCTAGCTCCTTGAGAATTTTTCTGTACTATGAGTTGGGTGTGTTCCCTTTTATATAAAAAATTTATTGGTCTCTTCTTTATACTTTTAATGGTTATTTTACAGAAGCCCTTTGGCCTTATTTTTATACTAGAACAGATTCTAAAGCCCTTAAAATCTCTTCAGAAACAGATTTCGAAAGGTAAAATACCTGAGAAACAACTGTTTCATTTTATTTTCTTTCAGTTTGTAGGTATAACTTAGCCAGTAAATTTAATCTCAGTAATTTGAATTTAAGTTTTATGACAATAAAACCAGAATAGATTTTTCTTCCTCATTTTAAGCAACTATAAAAACATGGTAATAATACCAATTTAAATAGACATTATGGGTATCAATCATCAAGAGTTTTGGTGAAATTCTGAGATAAAATATTTGACATTTGTGTTACTTAACACATCTATGCTACTATAATTTTGTGTGTCAACATGGTTAGACTGTGATAGGATATTTAATCAGACACCAGTCGAAATGTTGTGAAGGTATTTTTTTTGGATGAGGTTAATATTTAAAACAGTAGGCTTAGAGTAAAGCAGATAATTCTTCATAATATGGGTGGGCCTCATCCAATCAGATGAAGGCCTTAAGAGAATAAAGACTGAAGTCCCCCAAGGAAGAGAAAAAGCTACCTACACTCAGTTTTCAGATTGGAGCTGCAATACCAACTCTTCTCTCTCTCTCATATATCTATCTCATACATACATACACACACGCATCCTATTTTTTCTGTTTCTTTATGAAACCCTGACTGATACACTATCCAATACATTTTTTTATTAAAATGAAAAATGACTATAGAATAGAATATAAAGAAAATATTTTTGTGCAGCTGTACAATGTGTTTGTGTTTTAAACTTTTTAAACTTTTTGACTCTTATGATAACACTTAGCTTAAAAGTATATAATGTGAAAAGTTTATAGTAACCTAAGGTTAATTTATTATTGGATAAAGAATCTTTTATAAATTTAGTGCAGCCTAAATGTACAATGTGTATAAAATCTGTGGTAATGTACAATGATGTCCTCGGCCTTCACATTCATTCACAACTCACTTACTGACTCACCTAGGGCAATTTGTAGTCCTGCAAACTGCCTTCATGGTAAGCGCCCTATATAGATATATCATTATTTTATCTTTTATACTATATTATTACTGTACCTTTTCAATGTTTATATATGTTTAGATACATAAATACATTGTGTTTACTGTAGTATTCAGTAAATTAACATGCTATACAGGTTTGGTGCCTCAGAGCAAAGACTATATCATATAACCTAGATGTATAGTAGGCTAAACCATCTAGGTATGTGTAAGTATAATCTATGCACAACAACATCACTTAATGACACATTTTTCAGAACATATCCCTGTCATTAAGCAAAGCATGACTCTACCCTATTCCATCCCAGGGGAAAAACAGTATGCTCAGACATGGAAGCTACTGGGCTAATGAAAATTGGATATTTTTCCCAAGAGTATTAGATAACTGTTCATGAAATAGCAAAATTACAATTTTAATAATTTTTCCCTTTTATCAGAAAAATCAAAGTATCAGTTTTTAATTTTTGCTTTGAGAAATTAAACAAGTATCTCCTGTGTCTTGTAATATCCTGCCAGCTCATAGGCTTCAAAATGTGTTGAAACACATTCTGCAGTAATGTTAGTAGAGAGAGAAACAATGACAGCATTAGCAAAGTTGTCACAGATCTGCCTAAAGATATAATCTATGCAGACAGTGTTTTCTCTTGTTTGTTATATCCTGTTTCTCCTAATGTTTTATGTTTCAGTTGCCTCCTTGCTCATTGTGGAAAGTGTTGGTTGAATGAAGTAATAATAAGGAATAATATTGATACATAAGTCGTGTGTTCTTCTTTAGTTCATTTAAATCTACATTAATTACTGATTGAAGAAAAATAATTTCTTGTTTTAAAAGGCAACTTTTGGATGATGGGTATCTATTTTTGCACATGGCAATGATGTAGAAACTCAGTGTTCGGTTGATTAGTTACCACCAAGGTAAGTAGAAAAAATAAAAATAATACTTAATGCAAAATTGGTCTGTCCATACCATTGATTAAAAAAAAAATCCGGGTTTCAGGTCAGATGAGTTATTATTTTAATTTACATGTATTTGAGATGTTTACTAAAACGAAAACAGACAACATAAAAAGAACAGGAATGAAAGAGGAAAGTATGAAAGTTAGGAGAGAAGGAGGGAAGAAACGGTAATATAACAAAGACAAGACTTTAAAGCAATTTTTGAATTATTTTATTCAAAGAGCATATGGCATGGAATGAAAATGAGATGGAAGATGTTACACGACTTTGTCTTAGTTCAATTTTGTCTCCTGTGTCTCTCATGGTGTGACATTCTCACTTTTCCTGAGTGTGAATCCAATATTTAAATATATAGTGAAAATTATTTTGTGCATGTACCCCAAACACAAGCTACTTCATAGTGGACTCAGCCAAAAAGCTGTGATCTGTTCTGTTGCTGGCAGAAAAATCAGGTGTGACAGACTTGTTGGTAGATGTCCCTGAATGTACTTCATGGCCTATTTAAGGACATGCCAATGAGTGATGTTGATTGTAAGAGATTTCTGCCTCACCCGAACACGGTAGTACCTAATTACCATGTGCATAACATGCAATCTCCCATCTGGTAGCGCACAGATTCTGAAAAGCCATATGCTTATAAAGTTTGGGTTACAGTTATTTGTTAGTTTCGGCATCAGTTACTATTTATTCTACCTCAATTATACATTTAATATCCATTCATTTCTCACTACCCACATGCCCATTTTATAAGGCAGGCTGATTTCTGTCCAAACACAAGTACTGCATAAATTTCTGAGTTGTCCTCCTGTTTCATTATTGCTAACACTGACACGGGTATAGTATGTTTAAAGGCAAGGTATAACTGTGCCACTCCTCTGCTGGCAGCTTTTGATTTACTTCACATTGTTCTTATGATGATGTTTGGACTATTTATTATGACTTATAGGTCACTACTGATGTCCTTGAAGCATGACAAATGCCATGCACATGGGTTTTTTTATTAAAATAAATATAGGTAGCACTGTCTCTGGACTCTTTCCCTCAAATTCACAGTCTATTTTATACCTATACATATTTTTTCCTAGAAGGAAAATGTAATGATTCCACTAACCTGGTATATCACATATGGACTGTTTCTCTTACTTCAAACAAATCTAAGCTTATTTCTAACCTTTCTATTACTCTTGATTCAATTATTTCTGAATGTTTTCAAAGCAGTCTACTTTTCTACATCTTCATGAAAATAAAAATGCCCATTATCATTTGTCTCTTTTCCTAATTGAATATTTTTCTAAATTATAGCACTGGATTATACCCTTTTCTATATGGTCAGAATTAGTTATTTAACAAATAACATTTTACATATGCCTGTATTTGAATATATATTTATTTCATCATGTTTATTTTATAATTATTATATTCACACCTAATGGGTGTGGTGCTCACTGCCTGGGTGTATGGGCATACTTGAAACTCTGAGTGGAGTGGGGCAAAAGCAATACATGTAACCTAAACATTTGTACCCCCATAATATGCTGAAATAAAAAAATAATTATCTCATTATGTCTCAATTATTTTCTCAGTGTTTGACATATAACTGGAGGTTAATCAGTATTTCTGATTGGTCAACAAAGTAAGCAAATGAATGAATGAATCAAAGAAGCAAATGTTTTCATTTTTCAAATTCAGCTTCCTAAAGTACTAAAACTATTTCTACAGGGCTTTGACAACTGAGAATATTTGACTAGTTGACTATTCTTTGTGTTTTTCAAAATCGACTTTAAAAGGATGGCATTCTTTGTCTTCCAAATCCCCTCTTCACGATCATATGTTCTTTTCTCTTCACCTAATAATATTTCAATTATTTTTTGAATATTTTTTTCAATATTTCCTCTTGAGAAATAATCATGATTATGTTGAAGGAGGCATGCACAAGAATGACATGGATTTGTAAGTATTAACATGAAAACATTGCTAAAACACATTTACTTGGAAGTAAATTAAAAACTAGTTTCTATATAATACCTAATATAAATACTATTTAGATAACACAAAGAGACAGATATGTCTACAGGTACTTACCTCCTTTCTATACATCTATTATAGTAAGGTAGTTAATAAATAATAAATGCAGGGGATTTATATGTAGGCAAGATGAAGGCATGGTCTTTGATCTCTCTTCACAATGTTGCCTCTATCTGTACAGAAGATATACTAAACTTTTGATGGAAGATTATTGATATGAGAGGCAGCAGGACAGAAAGGTGGTCACATATTTTTGAGGTATACATTTTAGTAAACATAGAGTCAACTGAATTTAATGGCTGACTCTCTGTGAGAAAACATTTTCTTCTAATTGGGAAGTCATTCCCCAATTCATAAAACCTAACTTACAGTGATTTTATTTGTACCCATTGATGCTTATGACATCAATATAGTTGTTAAAAGTGGGTGGATAACATTTCTAATGTTCACAGAGAGCTGTTGATTTCTGATTTCTAAAATTCAGTAGTTATAATAAATATACAGACTTACGGTATCAAAAAACAAATGAGTCAGCAGATTTGATTGAGTTAACATGGTTGAAGGGTTTCTTCAGAAAACTATTGCCAAAGTTTTTTTTAATTTTATTTTGTAGATCTGTAATTTAGAGACACCTCAAAGTATATATGAGAACATTCAGGCCATATTTTTTAAATTAGAATACATAATATCAAAAATTGCTATTTTTAATATCAAGAGACATTTTGAAAATAAAGATAAGTGCATATTGTGTTTTATTCTAGGAAAATGTGTATAAAAATCAGGAACACTGTATCTTTTTCTAAAAGCACTAGGGGGAAAGTCCTGAAATGAGGTGTACAGTTCAAGAATTTAAGGGAATTACCAGCTCACTTCTATTGTTTTGTTAATACAAGGTTCCTGGCAGAGCATTAGGGCTTATAAATATACAAATGCATCCAGATGCATTGAGAACATTTCTTCATGAGTTGTGCAAAGCAATTTAAAGTAGGTTATCTATCTCAAGCATGTTGGCCAAGCTTGTTATTAGAAGAAATGTGTAGGGAAGTTTTAAACTCAGAAATAATTAATTACACAATTCCAGAGAAAAACACAGTAAATAGTGCTACAGTATGCTGTTAAATTGTTTTTCTCAGTTCTTCTATTTAATTCTCTAATAACAAAGCCAAGGATAATTAATTATACTCATTTGATCTATTTATAAATGAGGGCATAATGCAAAGAAAGTTCAAACATTCACCAGAAAAATAAGGGAGGGAGATACGATAAACATTTTTCTCTAATTTTAAGTACTCTTTTAGAGAATGATGTCCTTAAATGTATAAAATAATCATTCTATTTCAAGAACAAGTCAATGTTACAGATTTATTACCTAACATATTCATTTGCTACATAGTCCAATATTGGTAAATGCTGGGTCAAATTACTGTAACATTTGAATCAACCTTAACTGATTTTAACAATTGTCACTTTAAGATTCAAATTAAATTTGATCATCATGTTTTTTCCACATAAAGTAAGAGAGGAAGGGAGGAAGAGGGGGAGGTATAAAAAGGAAGAAAGAAGGAAGGTATGATTATGATGAAATACATAAAAGTATAAAAATTCTAGCAGACTCACCAGCTTAAATAAAAACTATCAAGTTATGTTTAAATATCATATAAATGTGTTAATTAAATACACAATTTAAATAATTATTGATTTCAAATATGAGTTGTGAAAACATATTTTATTTGAATAAAATAAGACATAAAATTATATACACATAATTTTACATAGGTGATCTTTATCAATATTGGACATTCCATAAACTTTTTAATGAAAGGAACATGCTTAGTATTTGCATCTTGACTAAATCATTGGTAAGCACATGCTTTACTGAAGTAACTGTCAAGTATGAAAGTATTACATGTATAACCATGGAAGTAGTACATGATAAAATGCACATGTAAATGTGATTACATCACTCAGATTATATTGAAAAAAGGGGCTTGAGATAATAAAATAAAGTGGTATGCCTATCACAGAAACATTTAATATCTTGCTTAATAAACAGCTTTAATGCCACATCATTTAGGTTACTATGTTTTCAGTTCTTCTGGTTCCTATAACTTGTTCACATATTAAATAATTGTCAATTTCTTAAATAATTCAAATATTTAATTTAATAAATAACCTAGAAGAGATTGCTTTTCATAGTAAAAATCACATTTATGGGCACATATAGAATGTGTATGATTGTCTTAACCTAAAGTTAAACACTACTATGTTTTTTCTACTTTATTGTGTAGGTTTGTATATATGCATGTAGGTAGCTAGATACATGGATGTACAAATATAGATAGAGATATAGATATATCTAACTAATGATTTAGGAGAACTGATAAGAATGAAGAATTTGGATCAAGTGGATTTGGATTTCATTTTTAGCTCTGTCACTAAGTCAATCAATATAAATCACAAACTATATGTAGAGGATTTAGCATGCTTGGAAATTAATAAAGCATTTAATAAATGATAGTTATCACAATTATTATTATGTTAATAATTATTTTGTGCCATGAATAGAATTTCAGTTTAAGAAAAATAACACAATGGGTCTCATAGGTTTTATAATCATTTAATTTACTAGGTGCCTTGATGTATATCATTGCATGTTTTTTCTTGATTTTTTAAATTTCAGAATATTATGGGGTACACACGTTTTTGTTACATAATTTGCTTTTGTACAGTTTGAGTCAAAGTTATAAGTGTGCCCTTGACCCAGTTAGTGTGCATTGTACCTGTTAGGTGTGAATTTACCCATCCCCTTCTCCCTGCACCCACCTATTTAATTCCCCTTGAGTTTTACTTCCATATGTGAAGTGTTGATCAATTAGATCCAATTTAAGATCGAGTACACATGGTGTTTGTTTTTCCATTCTTGAGATACTTCACTAAGAAGAACGGCCTCCAGTTCCATCCAGGTTGTTACAAAAGATACTAGATCACCATTTTTTATGGCTGAGTAACACTCCATGTATACATATACCACATTTTATTAATCCACTCATGTATATCATTGCATTTTATACTCACTTCTATATCAAAAAAAGGTTAAGTGACTTACCAAGTACACAAAGCTAAGATGATAGCAGATTAGAAGAGAACCAAGAATATCTTTGTATTCTTAATCCAATTTCTTTTAATAACATAATAGCTCTATTTTGTCAGGAAAAAAGAAATGGGTGAGAGAGGCATGAAGACTGTGCTTTAGAACTGATTCTAAATTTTACTACTCTTTAAATTATGATATTTTTTGGAAAACAATTTCAATTTCATCATGGTTCAATGGGGATAAATAATACTTTTCCTTAGAATGTGCATAGATTATAAAATGATGTGATAGAGATAATTTAGCCTCTGATAGCTTGTTAGTGGTTAATTTGCAATTCATATTTATATATATATTATCTGAAACCACACTTCTCCAGGTGTCATGTTTAACAGAGGAACTACACATTAAAAATATAGCCATTATAGTGGCTAGTTTAAGAGAGGAGGGATAAGTTATAATTGAAAGGAAAAGTAAAGGTGAGCTCCTGACCTAAGTGGTACTTACATTGGGTATTTGCCTAATAATTATTAAATTGTAGAGTTATATTTTATGTACCTTTTCATGTTGTTTATTTCACAATAAAACCTTTAAAGAATTTGAGTAAAAAAAGGTATATCAAATATGAAACTACTTCTGATTAATAATTATGTGATATATGATATAGCAGTCTGGCCTTATTCAGTCTGGCCTTATAAGAGGAAGAGAATTTCCTCATTCCCAGTAGAAATTAAGCTTATTAGCTACTTACCGATAATTTACATTACTTTCCTTAATAGTAACAAATAGTCTGAGTTGGAATGAGAAAAATTTTGTTTATACCTGAAATTACTTTTATAAAGGGTTATATATTTCTTCTAACAAATTATTTAAAAAGCAAACTGAAAAAAATGTAATAAGCCTTAAAAATGAAACTAAAAATGGATTTGATCACAGGTGTAATAAAACCCCAATGATTATTCAAAAATCTGTCAAGACTCATATGGCTAAAATTGTGATTATTACATGAATATTTTTATTATTTTTAAGCATATGTACAAGATTTAAGGAACATTTATGTTATTAGCAAATTATTTCTAAAATACTCTTTTTTTTTTGTACATGCAATACTTTTATTTTAGACATGCAAGGAAAGCTATTTCAGAATCTACTAATTTAAAGCAAGCAGCTGTATACAGATAACAAAAGAAGCAACATTTGGTTACAGCTCAGCACACAGCATCCAAAGCAAACAGGCATGAGACAATGCATATTTGTGTA
>CM052445.1:46782859-46824767 GCA_028533085.1 Varecia variegata | reverse complement strand
TTGAGACAGAGTCTTGCTCTGTTGCCTGGGCTAGAGTGCCATGGCATCAGCCTAGCTCACAGCAACCTCAAACTCCTGGGCTCAAGCAATCCTACTGCCTCAGTCTCCCGAGTAGCTGGGACTACAGGCATGCAACACCATGCCCAGCTAATTTATTCTACATCTATTTTTAGTTGTCCAGCTAATTTCTTTCTATTTTTTTTGTAGAGACGGGGTCTCGCTCTTGCTCAGTCTGGTCTTGAACTCCTGACCTCAAGCGATCCTCCCGCCTCGGCCTTCCAGGGTGCTAGGATTACAGGTGTGAGCCACCGCGCCTGGGCTAAAATACTCTTAAAATGCTGAGTGTGTGTTTATTTAAAAAAAAAAATAACAAGCCTGCTAAGTCCAAAGAAAAGGCCAAAATTCCCTGTTTCTAGTTACTAAACATATAAGTTAAAAAAATCATTTGAAATAAGTAAGATCTTCACTGTGGTAATCTTGGGAGAAACAAGTAATCAGTAAATTTTCACTCCTGTAGAACAGGGAATTGGATAAGCACTTTAAGAGCAACAAACCACAGTCATAGAAAGCAGCCGTCAGCCTATAGCACCTATTCAGGTAAAGATGCTGGATCCAGTAACTGGTTAGAAGATACAGAAACAGACAAGCCATAGTCTCATTGTAGTCAGCACTTTCACATTTATTGCATAAATCCATTTGAAACCATGGATGTCTGAGCTGTAAGAGCATTTATTCTAGGAGCTAACCAGCAGAGGAAAGAGAAGCCAAATAGCCAGTTGTTTCTATTACCTCCTTCTTGCTCCTTTCCTCTCCCCAGTAAGCCAGTGCTTTAAATACTGGTTATTGGGAGTATCTAGGTAAACTATCAAGTTTCCAAAAGACCATGATAAATTATTATGCCCACAGGAGAAGCGATAATGAAAGGTCTCATTTACTTCTGTCCAATTTTAGGAATTCAGATATGTGAATATACCCAGAGAGAACAATATGTTTTCAGCATAACCAAGGTGAGTGTAAGATTGAAACTTGGTACTACACATGTAGCTGTATCAGTACAGGGGATCAGTGTCTAAATGAGGTAAGAAGAAATATTTTTTCTATTCTTTGTGCCTTAACTGGAGTCTTCTTTAAGGGTGTGTCTTAAAGAACTATATGAGGTCAAATGTAGAGTCTTCTAACTTAATAACTTTTGTTGGTTCAGTTGTGCCTCAAGACCATCGGAAATGCCTAGTTTAATTTTTTGGATAATATCACTTTAACCTGTAAATTGGGACATTACAAAAGATTCTCTTTGGGGGATATTAGTTTAATTACCCATTTATAACATGTTATTAAAGTAACAGAATTTAAGAGTTGCATTATTAGTCAAATATTATGTATATAGTCCAAATTTACTTGGCAAGGATTAAAAAAATACCCTCTTCCTACTTCATTCTGTCTATTCATAGGTTGGTAACAATTATTCAAAGGCGTGAGAAAACTCATCAACTTGCATTTTTGTGTGCCAATCAGAAAAATACATTCATATTTGTATTTTATTTATTTCATTGACTATATATGAATATAATGCATTTAAATAATTTAATTTATACCTAAGTATTCAGTTCTTATCACGTGCAATCTATCTTCCTTTACTGGAATTAATTACTTAAAATTGCAATACTGGGGTGGTTCTCTAGTCTCAGTTTTTGGTAAGAATTTAAAAATTCACAGAAAAATTAGAGGAATTATTTTTTAAATTTACTTATTACAGTAAACTATACATACTCTTCAGTGTTATTCGTTGTATTTTTTTTAATTCAGGATATTATGGGAGTACAAACATTTTAGTTACATGAGATGCGTTTGCCTCACTCAAGCCAGGGCTACAAGTGTGTCTTTCCCCGCTTCCATTAGCTGTGGGTTTACCGCACCTGCCCCCTCTAACCCTCACCCCCGCACCTGACCGGTACCCAGTGAGTATTACTACCATGTGAGCACCTTAGTGTTGATGGATTAATAAAATGTGATATTTGTTGTAGTTTTAGCCACTTCTAACCTCTCCTGCTTCCTAATCCATTGTAATCACTAATCTTTTCTTAATCTCTATATTTTTATTATTCTGTGAATGTAATATAGATAGACTAATACAGTACGTAAACTTTTGAGATCAGCATTTTTACTCAGAGTAACATTCTTAACGTCCATCTAAATTGTTGATCTCTTTCTCCTCTTTTATTTCAAAATATTAAGGGGCTACAAATATTTTTGTGCCTGGATACCTCGTATTATGTTTAATCTGGCTGTTAGTGTGCCCTTTCCCAGAATAGTATTCACTGTGCCCAGTAGGGAAATTTTTATCCCTTACCCCTTCCCATCCTCCCCTCTTCTTGGCTTCCAATGTTCTTTACATCTCCTTATGCCCCTGTGTGCCCATTGTTTAGCTCCCTAATAACTAGAAGCTCTCTCTCTTTTTTATTGCTTTTTGTTGCTAAGTATCATTCCATAGTATTCATATACCACAGTTTGTCCAGCTATTCATTTATCGAAGGACATTAGGATTAACTCTAGTTTTTGTCATTATGAACAATGGTGCTCTAAATATTCATGTATAGGCTTTTGAATATGTGTTCATTTTTCTGGACTAAATGCCCAAGTGTGCAATTGCACAGATACGGATGTCTGGTAAATAAATGTTTAGTTATGTAAGAAATTGTCATGACCTTTTTCAGAGTGGCTATTTTATATTTCTGCTAGCAATGTTGTAGTGATCCAGTTATTCCACATACTCATGAACATTTGATGTTATTCCTATTTTTATTTTCCTCATTCTAAGTATGCAGTGATATCTCATTATGGTTTTAATTTGCATTTCTTTAAAGGTTAATGATGTTGAACTTGTTTTTCATGTGCTTATTATCAACTTTATACACTATGGTAAAATTTTTCTTCATATCCTCTGCCCATTTTCTATTTGGACAATTTGGTTTGGTTTTATAATGTTGAGTTTTGAAAGTCTGTTATGTATTTTAAATCAAAGTCATTTGTTGAATATATGGTTTTAAAAATATTTTATCTTTGCCTGTATCTTACATTTTCTTTCTCTTCACATGAGATTTCACAGAAAAAAATTAATTTTTAGGACGCCAAATTGATCAATTTTTACTTTTGTGGATTGTGCTTTCGGTGTTAAGACCAAGAATTCTTCAGGCAGCCCTGTGTCCTAGCCCAAAGATTTCCTCCTGCACTGTTTTATTTTTTTCTAAGCAGTTTTAGAATTTTGTGTTTATATTTAGGCCCATGATTCATTTTTAGTTATTTTTTGCAAATTTGTGAGTTTTAGGTAAAGTTTCTCTTTTTAAATTCTGTTTATAGATGCCCAATTCCTCCAGTACTAAGAATTAAAATTTTTCTCCTTTTACCATTGGATTATTTTTTCACTTTTGTCAAATATCCGTTGGTCATATTTTTATGGATCTGTTTCTGCATTCTCTATTCTGTTAGCCCTGCTTGTGTTTCTTTGATCTATGAGTGTCTTCCTCCATGAATAGCACACTCTTCTATAAACTGTAGCTATATGGTGAGCCTTAACATCTGGTAGGTCAATTTCTCTCATTTCTTTTTCAAAATAATTTTAGCCATTTAGGTTCTGTGTTATTCCATGTAAATTTTAGAATAAGATTGATAAAACATCACTGATATTTTGAGATTATATATTTATTAGTGTAAGAACCTATAATCAACTTGGTGAAAATTTTCATATCCATTAACATAATATATCTTTCTCTCTGTTTATGTAGGCCTTCTTTTATTTATTTCATCAGCATTTTGTAACTTGTAGCATACAAATCCCATACACACTTGGTTAAGTATATGGCTATGAATTTTATTTACTTGGGGATATAGTAGATGATATTGCATTTTTAATTTCAATTTTCCATTACTTGTCAGCATATAGAAAGACAACTTAATTTTATGTTGATCTTGTATCCTGTGACTTTGATTAACTCTCTTATTATTTCTGGGAGTGTGTGTGTGTGTGTGTGTGTGTGTGTGTGTGTGAATTCCTTGGGTCTTTCTACATAATCAATCATGTCATCTGCAAAAAAAGACAGCTTTTTTTCTTCCATTTCAATATGTAATCATTTTATTTCTTTTTCTTCCTTTATTGCAGAAGTATGAATGTCCAGTACTACATTAAAGTGGTGTTGCATTTTTAGCTCTTTGAGGTATCTCCATATTATTTTCCACAGAGGTTGTCCTAGTTTGCAATCCCACCAGCAGTGTATGAGTGTTCCTATCTCTCCGCATCCACTCCAACATTTATTGTTTGGGGACTTTTTGATAAAAGCTATTCTCACTGGAGTTAAGTAATATCTCTTTGTGGTTTTGATTTGCATTTCCCTGATGAATAGAAATGTTGAGCATTTTTTCATGTTTGTTGGCCATTAGTCTGTTTTCTTTTGAAAAGTTTCTGTTCATATCCTTTGATGAGTTTTAATGGGGTTGTCTCATTTTTTCTTGCTGATTTTCCTGAGTTCTATATAGATTCTAGTTATCAGCTCTTTATCAGATGTGTAGCATGCCAATATTTTCTCCTAGTCTGCAGATTGTCTGTTTGCTCTCATGATAGTTTCCTTGGATGTGCAGAATTTTTTTAATTTGATCAGGTCCCATTTATTTATTTTTACTGTTGCTATGATTGTCTTTGGGGTCTTCTTCATAAATTCTTTGCCTAGGCCAATGACTATCAGAGTTTTTCCAACATTTTCTTCTAGAATTCTTATAGTTTCATGGCTTAGGTTTAAGTCTATTATCCACTGTGAGTTGATTTTTGTGAGAAGTGAAAGGTGTGGATCCTGTTTCAGTCTTCTACATGTGGCTATCCAATTTTCCCAGCACCATTTACTGAATAAGGATTCTTTCCCCCATGTATGTTTTTGTCTGGTTTGTCAAAGATTAGATGGCTATATGAGGATGGTTTTATATCTGGATTTTCACTTCTGTTCCATTGGTCCATGTCTCTCTCTGTTCTTGTGCTAGTACCATGCTGTTTTAGTTAATATAGCCTTGTAGTACCAGCTCGAAGTCTGGTAAATTGATGCGTTCCAATTTGTTCTTTTTGGTTAAGATTGTTTTTGCTATATGGGATCTTTTCTGGTTCTGTACCATTTGATCCAGCAGTCCCATTACTGGGCATCTACCCAAAGGAACAAAAGCCATTCTATAAAAATAACATCTACATTAGAGTGTTTATGGCAGCACAATTCTCGATTGCAAAGATGTGGAAACAACTCAAGTGCCCATCAATCCATAAGTGGATTAAGAAAATGTGATATATGTGTACCATGGAGTTCTACTCAGCCACAAAAAGTATTTTTAAATTTCTTTTGAGACTACTTGTTTGGTTTGAAATTGTTATAAATTTATGAGAAATTATATAATTTCTAATTTTTTAAAAAACTTCCCAGGGATTTTTGTGGTTTTAATTTCTACTATGATCCCATTGTGAGAAAAAACACTGTATAATTTTAATTTTTTTAATTTATTGCTTTATGACACAGAATATTATGTCATATCTCAGTGGGTCTTTCATGGACTATAAAAAATGTTATTCTGCCTGAGTTAGGTAGACTGTTCTGCACATAGCAATTAGATGTGTTGTTTGGTTATGTTGTTCATTTCTTTCTTGCTATAGAGTGCAGGCAGATTTCAGCTTCCTGCTAAGTCCAACTGACACTGGGGAAAGTGGATGGAATTAAAGTGCCATTTATCACCATTTCCCATCTCCTCATTCTTTATTATTATTATTAATGCTGCCTGGGGTGGAGCCTCAGTTTCATATTGCAATCAGTTGACAGTGGGATTGGGACAAGTGGTGTTCTGACTGACCCTGAATCATGCAGCCCTGAGTTCAGTCTTGGTGATGCCAGGTGGATGAAGAGCTCACTGTTGGGGCTTGCTGACAACCTGGAGGGCACAGTGAAGTGTTTTGGTAGCTAGCTCCTGCTTGCAATACATCATTAAGTCTCATTGCTATAGAATGCAGGTGAAGGCACAGTTTATCACTCATTATATTCCACTGATAATACCCTGGTATGAGTTTGGAGAACCATTTACTTCCACAGGAAGATCATCTCCCATTTAGTTGGCCAGCACCACTCAGTAGGGGAAGTCAACCTACCTGCTTCCACCAAGCAAGTGGGTGGGGTTGAATATCTGCTTCATGGTTGGCCCCACCAAAACTGGGAATAGAATGGGATTGAATGGGATTGCTATGTTGGTGCTTGGCTAGAGTGGGGCCAGTATTGCCAAAAAAGAGTTTCTGTTGTGAAGTAACCATTTTTCTGCAATTCAGCTAGGAAGCAAAGGCTTTTCTTGGAGTTGCTTTTGTTTTGTTTTATTTTGTTTTGTGGTTTGTGCTCCTGGATTCCAGGCTACAGGCCTCTATTGTGCCTTCTCTAGGTGGAAGGGAAAAAGGAAACCCGGGTAATTGGATATTGTGTCATTCCTGAAGTCCCTATGTCCCCAGGAAGTTTAGGATGTTTATCTTCTTCTTTCCAACTTTCAGAGTCTCCTTATGATTATTTATTATGTTATCTCCAAGACTTTTTACTTGTAAGAGGGATAACCTAAGGGAAACCGAATTAATCTATATTGACTGGAACAGGATGTGTATGGATTGAATTTTAATGATTCATGACGTTTTGAAATATAATAAATGAAATTTTGAAACTAAATACAAATGACAAAATGTTTATTTTGAATAAAGGGTTTGTTTTATTTTTTAAGTACTGTAATGTTTCACATATTTAAAAAATAAAATTCCTCAAAATTCAAAGCTTGTAGTTTTGACATCTTTTTGAGCTTTACCCGAATAGAAATATTACATGTGGGATTTTGAGAATATTAATTATGTCATTTTCTTCATTAATATTCTTGATATCAACTCATGCTGAGTTCCATGGTTACTTTGTGGATTTTATTATTACCTACATGAACTGATAAGGTATCTACTTTAGATTTTTTTGTGGTGCCTTGAAGGTTTTGATATTTTATAGTGTAGATATATTAATGTTATAATGAAAGTGTAGTGAGATTTATTTAAATTTTTTAAAGCTTTTCAAAGAATTACGATGCAACAATTTCATACTCTGCTCATATTAATTTTTCCAATATTCCTTAGGTTTTGAGAAAATATAATTTTAAAGGTAAGTAAATTTTGTTTCAATTTACATATATACAGTTTTACATAAAAATTCAACCAATTTTTATATTTGTAATTTAGAATGTGCTGCTTTAATTCTTACCAGGTATTTCTAATATTTATATGTTTGGAAAACTTATCTAATAATACTAAATGAAGACAATATGTAAACAATTCATATAACTGTGTTATATGTTTATGTATCTTTATAATTAAATCAGATTATCTTTGAAAGAATAAAAACCAAAAGATGTAAAGAGTATGGTTGTCAAAACTAGTTAGTGGCCATTGCTTTAATATAATAAGCAGTGTTGGACATGAAATACTAATCTGTTTATGCTTAAAAAACATTATCTCAAACTAAGGGTAACACCATTCTGGACAATTTCATGTATATTTGTCTTTTGGAAGTGTGTATATATGTATGTTTCCATGAGTCCATCTTTATTTAATGGTGATATAAATTGATAAAATGAAATCCTGAAGAAATCAATTAATGATTTGTTTCATTAATTCTTTCAAGTGATAGTATTTAAGTTCTGTTGCAAGAAGCTTTTAAATTGAGATTTCTAGAAGAATTAAAGTCTATTTCAATCTTCTATGGGACTTAAGTGGTCCCACTGAATTGAGCTCTCTTAACATTAGGCACTTTAAAGGAAAACAAAAGAAGGAAACGAAAAGAGATGAGAAACCTTAATTATTTGGTACAGGGCATAAAAGAAAGGAGTAACAACTGATGATTTCCTTTATCATCCATAATTAGACCCAAGGTAGAATGTTTTAAGGTGTGGGTCTACTTCCTGTAGAAACATGTTGCATGCAGTGGATGTATAGATAGTGATGTTTCTGTATCACATCTGAACTTCTGCGGGATCCCTATTTTCAATGGCTTATTCACATATCAAAGAATTAGTATAGAGTATCAGAACTTAACAATATATATGTGTTTATATGTGTGTGTATGTGTGGTGCAATAGTTCAACAATAACACAAGATCAATACTTCTTAATTTTTTCCTGTAAAAATTGGGCCTAAATTCCACAGAATTTGCTCCCCGGTGATTTAACATTTGCAGTAGGAAATTTCCTATCCTCTACACAAAGAGTCCTTGTTCTCATTATCTTACTTGTGGTAGCAGGTTTTTCTAATTCTAGGTATCAAATTATAAACAAATTTTATGCCATGTACAAATCTCATTTATTTTCTTAAATTTCCTGCATTGAAAATTTAAAAATATATACATTGGCTTTTTTTTTTTTTTTCCTTTTCGAAGATGAAGTAATCCTCAGCACTCTTTAGTAGGGAATGCCCCATATTCATGCTAAATCTGCTCACTTTTCCTTTTACCTCAGATTATTATTGTGAAAAAATTCTTAGTAAATGTTCTAAAGGTAATTTTAAAAACAAATAAATTGACACTCAGATAATATAAGTAATTATATTAATTTACATATTATTTAAGCAATGAGATTATGAATTTAGTCCAGTGATCTTTTAATTTCTATTTCGCGTAAGTCATATTATATCTACCAAATAAATTTTCACATTTTGTTTTACTTTTGATTTTTTTTAGAGATGGGGTCTCCATATGTTTCCCAGGCTGGACTTAAAATCCTAGACTCAAGCAATCATCCTGCCTCAGCCTCCCAAGTAGCTGGGACTACAGGTGTGCACCAACACACGCAGCAAATTTTCAAATTATTAAAAGCTTAATTACATTTTACAACCACCAAAATTAGAGAATAAGCACACTTTTTCAAATACTATATATAAACATTTCTCACCTTGTCTCTCTCTTCACACACACACACACACACACACTACATATATACTTTAATTGTGATTACTTACACTAATCTCTCTCTCCTTTGTCAATAATCATGTTTAATGTATTCATGCATACCATTTGTTATCAATACTTAGATATTAACTCATTTTACATAGTTTTTAAATATAATATCTACTCCAATGAATTCTATATCACAATCATAATGTTGCTGTTGGAATTATTTTTATTATTCATTCACATTTATGAAATTAGTTTCTCTTTTTCTCTCCCACAAATGACATCTAATTTTCTCAATGTATGGTTGTAGCTCTAAGGTAGGGGTGAAGGACATCACTTTATTGGTAAGTTTTATGCTTGATTGATAGATGCCCCATACTAACAGTAGACATGGTACAAAAGAAAGAAATTCTTTATATAACTTTATTGTGAAAGCCCATGATTTAGAGACTAATACAGCGGAGCTCATTGTGCAACTTACTGTGAAACTTCATGATTTATTATGCAGTTCTTAGGAGCTTATTGAGTGTCCCTATTGTCACACTTCATGATTTACTGAGTAATACAGAAGAGCTTATCACATAACTTGATAGTGGAATTCTGATTTACTGTGAAATAGTTGTTCCAATGTGTTTCTACAATGGGAAGAGTTTATCTAATGTTTCCTAATTATAGACAAGCCTCATCAGGCACTTCATTTTCAAAGCAAGTAATATCTCTAAGAAAGCTTTGAATACATCTTTTGCAATGGGAAAATTTCTCCTCTCAAAATGAACATTTATCCTGATTTCTGGATATAGCATTTAAGTCTGTAAATTGGCCCTAAGAAAATGAAAGACTGTTTCTACTTTAATAATGTACCATGATGACACATCAATTGATGATTTAATTATTTTTCCGAAGACTAAAGTTCACTTTTTCTGAAAATAATGGAGTCACTATCCTTGAAGTAATTAAAGGTTTCTGATTATTATTTTTTGAGCTTTGCATCAAATTGCCCATTGGTTACCAGGAAAAGAACAGCTCCTGCCGGAGTGTACAAAAATGGCTAAAGTCATTCAAGGTTTAAGGTGGCACAATACAGTATATCCCCAGACTCTGTGTGTATAACTACTATTAAATTGCAATTAACCTATGAACACACATATGCATAGAAAGAAGTATAACTCAATGGAAATCTATCAGCAGGGAGGAGGAAGGAGGGGATGGGTGAAAACTTACCTAATAGGTACGACGTACACTATCTGGTGATGGGAACACGTATAACCCTGACTCAAACATTACACAATGATCCTTGTAACCAAAAACATTTGTACCCCCATAATACTTTGAAGTAAAAAAAAAGTATTATAAAATACAACTGATTGGGAGATAATGTGAAAAAAAATCAGATCTAAAGAATGACATTACTAAAATCTAATGAAATATCTCTCCCCAAAGTGCAGTCAAGAGTAATTACATAAGATACAGACCCTATTAATTAACAATTGTGCAGAAACTATAGAAATATAGTATTTATAAAAATAGTTAATATATAAGGAAATGAGTATATTATAGGAAGGGGGTAAAAATTTAATTTGCTTTTAAGAAATTGAAGATATGACAATAGAACCATTACCAGTAAAACTGAAAGTAGATTGTATCGAAAAAGGACAAAGATCCTTTGAAATGCATTGTGGAATGCACAGCAATCAAGAAACAAGACGTCAGGAGCAGGAATGAAATACATACCGACGACATATCCTTGATGTCTTATGAATCACTAATGGAAATGTATTAGTGCTTATAATTCAATCATAACCACACATCGTATATAGTAGTTATTTCTATAACAACTGTTATCAAATTCACTTAAAAGGCATAGATGATGATTATTCTGAAACTTTACTTTTGTGCTTAATACCAATTAAGGGAAGCACCCATCACTCAAACACGCACACGCACACACACACACAGACACACACACTAGCAATACGCTTTCACACAGACATTCCCACACAGTTCATCAAATAGAAACATTTAAAATTTGTACTTTGGTGTTTAAAATTCACACCCTTTCAGACATCGGCCTAAGCAATGAATTTTCGAAGAAGACCCCCAAAGCAATCACAGCAGCAACAAAAATAAATAAATGGGATCTAATCAAATTAAAAAGCTTTTGTGCAGCCAAGGAAACTATCATTAGAGTGAATAGACAGCCTACAGAATGGGAGAAAATATTTGCTCTCTACACATCCGATAAAGGGCTGATAACAAGGATCTATCTAGAACTTAAAAAAATCAACAAGAAAAAAATCAAACAATCCCATCAATAAACGGGCAAAGGACATGAATAGAAACTTTTCTAAAGAAGACAAAATAATAGCAAGCAAACATATAAAAACATGCTCAACATCTCTAATCATTAGAGAAATGCAAATCAAAACCACAATGAGATATCAACTAACCCCAGTGAGATTGGCCTCTATCAAAAAAATCCCAAAACAACAAATGCTGGCGAGGATGTGGAGAGACAGGAACACTCTTACACTGTTGGTGGGACTGCAAATTAGTACAACCGCTGTGGAAAATAACTTGGAGATACCTCAAAGAGCTAAAACTAGAAATACCATTCAATTCATCAATAGCACTATTAGACATCTACCCAAAAGGGCAAAAGACATTCTATAATAAAGACATCTGCACCCGAATTTTGATGGCAGCACAATTCACTATCGCAAGGATGTTGAAACAACCCAAGTGCCCGTCAATTCATGAGTGAATTATTAAAATGTGGTATATGTATACAATGGAATATTACTCAATTATAAGAAACAGTGGTGATCTAGCACCTCTTATATTTTCCTGGATAGAGTTTGAGCCCATCCTCCGAAGTGAGGTATCATAAGAACAGACAAATAGGCTCCACATGTACTCGCCATCAAATTGGCACTAACTGATCAACACTATGGTGCTCACAGGGTAGTAATATTCTCCAGGGATTAGGGGGTTGGCTGGGGGGTAAACTCACAACCAATGGATGCCGTGAGCATTGTAGAGGAGAAGAGCATGCCTCTGATACTGGCTTGGGTGAGGCAAAGTCATAAAATGTAACCAAAATGTTGGTATCCTCATAATATCCTGAAATAAAAAAAAATTAAAAATAGCTATTCAGTAAAATAAATAAATAAATAAAATTCACACCCTTAGTCAAGGAATCACACGGGGTTAGATGGACACTAATTTATTTGACTTCATTTCTCTATACTACGTAGAGATAAAAGACTGAGAGAAGCTGATATACAGAGTTTCTCTATACATACATTTTGTTACATCTAGTTTCAGTTTCATTTCATTCTCTCGTCTTTCATTTATTGTTACAATTACTTAAATTATAGACTAACATAGGGGAATTTTGAGCAAAGGGTATATATGCTGTAAAGGCCAAGTATTTTACACCATCCTAAAATATAATTTCTTTAGAACAGGAGCCTGTCCAGGTCCCACTGAATGACTCCTTTTAGAGCATCTCATCCAATATGGATTCTGTCAAAGAAACTCAACAAGATGTAAATCATCTTTTATGTATTATGCAGCAACGAGATCACTCACCCAGTGCCAATTCTAGAAAAATCGGTTTCAATATAGGTTAGCTTGTATTGTATTTCTTTAATAAAGCTTTCAGAAATTGTTTCTTTTATAATTTCAAATTATTGTGAGTATAAAAGTAGGCCCTGTAGTAGTCTGTTTATAATGAAAATGAAGGCTTCGAGGGAATCATAAACTCAATAGCACTCAAGTGGGCAATTGAAAAAATAATGCCATTATTGCAATAGCAAACATAATCAACTATATAAATACTTTCTTATCTCATTTGAAATATGCACAGTGCATTATATCAAGCATTTTACAAGTGCATTATTTTCTCTCACAGCAGAGAAATCATGTAGGAGCTAAAACTTTAAAAGCTTTGTTGTGCATGTATTGATAGATTATGCATTATTAGATGTATATTAGAGAATCATGTTTTCATGAAAAGAAATAAGTGCTCTATTCAGCAAAAATATTCCCCTCTTTCTCAGACTATATAAGATGTTTGGCTTCCTGTGGTCGGTTTTTTAGCCAATTTGTTGGAGTTTTTCCAAGGACAGTCAAAATGAAATCAGAGGTTGCAGCATTTTAATATCTCTTTGAATTTAAGCATTGCTGAAGTACTCAGAAATCTGCAAATTTGCCAGCTCTCTTGTGGGCCTTTGTAGAGTGTTGGTAGTTAATTAATTATTCCCTCATAATCAACTTTGCAGTGTGATGGCAACTGTTTATTTTATTAACTTTATCAAATGGCAAATGAAATATTAACCTGCATGATGTGCTCTATTCAATTTTAACCTTTGATTAAATTTTAGCAGAAATACATAGACACAAGTAATCAAAAAATTGCATCTGAATATAGATCTGAGAAAAAGAGAGTTTAACCAGTAGACTAGCCCCAATACATTTAAACTTTTGTTATTGTTTCTTTTTTATTCTTATATATGCTACACATTATCTGAATATCAGTAATAGAGTACATAACTCAATCTCCGATCTTGCTGTTGGCCATGTCTGTATTACACAGCAAAATATACATTTTGCGAAGGAACAGATATGTTTCTAGCATTGGAATAAGGAATATATTCAGTAATAAAACTATGTTTGTTCTTTTGGATCTGACTAATATAATTCAGTTGCAGATGCGTGTGCTGTCGTATAGTGTCCTCTGCTATAAAGATCCCAGGCATATTGCCCATAGATAAATAGATAGATGGATGGCTGTGACCTCTGACCTTAAAGCTGAGTCAGGATAAGTGGTATACCTAGAGTGCAGACTATATGTACCTTTCTGACCTGAACTTTTGCATGTGCATGTCTTATACTCCAATGAAAATAGCAGCTTCTAATGGTGTGATATTTCTCTGTTTCATCCATTACTCTATATTTATGATATAGTCTCTTTCCTGGAACACAGGAATAAATATGTAGATATATGAGATAGTCAATTAAATATTTTTGTGAATATTTATATTTATTTATATTTGTATTATTTGGACTTCACAGTAGCCCTGAAAGTCAAATATTTCTATCCAAATTTTACAAGTAAACCAAAACTAAATGTTTTGTTCCATGCTGGTTTCACAATAATTGTCAATACAAGTTAGGGATTATCAAGCCAAGAATTAGTAATGTATGTCTTTTTTATTAAAACACATTTTTAAAAATATTATTTTTACATATTTTATGACTATAAGTATTTACATATGCAAATGCAGTTTGACAGTCTTCAATTCTAGCCCCTCCCATCAACAGAGAAAATCTCTTTAATTAGTTTCTATCTATATAAGCTATATTTTTAATTCTAAAGAATATTATAGAAAATGATAGCACATATTTATTTTAACTGAAATTGTTTTATTCCGTCACATAAATATTTCTAAATACATATTTTCAAATTGTTTTTTCTTTATTAAATGTTACTATTTTAATCACTGTTACTCTAGAATTCTTTAAGCTGTTTTCTTATGCTTGCAATATTACAGTGGCCTTCTAGCATAAATACTGAGAAATGGAGTATTTTATTCTCAGGGGGTTGATATATAGAGCATACATTTGATAATTGCTCTTAATGTTGTGAATTTATGGATCCTAAATTTGAAATTACACCTTATAAAATCTTCCATTAAAATTGTGTAATATTTATGTATATCCTTTTCAATTGTTTCAATATTTTATAATATACATAATATTTGGAAATTTATATGGGGTTTTGTGTCATAGAAGAAATGCATTTTAGTTTTTCTCAATTAGTTAAGCAATTGTTACAAATCAATTATGGATTTGTACCTACAATGTACCCACTGTTTGAAATTTTATCATTTTCATATATTGACTCCTCAGTCCTTAACTTTGATTTTAGACATTCTGGTACTTTTCATTGACTATCTGTGATCTCCAGTAAATTGTCTATGCAAGTATTATTGGTCATATAGACATAGTAAGGGGGGGGGGACACAAATGGACAACAACTTGCTGACTTTTCCCTAGTCAGCTATCATTGTTTATATTTCACACAGTTTACTTTTTTGAATTCCTAAAATTTAAACAAATTTAAACAAATTCTGAACAAAAAATTCTGATTTCTACATAAATTATTGATCAGACATCAGGAGCAATTCTGTGGCCCTAATGCATGCCAACAAGTGCTAATGTCCAACTTTGTTTAAAAATTATTTTTAATTTTTATTTACTGACTTAGTTTGTGAAAGTAGTAAAATGAAAGTGTTCCTACTGGTGAAGTAAAGGATGCCTTATGATATTAGTGTAACTGAGACACAAATGAAATGTGCAAGAGTAATGAAACTTGATTTTTAATTATGCTACTTTTGTTAAAATTCCGAAATATTCAATAATTATGCAATATGGAAAATCATTTTCTAATTTCTTTTAAAATTCATTATACTTTGTCTTATTTAGATTTTGCTGACTACTATCCAATTATAAAACACACATATCACTTAAAATTTTTAACATTTACATTTTATAAATTTTTTTTTTATTTCAACAAATTACAGAGGTACAAATGTTTAGGTTACATATATTGACTTTGCCCCACCCAAGTCAGAGCTTCAAGCACGTCCATCCCCCAGATGGTGAACACCACACCCATTAGGTATGTATATATCCATTCCCTCCTCCCCTGTCCCATCTACCCGACACCCAATGAATGTTATTACTATATATCCACCTAAGTGTTGATCGGTTAATACCAATTTGATGGTGAGTACATGTGGTGCTTGTTTTTCCATTCTTGGTAATTCACTTAGTAGAATGGGCTCCAGCTCTATCCAGGATAATACAAGAGGTGCTAGATCACTATTGTTTTTTGTGGCTGAGTAGAACTCCATGATATACATGTACCACATTTTATTAATCCACTCATATATTGATGGGCACTTGGGTTGATTCCACATCTTTGCAATTGTGAATTGTGCTGCTATAAACATTCAAGTGCAGATGTCTTTTTTAAGAATGTCTTGTGTTCCTTTGGGTAAACGCCCAGTAATGAGATTTTTGGATCAAATGGTAGTTCTACTTGTAGCTCTTTGAGGTATCTCCATATTACCTTCCACCGAGGTTGTACTGGTTTGCAGTACCACTAGCAGTGTATGAGTAAATAATTTCAGACAGCAAATATACATAAATATATGAGATTGTTTCAAATTACCTCTGTAATTGGAATAATTGTGTTAATTTTAAAAACCTTTTCTTGGATGAGATTATATGAAAAATACAGGTTATGTGTTAATATCCAAGTATGTGACATGTCTTCATATATAAATTTTGTTTCTTTATCTTACATGTAAGTTACACAGTTATCTTACATATAAGTTACACAATTGGATAGTTGTTTTTTAAAGGTAAGTGCTTTGTGTTTCAGTTTCAAATACAGAAATGACCTGTTAAAGCACCATCCAAATATTCTTAATTCACTTTGAGGATTTTTGTGTTATGTGGCCAATAATAATTGTTTATAAGTATCTCATTACTATTAAAGATGTTTTATATTTTGCCTTATTCTTCTAATAAGATAAATTATATTACCAGATTTATTTATAGAGTAGTTCACGAGGTGTTGAAAGAGCAAATTATTATGATTAAAATCACCACCATTCTTTCTTGTTAGGAAACACTATGTATTTTGATTTTTAATCTCTTTTCATATCAGCATTGGCTATTAAGCTTTGATAATATCACTGCATTAAATGAGAAAGCTTTCATCTATATTTCCTTTCTGAAATACAAAAATGGTTTTCTGTGCCATGAAAATTGATAAAAACTTGGTCTAGGACTATCTTGGCAGGTTGCCTACCTTGGATATAATTCTTTGAAAGCTTTTTCAATTTCTTCATCCATTATTAAGTCTGTTTAAATTTTCCTTTTTTGATAATTAAATTTTGATAATTAATATTCTGGGGAAAACCTCAGTGTCATATTCATATAATAGTGATATGCAGCATTGTACTTGGCATTTTATTTTTATGATCATGACATTCCCTCTGTGATTTTATTGCCTTTCTAATTGTTCATTTGTTTAATGTGACCCTATAGAGTTAACAGAAAGAAGCCCAGCAACTTTCTAGAATTCGGTATGGTTTGGCTACATGTTTGGCTTTATCCACTCAGTAGAGCAGAACTTGAGTGCTGATGATAGCCTGCAATGAAGAAAGTCCAGGAAGATTTTTATCTCCTTCCACCGGAAGAGCTTACTTCCATTCTTTACCTCCCCAAATGTACTTTATCTGTTTGTTTGCTTGTATCTCTTCTACTTCTTCCTGTGACTACAAAATCCTTTCTCAGACTATTGTGATCACTGCCCTAATTGTAGATACATCAACCCTTATGTTATTACTTTGCCTTTGATATTGTGGTTTCAAATAGTTGCCATTTATAACATAAGTAGACATTCAGAACAATTGCAACCATGTTGAGAGTTCTGTGTGTGTGTGTATGTGTGCGTGTGTGTGCATGTGTTTTCAGTTTATATCATTGGCTGGATTTTCTTTTTCTTTTGAATTTTTGTAATTTTTCATTGTATCAGAATGTTTCCAGGAAAGGAAAGGTTAAGCTCACAACGCACACAATGTTATTGGTCAGATATCTTCCCAGATTTTTATATCTTGGTAAATTTACATTGATCTTTCCAATCTAACAGCGTATGGCAGTACAAATTTTTTTTCAACGATATCTGGCTAATTTTAGGTGGTCTAGTGTTAAAATAGTCTCCTCTACTCTTTTATCCCCTGCAGCTCTTCAGAGCTTTCTGATCCACATCTTGTATCTTTATGGGACACTCAAACTCTTCTCATTCCAAAATAAAAATAA
This sequence comes from Varecia variegata, assembly GCA_028533085.1. Taxonomy (NCBI): domain Eukaryota; kingdom Metazoa; phylum Chordata; class Mammalia; order Primates; family Lemuridae; genus Varecia; species Varecia variegata. The sequence continues at coordinate 46,806,897 of CM052445.1, read as the reverse complement.
TGTCGTCAACATTCCTGGGTATACTGTTTTTTTTCTTACTAGTGGTGATAATCAGAGGGTAGAACAATGAGAGAGTTATATTATTCTTCACTTGAACATTTTTTTCCCTCCTTCCCTCTGCTCACTTCATTTCTTCCTTCCTCCACTCTCATGTTACAGCTTGATAAGGTTTTAATTTTATGCATATGTTGTAAAGTGTACTGTGCCCATCCTGATATTATACATAGAAGCAAATGCATGGAGTATCTGAGATAAGTTATGTTTGATCAATGAATAAATTGATGAAAGAAATAGAATAACTGCCAGCCACATTAGAAAAGGCATTGCTAAAGATCGAAGGTAATGGCCTCAGATTGTCAGAGTCAGCTAAAATCATAGAGACAAATATCTAAACAAAACGTTTCATTTGGTAAAACAGAATCGCAATCTGAGTCACACACAAGACCAAAGAGGTCTTTGGTATGTTTGGAGAACAAAGAGAATGTTGGGGATTTCATTAGAAGGAGAATATTACTTACTGTTTTGAAAGAAAACTCATTGGCACTAGGGAAGTTTTTGGGAGCTGGCAAACGCTGATTAGTGAGTGAAGGCAATAGGTATTAGTAAGTAGCCTTAGTGAGGGCAGTTGTTTTAGCAGCTACTTGATAAAACTAGTTTCAAGGCTATAGAAGGTCCTTTTGTCAGATGGCTTGTGATGTAATCCCTGGGCACGCACTTTGTGCCCTGAGTGCATTTTTTTGTCCCCTGGTCTCTTGACTCGACTCTAGTTGGGTATGAAAAGATAACCACATACTCTTTTTGCTTAAGTTTGCTTTGGCTATAGGGGTTAATCTCTGGTTCCATACAAAGTGTAGAATTCAGAGAACATAAACAGATGGAAAAACATACATGCTCATGGATCAGCAGAATCAACATTGTGAAAATGTCTATACTACCCAAAGTAATCTACAGACTCAATGCAATCACTATTAAAAAACCAACATCAATATTTGCAGATCTATAAAAAATATAGTTAATTTTTTTATCTTCCAAATTTTCCCAAACATATTAGGAATACTCCTAAATTCTCCTTTCATACATATTTGAAAATATATGCTAAACTGCTTGCCTTCAAACTCCCAATATAAAATTTAGGAAATATGAAGTAAACTAAAAATCACTATATAGTATGTATATAATTACTGTATGTTTTACAAATATTATCAGAACAACATCTGTATAGGAAACATCAAAGGGTGAAGAGGTTGGCTCTTATATATTCATGAATATTCAAACTCTTTATTGGAAACAGGTAACATGTTTTACTAGGTATGTCTAAAGGGAAAAATACATTACAGAAGAAAGAAGAGTGTGAATAAAGAGAGAATAAGGCATGTAGACAAATAAAAGAAACACTGTCATGTGTATCACACACATATGTCTACATATATATGCATAAACACATACATATACCTACATACATATAATATGCATGCATATTTGTATGCACATAATGCATATATAGCTGATGTATGCATACAAACATGAACATACATGTATATATGTGTGTATATACAGGCATGTCTGTGCATACATATATCACATACACACAATGGAACATTTCACTAGAACAAAAACTCTGGAAGAACCTGGAACTCCCCTGCCTTAGGAAAACAGTGCCTGGCATTTTAGAAAATGCTCATTATATATTTGTTGCATAGGAACTAATGAAAAAAAATGTGACTACAACAGACAGGAACCCAAATTTGTATTATTTAATATCATAGTTGTATTTTAATTATAATATAAGAGTATCAAAATGTTACTGAAGTATTTTAATTAGGAAATGCCATAATCAGACTTGTGTTTTCAAGGCAAACTTTATCATAAACAAAGTGACTATGCTATAAGAGGGCAGAATGCAAACATAATAGGAACTTAGGTCAGTCAGCAATATTTTCAGTGCAAAGCAGAGAAGCCAGATTCAAAATGACTTAGAAAAATAACAAGGAAATCTAATTAAGGTATAATGTTCAATCACAGAATGCTTTGATCAAGTCAAGAATGATCGATCAGTAACATAGCAAAAACATTTGATCTACAGAAATAAATATGGCCCGAATCTATTTATCTATTTATCTATCCAGCACTCTTTTTTTTTTTCCTTCTTGGCTTCCTCTTCCATATTTGTTAATCTTAAATAAAAATGTATGATCTTCCTCCTTAGGTGGGGGAAGAAGGTTGTTCAAGGAGCTTGTTTTAACTTTTGTGACTGCTTAGCAAAGTAGGGACAAACTAAAGAGATCTGCTGAACAACGTTGTACTTATGCTTAAAAAAAACTGTATTGTACCCTTAAAATTTTTTAAGGGTATGTATCATGTTAAATATTATTACCAGAATTAAATAAAATCTTTTAAAAAACCCCAGGGAGGCCGGGCGCGGAGGCTCACGCCTGTAATCCTAGCACTCTGGGAGGCCGAGGCGGGCGGATTGTTTGAGCTCAGGAGTTGGAGACCAGCCTGAGCAAGAGCGAGACCCGTCTCTACTAAAAATAGAAAGAAATCATATGGACACTTAAAAATATATATAGAAAAATTAGCTGGGCATGGTGGCACATGCTTGAAGTCCCAGCCCCTTGGGAGGCTGAGGCAGAAGGATCGCTTGAGCCCAGGAGTTTGAGGTTGCTGTGAGCTAGGCTGATGCCACAGCACTCACTCTAGCCTGGGCACCAGACAGAGTGAGTGAGACTCTGTCTCAAAAAAAAAAAAAAAAAAAAAAAGCCAACAACCAGGGAAATGATTCTGTTTGTCCAACTGGTGTTAAAAGCTTGGATAATCATCTGTAATCTACGGATGGGGTGCATAAAGTGTGTGGCAATAGTTCAAACTTCATTTTTTAAATATGTATCTTAAAATATAGGTAGAGCATTTTTAGTTGAAGGATTGGCATGGATGCTACCTAAATAACAGAATATATTGTCCACTAGTCTGTTATTTTAGTAATAACTCAAATAAATGACAACAGTAACTTCCTTAACATACACATGTAAGAGAAATAATGACTGTGAGATGTGATGTTTCAACAATGAAATTGACACACTAGTGAGCAATTAATCTAAGGAGGTGAATGAAAAAGCTCCCAGTATTCTGTCTTGGGAGACTTAACTTGGAGGACAGTTAATTACATTGTAGGCATACTGCTATAATAGGAAAACCAGCTGGAGATACTTTGTAGTCATTTGGTCACATATTTGGACTTTGTATCATTTTGCTTAGAGGTCCTGTTTTATTTTTGTCTATTCATGACCAGGCAGAGTGGATTCTGAAGAGGAATGAGGGCATAAGCTGGAACTCTAAACAGTAGTTTATACAGGAGCAGAGGGAGATTAATCTTTTATGATTGCTATAATAACACATATAGAGAGATAAATGGAGGAAAAATGGTATCCTAAAAATCAGACAAAAACAAGAAGTTTAAGCAGTTTCAAAATCTCAAAAGAATCTTGTTCATTGTAATTAACTTTTAGGAGGTCAATGTTGAAATTGATCTTAGCATCGCATTAAGGAGTTGAAGGAAAAAACAATATTATGGGATGTGAGACAGTGATTGAACGTAAGATAGTGTAGACTAAACACTGTCTGAAGCCTGGAAGGAATTGCAACTAAAGCAATACTCAATTTCTAGAGTGCTTTCCTATTGTACTCTGCTCATAACAGGTATAATTGTTATGATTTAAAGATTAAAAGATAGAAAACTTTTAGAATTTTAAACATTTTCTCATTATTGTTTGGTTTTCATATTAAATTCCTTTATTGTGAATTATAGCACTTACATATGAAGTTCATAAAATTAAAATGGACTGGTCAGTAATTTATCATAAATTAAGTACCGATGTAACAATAACAAAAGTTACAAAATAGAACCTTGTTGGAACTTCCTAAAATTCCACTACAATCACTCTCTATTATTTTTTTCAAAGATAACCACAACTTTACATTGATTTGCATGAGTGTGTCTCTGTGTGTACCATGTAAGCATGTGACACTAAACACTAATGTATAAATTACTTGCTTTAAATCTAAATATGATTAAAATGAAAGATCTCTGACAACAGCATGAGTTCAATCATTTGTAATTTGTCAGTACTTGCCAAGTGTAGGTCAATTTTTATAAACATAAGATGCATGTCTTAAAAACATATTTAGTGAAGGTTAGTTCTGTATTTGCATAATTTCAATCTATATATTAAGTTCACTGATTGTATTTTTCAAATTTTCTAAATTTACTTAATAATTTGTGGTAGTGCTCTCACTGAGAAGTTTGTTATTTCTCACTCTGAATGTAATTTTGTTTCTTTCTCATTTTAATTCTGAGAGTTTTTATTTCATTATTTTTTAGCAATTTTTTACAAACACATAAATTTAGAATTATAATTTCTTTCTGATACATTGAAACTTTTATTATTATAAAATCTCTTTCTTTAGTAAACTTTTTTTATCCAATGCCAATTTTCTCTTACAGTGTTCAGTGTTTTTTGCTCAGTGTCGACATGATAAATTGTTTTTTCTCCTTCTAATTACTTTCTCTATCCTGACATCTATTTCTGTTGCAAAGAGCATATAAGTAAATAGATAAACCCCCATGCCTATAACTCTGGTTTGCAGTTTTGAATGCATATTTTACATTTTCATTTTTTCTAATCAGACTATTCTAAAACCTATGTTAATACAGCACCCTGCATTACCTCATTTGGCCATCATTTGTTCTTGAATGCCTCGTTTTTCTTTAAGTGCCCTTCAGTTTTGTTCACATTAAATTACTATTTAAAGATGGATAACTTTGTGTCAAAGTGGTTATAAACTGAAATGCAAAATGGGTCTTATAATTGCATAGCAGTGCTCAATTATAAGTTGTCCATTCACATGGTAGAACATATGCTTATATAATTTTATAATGAAAACAAATATGCATAAACTCAGATAGGAATTTACAGACACAATAAACTTACAAACTCCTGTTGAAATTCACTTGATTTTATTAATTTATTTTATTATTTATTTATTTATTTATTTTATTTATTTCAGCTTATCATGGGGGTACAAAAGTTCAGGTTATATATATATTGCCCATGCCCCCCCATCCCCCCGAGTCTGAGCTTCAAGCGTGTCCATTCCCCAGACAGTGCACTTCGCACGCATCATGTAAGTATACTCCCATCCCCTCCCCCCACCCCGAGTCAGAACATTCAAGCGTGTCCATTCCCCAGACAGTGCGCATCGCACTCATCATGTAGGTATACACCCATCCCCTCCCCCCACCCCCCACCTCAGTACGAAACCAATTGGTGTTATTCCCAAATGTGCATTTAGGTGATGATCAGGGAAACCAATTTATTTATAGGCACAGATTTGTCCTTTGGAACTCAGGTTGAGAAAATTTGCTGATATTAAAACCTAAATAACTGTCTGACAGTTGTATGTGCACACTCTTTCCTTTGTCCTATTTTCCTGTTCTCTCAAACACAGTCCTACCAGGCTTTTGAACCAAATACTGCTCCCATAAAAGTCCCAAAGTCTTCTTTGATCCTAAAATCTATGGACCCTACTTAACCAATCTTTTGTCAAAATTGATCACTTCCATCTGCTAATAGCCATTAAAAACACCAACCTCTTTTTGCTTAATGGGAAAGCTGATCTATACTGAGATTCCACCATAGCAGAACTGGCCTCTGTTTCTGGTATATTTGAATCTATGTAGTTATAAAAACTAACAAAGTCCTATCACCCAGATTACCCAACACTCATTACCAAAATATGTACTTTATACTACTGTATAATGACTATGGTTAATGATAATATATTATGTATTTTCAAATAACTTGGAAGATATTGAATGTTCCCAACACAAAGAAATGATGGGGGTATGCTAATTGCTCTTATATTATCACAATACATTATGTGTATTGAAACATCACTACACACACCATGAATCTGTACAATTATTATTATTTGCCAATTAAAAAAATAAAAAAGCACAACCATTCTATATGCTGTATACAAGGAACATAATTTTAGTTTAAATATACAGATAAATTAAAAATAAATGGATGCAGAAAGATAAACCATCAACACAATAAACCTAAGAAAAGTGGAGGAACTATTTGAGTATTAAATAAAATATATTGCAAGACAAAGAGTGTCACTAGAGATAAAGTGACATTTCATAATGACAATAGAGACCAGAGCCTTAAAATATATGTCAGAAATTCACAGAATTAATTGAGAGGATAGAAGGCAATTTTTGACATATATCTTTCAGCATTTGATAGAACAATTAGACAGATATTTAGGAAAGTCATAAACGATATAAATGAAGTTATCAAAATCTTTGATGTAATTGATATGTATAGAAAGAACACTCCATCCAACAACTACAATTTGAGATTTTTTTTCAAGTACACATAGTACATTCACAGAGAGAAAACATTTTTCTCGACTAAACCTGATTCCCAAAAACTTTTAAAATTACCAAATCATATGAAGTTGTATTCTCTGACAACATGGAAATAAATTTAAAATTAATAATAGTACATTATATTTGAAACTGTAAAAATACAGATGTTAAACAAGTCATACCTAAGTAATTAATGACTCACAGATCAAATCATAAGAATAATTAAAATATAATTTGAATTGAAAGATCATTAAAAATGTAATATATGAAAATTCATGCAAGTAAAACTAAAGTTGTTCCTATCTGCAAACACAACTAGCTATAAAGCCTAAAATAGCAATGAATAAAAGCAATGAATAAAATATTTTAAAGCTTTAAATAATAATAAACATTGAAAAACAATGGTATAATATTGTATTAAAATATAGAAGAACATGATTAATAATCCCAAAATAAGTAGAAAGAAGGAAATAGTAAAGATAAGCATAGATAATAAATTTAGCAAAACTGAAAGATTATTCTTTCAAAGGAATAAAAAAATGGACAAATAGCTAGATTAATCAAAACAAAAAAATAGAGTTCAAAAATTACCATATAAAGGATCAAAGTGAGGTTATCAACAGACATTTTACAGATATAAAATATATAAATTTAATACTACGAATAACCATGTGGCCAAAAAGCTTAAAGTTTAGAAGAAATTTGAAAACCTCTTGATAAACATAACTTAAGAAAAATGATATAAGAAGAAATACAAAAACAAAATAGCCATATATATTTTCAGGAATTTGAAATTTGTAAAAAAAATTAATTGACACAATATTTGTACATATTAATATTTATAGGGTACATGGATACTTTGACAATATGTTTATCATATTATCAAATGTGTAATGATCAAATTAGGGTGTTTAGGATATCCATCATCTGAAATATTTATTTTTTCTTTGTATTGGGAATATTTCAAATCTTATCTTCTAGGTATTTTGAAGCACACCATAAATTATTGTTAACTAAAGTTTCTCTACTGTACTATAGAACACTAGAATTTATTCCTTCCATCTAAAAGTATTTTGGTACCCCTCAACCACCTTCTCTTCATCTCTCCTCTCCTTTTCTCTTCTCAGGCTCTGATAATCATGATTCTATTTTTTACCTCCATGAGATCCATTTTTTTATCTCCCACATATGAATCATAACATGTATTAATATTTTTCTTTCTGTACCTGGCTTATTTTACTTAACAAAATGACCTCCGCTTCCATCCATATTGGTGCAAATGGCAGAATTTCATTCTTTTTTATTGTGGAATAGTATCCCACTGTGTATATATACTTCATTTTCTTTATTCAGTCATCTGCTGATGGAGACATGTTGATTTGCCATCTTGGCTATTGTGAGTAGTGCTGCAATAAACATGAGAGTCCAGATATCTCTTTGATATTTTGATTTCCTTTCTTTTGAATATATATTCAGTATTTGGGCCATTGGATCATATGATAGTTCTATTTTTAGTTTTGTGAGGAAACTCCATAATGTTTTTCATATGGGTCTACTAATTTATTTTCCCACCAACACTGTATGAATGCTCCTGTTTCTCCACATCTTCTCCGACATTTGTTATTTTTTTTCTTTTTGATAGTAGCCATTCTAACTGGGATGATATAATATTTCACTATGGTTTTGATATGCATTTCCCTAATGATTAGTAATGTTGAGCATTTCTTCATATACCTGATGATCCTTTGTATGTCTTGTAAGAAATGTTTATTCAGGGATTTTGCTTGTTTTTAAATCAGATTATAATTATTTTTTTGCTCTTGACATGTTTCAGTTCCATATATTTTCTTGTTATTGATTCCTTATCAGATGAATAGTTTTCAGATATTTTCTCCCATTCTGTAGATTGTTCACTTTTTAATTTCCTTTGCTATGTGGAATTTTTTTATATTTTTATAATTCCATTTGTCTATTTTTTGCCTTGCTTGCATGTGCTTTTGCCCAGACCAATATACTGAAGCATTTTCCCAGTGTTTTTCTTCTAGTAGTTTCATTGTATCTCCCAGTCACCTTTTTTTTTTTTTTTTTCCTGTGTTGTGTGTCCTAAGCTGTTTCTCTGCAGTTTCACAACACTGTTTTTACAGGGGAGTGATCCACTCCTGCGTAGCCCTCCAGAGTTCTTCACCTCTTTCTCTGGGAGCAGAGAGCCAGGAGGTCACCTCTACTCCGCCATTTTCACCCCCTCCCTGTTCCTGTCTTTTGTCCTTCCACTAAATTCGTTGTAGTTCATGGCATTTGAAGATGTCTAAATTTATTTTTAATTCTAAGTTGCCAACATGTTTTTATTCTTTTTTATTACTTAGATAATTGGAAAAATAAGGGTATTAAATGTAAGCATTCAAAATCAGAGCTTATTTGAAGGTCCTCACATTTCTCTTGACTATTTTTCTGTATCACTTTCTCTCTTTTGTCAAAAATGAATATGTACAATTATTATGTATCAAAAAAATTTAAGAAAATAAAAATAAAAACACTAAAAAAATGGATACAAGATAGTATGTGGCAACTTTGCAATCTAGAAAGATAGGTAAAGAATTGTAAGGCTTACATGTACACATGGGTTTCTGAATGCATATGTATACTGTGAACATCCACTGACAAATGAAGGACATATGCTTACTTAGTGGATTTTTACAAGTATTCATTCTGGAAAAGATAATAGAACTTGGATTTCAAATCTATAGAATTGTTTTTTAATTTCTATTTTGCATAATGGTTTAATAAGCATATATTCTTATCAAGGTATAGATATAAAAGGGGTGTTTGGGCAAAGATACAGTGTATATAAAACCACTCATTTTAATAACAGAATAACTTATATCATCTTAGATTATTACATTAGTATTTGTGTACCAAATATGATGATATATATATAAATAGCCAAAAAATTAAGAAAAGTCTATGTGTTCTTAGAAATTTCCAAGCTGAATTATACTGAAGTTTAAAATAATAAGCAGTCACTGGTAATATCCTTTATATATCTAACCAGAAGAAATTAATATTCCATGTAAGAATATCAAGTGATATAGCATATACTAGAATACAATACTCAGAAATGAAATAGACAAATTTTCAGCTCATAGTTAAAAGCAAAATCACATTTAATTTTTTAAAGAAATATTGTTACCTAACTTTCTACAAATAGCACTATGAAAGATACTGTATATATACTATATATATTTAAATTTTGCAATGATTACATGAGATTAATATTTTCACATCTCACATATGAAGAAATAGGTTCAGATGATGAAAATAATGCAAACAAATTAAACATAAATAAAAAGCTAGAAATTTAGAAAACAAGCCCACTTTCTTGAGTCTAATTTTATTTTACCCTTCATTGCAGCTGGTAAATATACCTCAATATATTTTATTATTCCAGGAAGGAAAAATAAAACATGAATTTAAAAAATATGTTTTATCTACTTATAAGATAATATACTTATTACTTTCTCTAGTGCCTTATCAAATCTTGGATTTTAATCCCTCCAGCACTGAAACTTGGATCTCTATCCAAGAGTATAGACTTGCAGCTGTTGTTTATCCTGGACTATTTACTTGTAGTTCTAACAGTCCATGCACAGCTGTGCAGTTGAAGGGATTAAAAAGTTAGAATATCATTTTACAGGAAGTTATACACTGTCTACAAAAGGAACAACAATTTTAAACTCTTCATAGTTTAAAAATGTTAACTTCTAAATCCCAAGGTAGTCCTGGTTCCATTATATATTCCTGGACTGCTAAGATGAGCAACATCTTACTTATTTTGATGTTGGAAATAAAGCATTTTTTTTTGCCGTTAGGAATAAAATCTTTACAGAGAATGTTGCATCCCACAGACTCAAAGCAGCTTTACAAAATATAATTCTTTTAACCATGATCTAGTGCCCACAGCACTTGAAAAAACTTTAGAACTAATGTATAAATTGTGCTAAAGAAGAGAAAGGAAAGAAACAAAAACAAAGGTTTGAGCTTTGTTTTAGTTTTTGGATAATGTTTCTGTGTGTAGTAAGACACATTGTTTAACTAAATTTTCAAAGCTTTGTTATTAAAGAATTTAGTGTTTAACAATCTACTAGAAACCTACCAAAATTAGCAGGAAAGACAGCATACAAAACAGATAGCATAAATATTTTTTAAATAAAAAAGTTATAAAATTTTATTACACTGTATTTAATAAGACAACTAACAAAGAGATACCATGTTTTTAGATAGGGATATTTAATATCATAAAAATGTCAAATTTTTCTCAAATTACTGAATAGATTCAATTCAATGCCAATCAAAACCTGTAGTTCAAAACTCATAAAATGCTAACTAGTCAATGTTTTAAAACTATACATTCCCAAATTAACAGGCATATAATGTAACTTGGCTGGGCCATGAATAGGTTACAAGTGCATAAAAATATTTATTATTTAACTTTGAGATTGGTGAATAGTTCTTGAGGCAGACAGGAGTACTCTGTATCCCCATCCAGGCTGGTAACTTCTCCTGGGCACAAATTCATTCTTTTACTCAAGCATACTTTACTAATTATATGGCACAAGATGAAAACCTTTAGGAAATATTGCATTTATCCTATATGACCTGTCATGGAAAAAAGAACCTATGGATCATACAAATAAAAATAAACCAAGATATAAAAATGAAAGATTATGAAGAAAGGTGAACATATGATTCTATGACTTATATACCAAACATCAGAGCCTCAAAGCACAGCAATTTACGACAGCATGGAATCAGCACACATATGGACACATAGGTCAATGGAACAAAATGAAGAGTCCAAAAACAGACCCACAAATAGATGGGACCCAATATATCTGATAATTGTGACACTGAATGTGGGTGAGGAAAATAGTATTTAAGCAATTCTTTTCCTATAACAATTGTTATTTCAAAGAAATGTGAAAGAACATGTATAACTACCTTACACTCTTCTTAGGCATGAATTCTAGGTCATTAATACTTGAATGTGAAAAGTAAAACTATAAAAAATAGAGATTAATATAGGAAAATAAATTTCTGATTTTGGAATAGGAGAGGATTTCCCAAATAAGGAACAAAGAGCACACTAATCATAAAGAAAAAGGATCATAATTTTGTTACATTAAATTAATAATATATGTTTATAAAAGATACCACAAAGTGATTAAAAAACTGAAATTAGACATATGATTAGCCAAGAGAATGCACACACACACACATATCTATACATATGTATATAGGTGTGTGCTTATAATCAGTAAACTAGTAGAATAAAGGGAAAAAAATCAAAAAACTGGACAAATACTGGAGCAGAAGTTTAAAAAGAGAATAAACAGTCTGTATCCATATGGAAAATGTATGAATCATATATATTAATCAGATACCATCCAAACCAGATAGAATGGCAAAATATTAAATGTCAGATAATAGCAGGTGTTAGTGAGATCTGGTAGGAGTATTAATCGATATGACTACTTGGGGAAACAGTTTTGCATTCACACAATGACCCATCAATTTCACTTCTTTATGTGTACTGCAGAAAAACACTTGCCAATATACATAAAAATGTTCATATGAACACCCTTCAGAAGAGCAAATAACTCAAATATCCCTCAAGATTAGAACATGCAAATGTATTTTGTCTGTTTCATGTACTGAATAAAGATATCTTCATTTCACGATTAATGTTGAGGGGAAATTTTTAATTACTGAAAAATACTAACGTTATTCCATTTATAGAATGTTTTTAAAAAGAGAAAATATATTGTTTACAGATACACACATAGTTGTTAAAACTATGAAGAAAAATAAAGGAATAATTAACATACAGTGCAGGATATTTCTTCTCTCTGGTTGGGAGAGTGATGATTGTGAAAGGAAGAAATGCTTGAGAAGGGCGAACAGGATTCCCAGGAGAAACAGGGAATGTTTATGGGCAGTACTTTGTAACCAAACCAAAGTCTCTCCTGAGATGTAGTCATTAGCCAACTTGTCAATGGGATACTGAATTCTAATACTTTTTTACTGAGGCTAAAATATACAAATAAACATATTTATCTCTTTAGGTGTAAAGTTTTTGAAAATCTGCTATAATCTTCCATATGCGATTTCTTTTGAAAACTGCTCTACTAAGGATATTTAAATTGATATATGTCTACAGAAAGCAATCTATTTCCAAGTGTGTCTATGAACTTGAAAATTGAAAGAGGAATTTATGATGGACTGAACACCTCTATTCTATCAAGAAAGGACATTTTTCAAATTATGTGCACAATTTTAGCCATTACTCCTCTTGGAAGTATTTATCCATGTGAGTACAAGTGAGGTATGCACCTTCTTAAACAAACGTAAGTATCACTGCTACTGTCATATCAGAAACCTCAGGGTAAATGATTACCCTAGCATAACATGTTAAAAATTATAATTTAGCCAGGGACTTCCAAGTGACAAATGAATGGCTCTCCAAATTCTGAGATGCACAATATTCACTAGATAAATAAGCACATTCAAAAGCTATAAGCTATTGGGATAATGCTATAAAATCTGTCTTACACCAAACATACCAATTCCAAAGCAGCAACACTGGTCTATACACACAAGAGAAACATATGACAGACATATTAGGCCTAAGAATCCAGTGAAAATATCAAAGCTTAGGGCCAGAGCTAAGTGCATGTCTTTGCTTTTTGGTTTGGCATCACTGTTTTTTTGTTCTTTTGATGTAGTTGTGTTGTCTGGTTCTGTAGTACTAATTAGGTCTGCTAAGTATTCTTACCCTGATTCTTTTTGCTATAGAAATCAAATTCCTTTGACATTTTAACTGTTCTGACCTATAACTTTGTCAAGGATATAAGATAATTTATGTGGGTGAGAAGGAGAAATTGAGGGTGGAATTAGTTTAGGTTGGGAGATTTCAGTTTAGCTATTCACAATGTTTAAAACATTAGGAAATTCTATGACTTTGCCAGTGTTAGATTCATTATAACAGTTCAGTGATTAAGCACAGTGTTTAAGCTGAGCTCTTAGTGTTATGAAATGTGCCTCTGGAGCAACTCTAAATTGCAAATCTGCCAGGCTTTTCTCTCTGTGAGATTCTCAACTCCTATATGTTACTGCCTTTGAACAAAGCTTCCGTACATAAATAGATTTAAAACTGATATTTTGATGAAAAGTACAATCACAAAAGTGTACTTTCTAAAGGTAACATTTGTGCTAGAAGTTTTATATAAGCCACTTAATGTATACCAAAATCCTGCCAAAACAAACTGAAGGTGTTAAAGAAGTTGACAGAATATAATGCGTCTAGTAATTGGCAATGATGATGTTCACATTAAGGTTCTGTAGTGACCTTTTTAATGTTCCAACTATGAACTACTTTATTTTGCTGCTACATGATTCATGGTGAAGTTTTTTTTTTTTTTCCTTCAAAGGTGAATCCAAAAATAATACAGATTTTACTCAAATGCTACATTATTAGAAAATGTATAACAATATACCTGAGTTCCCGAGGAAAATGTTTATTTACAGAGTAATTTATAGCTGAGGTAAAAAAAAAAAAAAAAAGTCGCCTTGATCTCGAGAACAAAGTTCAAGTTCCATGATTTTCTTAACATATTTATGTTGTTGAATGTGTAAAACAAATGTGTTAGATGGAATACTACTCAATATTAAAAAAGCAGCAACAACATGGATAAATCTAGATGTTATGCTAAGTGAAGTAAAATAGGCAAATGCCAGGCAAATAAAGGCAGATACCACATGATCTCATTAATATGTGAAGTATTAAGAGGTCCAATTCATAGATGTAGAAAGTAGAATAGTGGTTACCAGGGTGTGGGTGGAGGGTGGACAGGGAAAGGGGAAATGTTAGTTGAAGGGTACAAAGTTTCAATTAGACAGGGAGAATAAGTATTAGTGAACTAATGCACAGCATGGTGACCAGACTTAATAAAAATATATTGTATGTTTCTAAGTGTTAAAAGAGTAAAGTGTTAAAACAGTAAATTGCTAAAAGAGTACATTTTAAATGTTCTCACCACAAAGTAATGATAAGTATGTGAGATGATGAATGGATTAGTCTGATTTAATTATCCACAATAGGAGAATCAGGAAGATGGTGGATCACTGGTGACCTCCTGGCTCTCTGCTCCCAGAGTAGGAGGTGAAGAACAGGGATAGCTACACACGAGTGGATCACTCTCCCACAAGAACAGCATCGTGAATCTGCAGAGAAGCAGCACGGGACAAGCAGTGCTGGAAAAAAAAGAGGTGAATTGAAGAATCAACCACAAAGCCTGGAGAGTACGAGATATAAAATGAGGAATAGAACATGGGATGGCCACACCCATCAACTGGCCAGGGCCATGTGATCTGACCCATAGAAGGATGACTCTTCCTCCACCAAACTCCACATCCACTCAGGCAAGGAAGCGCCTGAAGTCCGTGCAAAGTTGTGGCATGGGATGACAGGCTGTGTGGAGAAGAGACAATATAGCAGGAAACATTTTGAACTCTCCAGTGATCTGTGCTAGGTCCACACTGGGCGGGGGAGACACTGGTCTAAGTGGATACTTCCTGGGCCCATAGGAGAGAGTTTGGAGACAGGCACCTCACCTCTGGCAGTCATCAGGACCAGAACAAAGGAGGTGAACACTGAAAGGGAGGCTCTGCCCCTGGAAACCGCAGAAGATTCTGGTGGCTCAGGGTGGCACAGAGAGTGCAGGACCTTCTACTGGCCTGACTTGAGACTGTGAGTCAGTAAAGCAGTGGGGACAGCCAGTGGCTCATTGAGACAGCCTGCCAAACCCAGCACCTGCTGTCCCCCAAGCAGTCGCCTCCAGTGCTGGCTCTCTGTGGATGCCCAGAAGGGCAAGCTCAGACAATGGTCTCAGGCAATGTCCTTGCCCCACCCAGCAGAGCAGGCCCCGCCCTTGGAGGAGGGCAGTAACAAGAGAAGCCGCTTTCTGAACATTCCTCCCCAACCCTGCCACTTGACTTTTGCGCTGCCAAGACAAACCCCACCCTTGGAGGTACAGAGTAATCAGAGAGGCCACTTTCTGGGCTTATGAAGGCCTCAGACAACACGCCTTCCCCAGCCCAGTGTCTTAACTTTCTCTCAGGCAGGGCAGATCACGCCCTTGGATGAGGGGAGAAATGAGAGAAGACATTTTCTGGGCTGGGATGTTTGGCAGTCTCAGGCAATGCCCCACCCACAGCCCAGCAGGGCAGACTCTGCCATCCTTGGAGGCAAGGAGAAGGGAGAAAAGTTCCTTTCTCTGTGTGACCTGCGTGAATCTGTGCAACCTTGAAACTAAGCAAAAGGGGGAAGACTGTTAATTCAGTCCAGTGGGCTGGTTTTGATCATCTGAGAAGAACATAACACTAGGGCTTGCCCTTGTCACCAAGGCCACTGCCAGCTTTGGGGCTTGTGGACTGGGAAGGAAAATCTTGGCCAGAGTCCTCAGCAATTGCACCAATTGACACCCCCCACCCAGAGCTGCCTCGCAAGTGTGATGAAAGAACTCTGAATAACATATTAGCAAATCTCCCCTAGCAAAAGATCAAGCAACAACAGAAGTATATGCCCTCAGGCTTGCAGGTATCAGTTTCCCTTACCCCACCTAAAGTGGCAATAGGGCTCAAGTAACCATTGGGAGTGACAAGACATTTCCCAAAGATCGGAGCACTTGTACACCCCATTCAGGGGTTTAGGGCCCAACACAAAGGTGTTGGAATATCTTGATAATGGATTCCTCCACAAAAACTACAAGCAGCAACAGAGAGGGTAACCCCACGGATCAACACAGTACCTTCCATCTCAAACTACTAGAGGGCAGCGGAGTCACAGACACAACAGTGATTCACCACCTGGCGAGTTTAAGCAAGGGGTCCAAACTCACTAATATCCTTTGGCAAGAGGTGAAGACAACAGACTAGAGATAACATAACAGGCTATAACACCTCTAAGACAATACAGGACCAGAGCACATCTCCCCAGCACTGTCAAGGAACATCCCTTTGGGGACTTGGAGATAAGGCCATAAACCAGCCCCATCACCCCCAGTTCTCAACAAAGTAGCCTGATGAGAAAGAATCAGCAAAACAACACAGGAAACATGAAATATCAAAGAGAAAAGTCAACCCCCAAAGAAAACATTTGATCTCCATCAACAGATACCAACATACACGATATAATTAAATAGACAGAGGAAAAATTCCAAATACGGATTGTAAGAAATCTCAATGGAATTAAAGAGAAAATAGGAACCCAACATAAAGAAGCCACAAGAACAATACAGGAAATGAATAAAAAATTCTCGAAAGAAATTGAAATACTACAAAAAAAAAAAACCAAACAGAAATTCTGGAAATGAAAGATGCATTTAGGGAACTACAAGGCACAGTAGAAAGCCCCAAGAACAGAATGGATCACACAGAGGGAAGAACCTCAAAGCTTGAAGATAATGCATATGTGCTACACAAATCGGATGAAGAAAAAGAATGCAGAAACAAGAGACAAAAATAAAACATACAAGAAATATGGGATTATATAAAGAAGCCAAATATAAGAATCATAGGCATCCCAGAGAGAGAAGAAGAAAATACTCAAGGGCTGGAAAACTTATTTCATGGAATAGTGGTGGAAAATATGCCTGGTCTGCCCAGAAATCTAGATATCCAGATACAAGAAAACTCCTGGGAGACTCAATGTGAAAAGGCAATCACCACGTCACGTAGTTATTAGGCTGACCAAAGTAAACAGGAGAGAAGCAATCCTCCGAGCAGTGAGGTGAAAGCAGCAAATAACCTACAAAGGAAAACCTATCAGACTAACTGCAGACTTCTCAACTGGAACTTTATAAGCCAGAAGGGACTGGGTGCCTATCCTTAATCTTCTAAAACAGAATAATGGCCAACCTAGAATTCTCTACCCGGAAAAAGTAATCTTCATCTATGAGGGAGAAATAAAGACCTTCCTAGACAAGCAATCACTGATGGAATTTGAGAAGATTAGACCTGCCCCACAGGAAGTACTCAGACCTTCATTGCACATTGAACAGTGCAATAGACACTCTACAAAGTAAAATTTCTCAAGAGTTAAAGTCTAGAACCTGGATTCCATGATGACTCAAGGAGTGAAACAAAACAATAGGAATTCACACAACAATATGAATGGAAATCTACCCCAAACATCAATCCTCTCAATAAACGTGAATGTCTTGACTTGTCCTCTGAAGAGACATAGACTGGTAGAGTGGAAAAAAGTCTACAAGACTAGTATCTGCTGTCTACAGGAAACACATCTAACCCACAAAGATTCATTCAGGCTCAAGGTCAAGGGATGGAAAACAATACTCCAGGCAAATGGAAGCCATAAGAAAGCGGGGGTAGTTATACTTATTTCAGATAATATAAGTTTTAAAATAGCAAAAGTAAGAAAGGACAAAGATGGCTGCTATATAATGGTGAAAGGGAAGATCTAACAAGAAGATTTAAAAATTCTTAATATTTATGCACCCAACTCAAGAGCACCCAGATTGATAAAGCAAACCCTGTCTGATCTAAATAGCCTGATAAATAATAATGCCATAGTAGCTGGGGATTTGTACATCTCACTGACTAAACTGGATAGATCTTCCAAACAGAAAATAGGCAAAGAAATAATGGACTTAAACAAAGCTCTAGAATCAAAGTGTCTAATAGACAGCTACAGAACATTCCAACCAAATAAAGGCAAATATACATTCTTCTCATCAGCTCATGGAATTTTCTCCAAAATTGATCACATTCTAGGCCACAAATGAGACCTCAACAAATTCAGAAAAATAGAAATTGTACCATATATCTTCTCAGATCACAGTGGTTTAAAATTAGAGTTCAATTCCAACAGAAGTACTTACCACTTTACAAAGTCATGTAAATTAAATAATCTATTATTGAATAGCTATTGGATCAAGGAATAAATACAGAGGGAAATAAAAAGATTCTTTGAACTCAATGATAATGGGGACACAAGTTACCAAAAGCCATGAGATATAGCAAAAGCATTCCTGAGAGGAAAACTAATAGCATTAAATGCTCACATCCAAAAAAGAGAAAGCTCACAAATCAACAAATTGACAAACAGTCTCAAGGAAATGGAAAAGGAAGAGCAAATCAATTCCAAAACTAACAGAAGAAAAGAAATAACTAAGATCAGAGCAGAACTAAATGAAATTGAGAATAAAAGGAAGAGCAAATCAATTCCAAAACTAACAGAAGAAAAGAAATAACTAAGATCAGAGCAGAACTAAATGAAATTGAGAATAAAAGAACTATACAGAAGATCAACAAAACCAAAGGCTGTTTTTTTGAAAAGATAAACAAAATTGACAGCTCTCTTGCTAGATTGACAAAAAATAGAATGGAAAGGACTCTAATAAACTTATTAGAAATAGAAAAGGAAAGATCACAACAGGTACTACAGAAATACAATATATTATCTTTGAATGCTATAAAAACCTATATGCCCCCAAATTACATAATGTGGAGAAAATGGACAAATTCCTGGAAACATTAACCTTCCAAAGTTGAACAGGAGGAAATAGAATTCCTGAACAGACCAATATCAAGCACAGAAATTGGAGCAGCAATTAAAAACCTTCCAAAAAAGTAAAATTCCCAGACCAGATGAATTCACTTCTGAGTTTACCAAACATACAGAGAACTCATACCTATACTACAAAAATTATTCCACAACATTGAGAATGATGGTATCCTCCCCAATTCATTGTATGAAGCCAATATCCCCTTCATACCAGACCCAGGAAAGAACACAACAAAAAAAGACAACTATAGACCAATATCCCTCATAAATATAGATGCAAAAATCCTCAACAAAATTTTAGCAAATTGAATCCAACAGCATATCAAAAAAAAAAAAAATTCACCATGACCAGGTGGGCTTTATCCCAGAGACGCAAGGCTGGTTCAACATATGCAAATCTATAAATACAATACACCACAGAAATAAAAGCAAGAACAAAGACCATATGATTCTCTGAATAGATGCAGAAAAAGCATTTTACAAAGTCCAGCACACCTTTATGATAAAAACTCTTAACAAAATAGGCACAGATGGGGTATACCTTAAAATTATTAAGACCATATATGAAGAACCCACAGCCAATATCACACTGAATGGGGAAAAATTGAAACCATTCCCACTTAGAACTGGAACCAGGCAAGGTAGTTCACTATCTCCACTTCTATTCAACATAGTGCTGGAAGTCCTTGCTACAGCAATTAGACAGAGAGAGGAATAAGGACAGAAGAGATCAAACTCTCATTCTTTGCTGATGATATGATATTATATCTAGAAAGCCCCAAGTATTTGACCAAGAGACTCCTGGAATTGATAAATGATTTCAGTAAAGTCTCAGGATACAAAATCAATACACACAAATCAAAGGCATTCATATACACCGATAACAGTCAAGCCAAAAATCAAATAAAAAACACAGCACCTTTTACAATAGCCTCAAAAAATTAAATATCTAGGAATATATTTAACAAAAGAGGTGAGAGACAAATACAGGGAGAACTATGAAAAACTAAGAAAAGAATTTGTAGAATATATAAACAGATGGAAAAAAATCTACCTTGCTCATGGATTGGCAGAACCAACATTGTTAAAATGTCCATAGTACTCAAAGTGATCTACAGAATTAAAGAAAGCCCTATCAAAGTACCATCATCATTCTTTACAGATCTAGAAAAAATAATTCTATGCTTTGTATGGAACCATAGAAGACCTCATATAGCCAAAACAATCTTAAGCAAAAAGAACAAACTGGGAGGTATCAGTCTACCAGACTTCAAGCTTTACTACAAACTATAGTAACTAAAACAGCATGGCACTGGCACAAGAACAGAGATAGAGACATTTGGAACATGTCTGAGAACCCAAATATGAAACCATCCACATATTGTCATCTAATCTTTGACAAAGCAGACAAAAATATACATTGGGAAAAGAATCTCTTTTCAATAAATGGTGCTGGGAAAACTGGATAACTACATGCAGAAGAATGAAATTGAATCCCCACCTCTCACCTCACAAAAATCAATTCAAGATGGATAACAGACTTAAACCTAAGGCATGCAAACTTAAGAATCCTAGAAGAAAATGTAGGTAAGACTCTTTCAGACATCTGCCTAGGCAAAGAATTTTTGAAGAAGACACTCAAAGCAATCACAGCAGCAACAAAAATAAATAAATGAGACCTGATCAAATTAAAAATCTTCTGCACAGCCAAGGAAACTATCATTAGAGCGAATAGGCAGCCTACAGAATGGGAGAAAATATTTGCTCTCTACACATCCAATAAAAGGCTGATAACAAGAATCTATGAAGAACTCAAAAAAATTAACAAGAAAAAAATCAAACAACCCCATCAATAAATGGCCAAAGGATATGAACAGAAACTTTTCAAAAGAAGACAGAATAATGGCCAGCAAACATATAAAAAAAATGCTCACATCTCTAATGATTAGAGAAATGCAAATCCAAAACCACAATGATATGTCACCTAACTCCTGTTAAAATGGCCTTTATCAAAAAATCCCAAATCAACAAATGATGGCAAGGATATGGAGAGACAGGAACACTCTTACACTGCTGGTGAGACTGAAAATTAGTAAACCCCTATGGAAAACAATTTAGATTTTTCTAAATTTTTCTAAATACCTCAAGAGCTAAAAATAGAAATACCATTTGATCCAGCAATAGCACTATTAGGCATCTACCCAAAGGAACAAAAGACATTCTATAATAAAGACATCTGCACTCAAATGTTTATGGCAGCACAATTTACTATTGCGAGGTTGTGGAAACAACCCAAGATCCCATCAATCCATGAGTGGATTAATAAAATATGATATATGTATACAGTGGAATACTACTCAAGTACAAAAAACAGTGGTGATCTAGCACCTCTTATATTATCCTGGATAGAGCTTGAGCCCATCTTCTGAAGTGAGGTATCACAAGAATGGAAGAATAAGCACCACATGTACTCACCATCAAATTGGTACTAAATGGCCAACACTAATGTGCTCAAACACTAGTAATATTCATTGAGGGTTGGGGGATGAGAGCGAGTAAACTCACAACTATTGGATGTGGTGAGCATTGTATGGGGGAAAGGGCATGCCTCAAATCCTGGCTTGGGTGAGACAAAGTCATAACATGTAACTAAAATGTTTGTACTTCCATAATATCCTGAAATAAAAAAAAATACCCACAATATATACATGAATCGTGGCATCACATTTTATCCCATAAATATATAAAGTTACTATTTTTCAATTAAAAATTAACTTAAATTTTAGAAATTTATGTCATTGAAAGTAACCTTTACTGAAGAGTACAATGCATCAAGTCAACTCACAATGTAAGTTTTTATAGCATGGTCTTAATATTTTATCTAAGTTGGATTACACAATACTAGAACTATCTCCTTTGATATATATCTAAAAAAATGATTTACAAATGTCATTCTGCTTATAACTGAAAAGGAAAGCTTATAAAAATACAAGTTTCTGTGCCCAATAGTCATCTTCTCTACTTGATTCACATACCCTGAGGTGAGTTCTGCCTTTTTAACAAGAACCCCAGGTGATGTGGAAATGAGTGATCAGTAGAAAGAACTTTAGCAAACATTATTTTATGGCAAAGAAGTGTGTTTGTAGTTAATGTTATGATATACTCAGAGTTTCTTTTAAAAACAAAGCATAAATATAGTTTCAATTATATTATGTCATTTGAATGTAACATGAAAGACTCCATCTCTTCTCCAATATGTGGATTTGTCTCAAAGCTTTTCAAATCTGATAAATTCCCCTCAGTATTTTGAAATATAAAGGTTCTAGCAGAAACTACATGTAAAAAAATGGAAATTTGGAAGAATACATGTCAGTACTATTAAATTTTCCAATGATTAACATAGCTTTTTAAAAAATTCAAAGTTTTAAATTGTTTCTTGGCAAAACAAAATTTGTCTTATACTATTTGATATATCTTCTTTGTTCTGAATGTTCACAATTAAGATTTATAACATACTTTTTAATCATTTCAAAGTTATGGTTAGGAAATATTAGCATAATTAAGAAATTAATGATAATAATATTTTTATAATAAATAATAACTGTAACCCATCTAAGTCAAACTGCTAAATAACCAATGATAATGAGAACATTAATTTTTTCCCCACTGGAGCAAAAAAAATGACGTAATATATACAACATAATAGAAGAATAAAAGCTTTCATTATATCAAAATAGTATTGAAATGGCAATAAAATGTTTTTAAAGTGTTTAGAGAATGAAATAAAATCAGCAATCTTGTATTCTATATGTAATGAGAATGTCTTTTAAAATGAAAACTAAATAAAGCCAAGGTCAAATAGATGAGAGCTGAGAGAGTGCCTCTCCAATATATTTACACCCCAAGAAATGCTAGAAGAAAATCTTCTGATTAGAAGGATTTAGTATAAGATAGAACTCCCCATATGTAAGAAATAATGAGCAAGACAAAGCATAACAAGGTACATACTTGAGTAAGTAAAAAAGAATAAACATAATGAAGTACATATTTATTGATATTTTAAACAATATACTATGAGTTTTGTAGCAGATTTAGAAAGAAAATATATGATAAAATAAGCACAGAGTTTTAAAGAAGAGACTATACTATTAAAAGTTTTAAACAATTTTCACAATTAGTATTATATAAGGGTAGATTGCAATAAATTAACAGTATGTATTTTAACTTCTACAGTAACCCTCCCCAAAAATTGCAAAGATATATTGCTTAAAAATCAATACAACACATAAAATCAACTACTAGAAATACTCAACTTACTGAAAAATAGGGAAGAAGAAACAGAGAGAAAAAGAAGAAAATGAAACAGAAAGCAAATATTTAGATGAATTGCAATGTCAATAGTTATTTTAAATGCAAGCACACTAAACAAAATAATTAGAAGAGAATCTCAGAATGGAAAATTAAAGCAAATACTAACTGTAGGATAGTTATAAGAAACACATTTCAAATACAAAAATACACAAAAATAAAAGGATGAAGAGAAATGTACAATACAGGGACTAGAGATAAGAAACATAATATACTTGCATTTATAGCAGTAAAAAATATACTTTAAGAAATATTATTACCAAAGATAAACAAAGATTTCATATGATAAAAAAGAAGCAATCACAAGAAAGACATAACAATGAATGTGCAAGCACCTAATGTTTTAAAAATACATAAAACAAAAAAATGAAGACATAGACAAATCTACACTTAAATTTAAAAATTTAGACATTATTCTCCCAGTAATTTCTTTTTTTTTAATTTTATTTTTTTATTTTTTATTTTTTATTTATTTTTATTTATTTATTATAGCTTATTATGGGGGTACAACCGTTCTGGTTAAGTATATTGCCCATGCCCCTCCCAACCCCCTGAGACTGAGTCTCAAGGGTGTCCATTCCCCCAACAGTGCACATC
>CM052445.1:46762590-46782359 GCA_028533085.1 Varecia variegata | reverse complement strand
ACTTAAAATACAGACAATACAGGGTGGTACTACAGGAAGGCTTTGCTGGGGTGTGACTATCTGGGTTTAAACCCATATTCTAAACCAAGTTAGTTATGTGATATTTATTTAACAAACATGCATACTTTTTTTGTCTTAGCACTCATTACTCTTACAATTATATAGCTTATTTAATAAAATAAAATA
Organism: Varecia variegata; assembly: GCA_028533085.1. Taxonomy (NCBI): domain Eukaryota; kingdom Metazoa; phylum Chordata; class Mammalia; order Primates; family Lemuridae; genus Varecia; species Varecia variegata. The sequence goes on along the minus strand of CM052445.1, from coordinate 46,782,173 downwards.
TTGTTTACATTTATCTCCACCACTGAACTGCAAGGTCCAAAAGGACAAACACTATTTTGATTTTTTTTTTTTGGCAGAAGAGAAGGAACACTATTTTAATTTAACTAATCCTTCTATTTATAACAAATTGTCTCAGATATAGAAGGTATTTCGTAAACAATATAAACTGGATAGATAAAATAAGATATAAAAATAATTGATTTCAGCTCTTTATATTGATAATTTTAGGCATATTAAACAATAAAGTGGAAATCCTATATATAGCTGGATATGGGTCTTTCAAGTGTGTGGAGAGCAATGGGATGCATTTCTAATGGTTCTTTTTATTATCAATTATGCATTGGACCTAAAGAAAAAATTTCAAAAACTTAATCCTTGAATAAAATTTAATTTATATTCATCGTTTCACAGAGTTAATGTTTAGCCCCATATTCCTTTTAAATACTAGACCATCAGGCTCCCTTCCTGAAGACGTTCAGGACTTACAAATAGAATAAAAATACTTATAAATATTTTGAAATTGTCTAAAATATAATTTTACATAAATGGAAAGAATTAATTTGGGAAATCAAAAATTGTTTATAATTAAATTACAAGTTACATTATTATACTGAATACATTTTATTCTATGGTCTATAATAGGGAAGATACAGGTTGCTGTACATCACAATGTCAAAAAAAATCAATATAAATTAAGTTGAAACTCGAGAGAGCAGCTCTGTTCAAAATCAGTGTTTATTCAAAAATCAATATAAGTTTAAACAAACATGTTATGTTTCATCAATATAACATGCATAATTCTAGGGCAGGTTAAAGAATACCAAATAAACAAACAAACAAACAAACCCCTCTAATACCTGTGTGTGCTACTACATAACATGCACTCTAATAGATGAAGACTATGCATATAAATATAGGTTATCATGGCCACAGCTCTGATGTTTCAAACACGTTTGACTAAGAAAGAGTCTTCTAAACATATATTCATACTAAGAAGTATTAATTTAGGGAATTTCTTGGTCTATAAATGCAATACAACTGGTGATTTATTGTACAGAACTATCAATTTCATTATTATTTATGCTATGTATCCGCTACTCAAGGATTTATAAATTAGAAAAAGAAAGTAACTCTGCTGATTATTATATAAAATTTTGTGCATTTTTTGAAGTAACATTGTTTGCCTACAGTGCTTTTTAATAAATTACTCTTAATTCCAAGACAATATTTAAAGCAATCCTTTGAATCTTTGCAAATTATGTATATATGTATAAAGATGAAATATATGTTGTTTCCTATTTGTAATTAGGTTGCTAAGGCCTCAGAAATATTCCAGATGAAAAAAAAATGTGTCCCTTTTCTTTCACTACAGCTATTTCTACCACTTCCAAATTTAAATATTTTGTTATTCTTATGTGTATTTATACATATTTTTCTTCATATATATATTTATGAATAGTTACAACAATTACAGATAGGTAAATATTTCCAGTCATACATTCCAGGACATTACTTCGATTATTACTTTGTTGTATTTTTGACAACAGCTATGAAGTATGTGAGATGTTCACTTTACTTGCAAGCTAATTAATATGCTAGCATGCTACAGTTTCATAGATAATGGCAGACTACGGAAGGCTCCTGGGTCTGAGATAGGGACTGGATTTCTTGTGGTCCAGAAAGCAGCATGTGCTTTTGTTTGCATCAGTTTTCTTTGTCTTCTAAATCTCACCGGGATGATGCAGTTTGGCCTAGGTGAGTACTCTGTGAAAAGATCCCTAAAGATATCATACAGCATGAGAAAAAAAGAGGACGTAGGTTTGAGCATTGAGGAACTCTAATATTTTATGATCATTTTAGTCTGCAATAAAGAGTAAGAAAAAATTGCCGCAGAGCTAGAAGTAAGCCTAGATGTGCTGTTATAAAAACCATGGAGGGAGTATTCGATTATGTCCAAGTGTCTAATAAGGTGAGTTTTTAAAAAATGTTCATTGAACATAGCACAAAGGAGTACACTGGTGAACTTGGAAGTTTTTTGGTAGAGTGGTGGACATAGAGACTATAATATAATATATAGTTTGTAAATGGGATGTGGAAAAGTACATAAGATGGTTTGTGAAATTTTTCTTTTTAAAAAAAGCATACAGAACAACATGTTTTGAGCATGTTTAAAATAATCCATTTGGGAGAGTGAAGATGATTTTATAAGAGAGAAGTGGACAATTGACTGCACTAAGAAAAAGTACTAGATCCAATGCACTAAAGATGCCAAGGAAATTAAAGGACCTTCAAATAGTATTTTTCATACTGTGCAATATGGAAGCAAAATATGTTTAGTTTAATTATTTGGGGTATAAAGCAAATATAGCTGATAATAAGGTCCTTGAAATCATGAGAATGGGTGCATTATGTGAACTGAAGAACAATTTATTAGGGATGACTAGAGCAACAATTGGGAGTCTAGGAAATTGAGAGGATGATTCATCTGCATATTAAAATTACTCAAGATTGTAACAGGACATGAGATGGAAAGGAAGACTGTTAGCTAAGTGTCAATTTTGTTAACAAATGAGCTGGAGCAAACTGCTTTTTGCCATACGTTATAAACGAGACACAGAAAAAGGGTGATATAGGCAGATGGCATAAGTCAATAAGTGTTCATTTTTATTGTGTAATATATGTTTGCACTTGTAACTATACATTTACACATACACACAATATACATTGAAATTGAATTATAAGTGAATATTGGATCTCTTAATATATATTGTAGACAACAGCAAATGTACCAAGGTAATCATATCTTTATTAAATATATGTTTATAATTTTCAGACTCTATAACTTAGTAGAGAAAAATTCACCACAAAAATGTAAAAGCCAGTCTTCAATAATTTTCTAAATATTATTACTTGCTGTGTATATAGCCAATATTGTCTTATTAGTTATAACATATTTGTAATGCAGCTACCTACTAACACACTAAAAGAAAACCCATCATTTGCACTCTATTTTTGACAAAATGAAATAATTTATTTCTACATGTAGTTACTTACTTTGCCTGAAATATACTTAATCAAATAATTGTAGCTCAAACTTGGTAAGATATGAGGTCTTCTTTTATGCTAATTCATTTTTGTGAGATTTTTATTTTTCAAAAAGTGATGTACCTATGATTCATGGTTTTTTTAAAATCTTTTCAATGAATGCATTTTTTTTATTTCAGCATATTATGGTGGTACAAATGTTTAGGTTATGTATATTGCCCTTGCCCCACCCGAGTCAGAGCTTCAAGTGTGTCCATCCCCCAGACAGTGCGCACAGCACCCATTAAGTGTGTATTTACCTGTCTCCTCTATCCCCCTCCCATCTGCCTGACACCCAGTGAATGTTATTACTATATAAGCACTTAAGTGTTGATCAGTTAATACCAATTGGATGGTGAGTACATGTGGTTCTTGTTTTTCCATAATGAATGCAAACTAAAGACAATTTTTCACTGTAATTGTATCTTTTCTCCTTACATTCTTTTGTTTTCCTAACATACACTTGAGTTCTTACTGAAAGGCAGGCACTGCCTTGAAGACTCAATGTGTTGAAAACTTTTAGATTTTCCTTGCTTAATCTTCCCCCAAATTATTTACAATAGATATACTTAGGAGATAGAATCTCATCATTTTCACACTTAACATATCAGAATTTAACTATCAATTCTTAAGACAGAATGTGAATATAATGTTAAAAGAATATTTTATTATTGTACAGCATGATTCCATGTAACAACTTACTCAACTAATGATTAATATTTAATTATATATATAAAATTTTTAATTATTTCTCTTGAAGCAACAGTTTAGACATGTTTATGATTTTTGGGACTAGCCTTTTTTTAAAGCACTCAGCTTAATACTGAAGGGGAAAAGTCCATTTTGAATGCATTGACACAGATGTAGAGAACTTCAAGAGAAATTTCAGTCTTTTGGAGTAATTCTGATTTTATACAATTTTCAAGTCATGTACTAAATTTGCAATTTAAGCATCAAAGAGGAAATGTTATACTATTTCCCAGATTTTACAAGTTGGGAACATAAGCATTAGAAAGATTATATAAATTGTACTAGGTATATACTCCTAGTGAATTGCAAAGTTAAAAGATAAATGTTTGTCTGATTTTGATTCCCATTATCTTAAATATTAACAATAAATATTTTACCCATTTTACATGACAAATACTGTCCCAAGCACTCTCCACATTTATTTATCACATCATTCATTACAAAACAACATAAGAGGTCATTATTATTGTTAACCCATTAAGGATGAAAAAGGAGGATAAAAGTAACTGACTCAATATCATACAGCCAGTTAGTGTACAGTAAGGATTTGAACTTAGGAAGCATAACTGTGAGTCCTTGCTCTTAATTATTATGCTGTTCTGTGCCTTTCTGCCTGTGCTATATTGTCTTTCCATTGCCTTTACAGCCCCTTATTATGTGCCAACTTCTCAGAAACAGAATTTCTGTCTTCCAAAAGGCTCTGTGAACTTTGCAATTTCTTGGCAACTCCATCAAATCCTTGTTCGATGAAACAGATGACTTCATTTCTTTAGGCTAGTCCTAGTCTTGGAACATTTTTAAAGTAATACATTGTAAGTCACCAAGAGATTTGTACCAGCTGAGGGTTTTCTGCAGCTTTTTAACTCTGTAACCAAAACAATATTAAACAATGTTCAGGTATTGTGAAGCAGGGACCAAACCTCCAGGAGGCGGATACAGGCCAGGAGAGCAGTATGGGGTGGAGAAGCAGGGGGGGGGGGTGGGGGAGGGCGTGCAGGGAAACACAGCTAACAACCCCAAAGAGCAGGAACTTGAGGTCTTGAGGCACAGGCACCTGTGAAGCTACAACTTTGTTGGAAGAACACCTGTCAATCATGGATATCAATCATCTGGTAACATCCCACACCTCCCACAAGGCCTCCCCCTGACCAGGACAATGAAAGGAAACCACCTGGGAGTCCTCACGTCTCTCTCCACTTGTGGAGATTGTTCCGTTCCTCTCTGGAACTTATTCTCACTTTGTATAGCTGCCGTCTTTTCTGCAATAAAAGCTGCTTGTGTGGAATTGCTTCCTGTCTGTGGTCACTCCATCACACCAGCCCTGCTTGCGAATTTCCCAGGTAAGGAGACAAAGAACCAGGACAACAGTCCACCCAGAGGCTGGACCTGGCAGGTATGACACCTGTGTTTTAATGCTTTTCCTTGGAAGATTCACCTTATTCCACCTCCCCCACATTGATATTAATTTTAGAGGAAGACATGGGCACAGAGGCACTTGGTAACAACAAGATGATCCATGTATTATTGCTGTTAGGTCAGGAATCACTGCCACTCCAGAAAGCCTGTCGGGGTGCCCTTACCTCGCGTCAGGCAGGTTCAATGAGCAGATATCTCTGTGTTCTTTAGTAGTAATATTACACTTATTAAAATTTTGATATATTTACCACAAGGAATTTCAGAGAATATTATATTTTGTAATTACATAAAAATATTTATATGGGGGGATGCCCACATGGATTAGAATTGGACTAAGATAGTAAGTTGTTAACTGCATTTGTTTGCATGAAAGAGGAGAATAAATAGTTTATCTTTCAAGTTCACCATGGAAAGTTTGCTAAGTATCTCATAGTTATGATGCTTACTGAATTTCAGTTTTCACAGCCACCATCAGATTTGGTCAGATGTGGGCAAATCATATAAGCCAGTGAGGACATCAAATGCCTGAATTTGCTTAGAATTCTGGTACACTGATTTTTTTTCTTTTTATTTGAATTTTCTGCTTAGCCTAGTACAATGTGAGGGCTGGATATTCCGCTGCCTTTCCTTATTTTTTTTTTTTTTTTTATGTACTAAAGGGAACTAGCCTAAGGATAAATACTATCGTGGAAGAGTAGAAAAACCTAGAGACTCATAAAATTTCTTAAATCTGCTGCTTCATACAGTCACTGCCATATACTCTTCATAGCTAAAAGATTATTTTTTTATCTTTAGGCCATCAACAAACTCTTCCATATTCCTCACAGATATTCTTTTTTTACATTTAGTTTCAGAAAAAAAAGCATTAGGGCTCTCTCTGAGTTATTATGCCTACATGATATATGCTGTTAATCCTACTTTTATATTGGATTGCATAAAAAGAATGATTCATAAAGAATGAATCATTGCATAAGATGTTTTCCTGCTTCACTAGGAGAGTGAGGCATAGGTCCCTTCTACTTGCTGATATTTAAATTAAATGGGGTACTGAACTCTCTATTGCCTGTCTTTCTGTCTGCCTCTGCCTCTGTCTCTGGAGGTCTCTCTGCCTCTTTTTCTGAATCTCTCTCTCAGTCACACCCCTCTCCCAAGTTTGTCGTAATTGAGAGACTTCCATTGCAAGGGCCTTTCCTCATACCCAAATATCCTGTCGGCTTTACCATTGCCTTTCTCTAGCCCAATTTTGCTATGTTGGGAAACATCAACTTCGTCTCTGAAATCCAGACAGAAATTTAATTGTAATTCTTCTCACGATGTTCCCTTCTTAACACTAGCTCAACGGTATAAAAATTTAAATCTAATAATTGACCATCATTTTTCTTGGCTCCTACTATGACACTTCCATATAGGTAATGCCAGAACTCATGGCTTGGAGCTGAAATGAGGAAAATCAGTAGATTTATGTAGAGTTCTAAGAAATCTACACCACCGTTAATTCTTCCAATATCATATCCACATTCTCATTCCTTTTGAGAAAGCTATGCCCTGACACTGTTACCTTAAACTTCAATGTCCAATTATACCCATATATTTAGCATAAGTATAGAGCAGTAGAGGATAAGCCGGGCTAAAATGTTGAAGAATTTAAGATCTTATACTGTCTTAGAGCTGTAACAAGACCTGAACAACAGGTGAGTTTAAAAACGAATTCAAACATCCATCAGAGTAGAGCAACTAGTTGTGTCTAACTGGGTAGCATGTTGCAGAAGAGTACCTCCTCATGTCAAATAATTAAAAAAGAATGTTCATGTGAAGCACATGTAAAAGCATCTCAGAAGTATGCAGGTCTCAGGTCCAGAAGCAATGCTTGAAAGACACGCACACACACAGAAAACTACTGCTATAAGTGAGATAATACAGTCTGAAAAATTATAGCCTGGAAAATTTTCTCTGGTCATTTTCAATATTTAATGAGTCCTTAAAAAGATGATAAAGACTCGAAATATTCATTAAGTGTCCAGAATGATTTTCTTACAAGTATTTTTCATCGTACATATATTACTCTATCACATTTGCTAGAAACCCCCACTCCAACTGGCTAAAAGAATAAAGGGAAGCTACTTGGTCATACAATTGAAAAGCTCAGAAGTAGAGGTTACAAACGTAGGCTTTATTCAACTGTTAAGGAATATTGCCAATTTTTCCATTTCATTACATCTTTCCTTTCTTATGCTTTGCTTTTGAATTCAATTAGAGCTATATGCTGCCTCACAACTATGCATAAAATGAGGAGATTCTCTTTCATTAAAAATTTAACGGATAGCTATCATCAAATGCTGAAAAGTAAATGTTGGTGAGGATGTAGACACTGTCCCATCTTTCACACTGTTGGTGGCAATGTAAATTGGTACACTGCCCCCCCTTATTATTGGGGGATAAGTTCTAAGACCCCTAGTGGATGGATGAAATCACATATAATACCAAATCTGATATGTAAATAATGTTTTTCATATATATATATATATATGAGATAAAGTTTAATTTATAAAGTAGGCACTATAAGAGATGAACAGAAAAACTAATAATAAAATAAATATACTATAACAATATACTGTAACAAAACTTACATGAATATAGTCTCTCTCTCTTGAAACATATTATTGTACTTAATATTTTCAGACCACAGTTGACTGAAGGTAACCGAAACCACCGATAGCAAAACCATGAAAAAGGGAGGACTACTGTACATCATTATAGAAGACAGTATGGAAGTTCCTTAAAAGAATTAAAATAGAACTACCATATGATCCACCAATCTCACTATTGGGTATATAGTCAAAAGAAATGAAATCAGTATGTCAAAAAGATATCTGCACTCCTATGTTCACTGCAAAATTATTCACAATTGCCAAGATACTAAATCAACTTAAGTGTATATCAATACATGAATGGATAAAGAAAATATGATACATTTATACAATGGAATACTAGTCAGCCTTAAAAAAGAATAAAATCCTATCACTTGCAACAATATGGATGAACCTGGAGGACATTACGTTAAGTAAAACAAACTAGGCACAGAAAGACAAATATCCCCATTGAAGATGTACAAATAAAAGATTTTGGAATGCTATTCTAATTTAAAAAATAATTTTGAGGTATATTTACTAAGTCCAATTGATAGTCTCTACAAATTTGTCTCTACATATGTTAATGTAATTTTTGAGAGTTACTCTTAATCTTTGTCCTTTCTGATTTTATTCTTTGCCTTCTCAGAAAATGCACATAGGTAGCATTTGGTCATTGGGTTGGAGTAATAAGATTGCTGAATAGCTGTAGAACTTTTGCTAAGCAGGTCTATGAGTGCCAGGTATTGATCTAGCAATGTCCTGGCTCAAATCCATTTTAATTTGCTTTTCCATTTTTATCTTCCTATGGGGGGGCTACATTTCTGCCTAGTATGCTAGAAAATAAACTCATTGCTAATTATAGTGCTTGTATTTCTCCATATAACTAGCAAGGGCAGCACTGACATTGAATTTTATTATATAAAATAGTGTCCATATAGAAAATTAATACGATTGAATTTTTTATACATGTGCCAAACACTTGTCATTTATCTCATCTCAGGGGAGGTTGAAATAGCTATATTATATCGTTTATATCATAACAATTCAAGATGATCTTGGATAGCTATTTTATATTACAGCACATACAGTGAGTGTCCCATAGGCACATTCTGGTGCTGAGTTTGGGAGTGAGAAAATATAACATAAATATGGCGCACAAATCTTTACCACTTAAATTAAAAAAATCTTAGCTGTAGATAAAGTCCAGAATTTTTTTCACTTCAATGTTATTATTAAGCTACAAATAAAACCCAATATCCTTTAGTATGTTAACCACAGTTGAGATTCATTAAAATTTTGAGATTCATCAAATTTTAAGAGTTGCCTCTGGATATTCCTATAATATATTGGACAACATATATTGGCATTTTAAGGTTATTAGAGGAAAAATTGAAACTCCTGCTGAATTTGATTTACACCAGGCTCATTATTACTTTAGCAATGTTCATATAAACTCCTAGAAACTGCAGTCAATGTACAAATTTCCCAAGGTAGAATGTTAAGTAGTTAGTAGATTGTAACCAATGTCAAGAGAGAAAAATAAGACAGGGTTAATTTTAAGTTGTACCAGCAGTATAATAGTGGTTACCATTGTAAAAAAATTATAGCAGTCTATTTATTGAATATACTGTATCAATTATTTTCAGTAATGTTACAGAATGCATGATATGCTGAATTTAGAAAAGAATGTTACCTTTGAACATTACAGATTACTTAGAGTGCACAATAATAAAAATTATAAACCATAATTTATATTTATTTACTAATTATATTTATTTACTAATTACTAATTTATTTACTAATTACATTTGGCTGCTGTCAAATAAAAAAAGGATTTTTAAAATGGAATTAATTGAAGAATAATTTCAATATGTTAAATAAAGGTAGGTGATTTTGATGGATATAGACACTTTAACAGGAATTACAATCATGTGCTACCTAGTTGTGTGATGTATAAAAAGCACGGTTCTAATTTTTTTTTCCAGTTTTTTTGGTTGTTTAGGTTCCGGAAGACGGTAAAGCTGATCTAGGTTACTCCATCATGGCTATCTTTCTTTAGATTTACTCTGCACAATGTGTGTGAAGCTTACTCACAATATCTTCCAACAAACTATTAGACACCGTATAAGAATCTATTATTAAAATGAAAATATCAGAACTCCTTAGCTAGTTTATTTTCATTCCTACCATACAATTAAAATAAAATATAACCAAATCAATCTTCTTTTGCCAACTCAAACCCAAAGGCAATATTAACTATTTTCCTCAAAATTACTAACTTGTAACAGACTTATTTTAATGTAATAGATAAATGGGGCCAGTGGGCCTAGCTTCTAAAAATGTGAGAAGTGAACCCTGTAAGGCATTAGTAAAAACTCTGGATGTGTTCTTACTTCAGCACATATGTATGTATGAATACATGTCTATAATCTATTTCTCACATCAACTTCGTGGAGTGTTTTGGATATATTGCAACAACATACTTAAGCAGCATCATATAGGTACATGCATTTTTGTCATATTCCTAGAAGCAAATGCTACAATTATGCTAGAACATATAAAATGCATATTTGTGAAAGTTTATTTGCAGGCTAAATTTTTAAGAGTTCAATTACTCATTGAATTGGGAGCATATATATTTTTACAGTTAGAAAATCTACCAAAAAGTTATTCCAGGTTCTAATTCCATAAATGGTTACATACAAACGTCATTCTTTCTTATGCATTTTATTTTCTTACAAACTCAAAAAAGATTAGCATGACTTTGAAAAAAGTTGCGATAATATCTCATATTTTGAAACTGATTTGAAAGCTTGAAATTAAGTTGTGAAATGTGTAGACTAAAATTAATGAGAAGCATTTGGCAAACATGCATTTTATCTTATTGTTTAACATTGAAAATTCTAAAAATTTATATGTAATTATTTTTATTCCAACTGATTGTTAGAAAAACTATGCAATACTTTTTGGATTAAAGTATAATAAATTACAATATAATACTTATCGATGTGAAAATGTTACTCTCTACTTTTTCATTTATTCAAAACAGATACTATAAATCCATATTTCAATGGCAGATTTTTTTTCAAAGTGACTCCATGAAGAAGGCACACTAATATAGTAAATATTCTGTGTATGTCTGGAAGATAGATTAGTTCTCTCTTTTCAGAAGGAGTCCTAAGTCTAATGTTGAAGCTTCCAGTTTATTCAGGAAAGCGAAATCCAGAATGTTCTGTTTAATGTCATTAGTTGTGGATTTGAAGATACATAGACTTCTAGATCTTTTCAGAGCTGTGATATATAGACAGAATGTATATTAATTTCCAGGTACATGATTTTCCTTCTGTACGATTAAATAAAACCACTGGCAATTTCTTCTAGAATTTCTAAAATAATCTTATATTCACACCCTCAGTAACAAATATTGAACATATTGATTTATAATGGCCTCTCTCCCTGCCTCTGTCTGTCTCTGTCTCTCTCTGTCTCTCTTTCTCTCTGTCACACACACACACAAAAGAGAGTTAGAGAGAGGTAGAGAGAGACAGAGAAAGAGAGACAGAAAATCACTTTATTTTACTCTTTATTATTGTGTTGACTGGACTAGTATGGTCATTCTTTCCATATTAGAATTTTTATTATTAAGAACAAATGTAACATATCTTTGAATCCTTCATAGCCAAGAAAAAAACACTTTATACCCAATTGTTTTAAATATGTGTTCAATTAAAGTCTATAAAGGGGCTCCTGGATGTTTGCCAAGTCCCACTGCCATCAATTCAGCCAAGGTTTGCTTTGAATTCCTGAGCACTCTTTGTTGCTTCACATGAACAGGAAACACTACACTACAAACAGCATTACTATTGTAAGATCAAGATAAGCTTGTCTTTGTTTTGCATTAGAGTGATTTCAACTGCCAAACTTGGTCTCTCATTCAGATTGAGTTTAGCAGAATTCACCCATTATTCGTGGATTTGTCCAATTATTTATTCCCAGATTAAGGACTAATCTAGTCCCCATTGTTTATGGTTATGCAAAACAATCATGCTTGTATGCAAAACAATCATACTTTGTATATTAAAAAGAAGGAAATATTCATGTGGATGCTCCTTTTATTAATACTAAATATTATATTAAGGTCTAGGTTTCATACAAATAAAGGTCTATTGGAGCCTCATTCTAGTTATATTCTAATATGTGGCCTAAACATGCCTGCATTTGATATCTAGATGAGACTGTATAATGAATTTTGTCCAGTAACTTTAACTTACAGATATTTCTATAAGTAGGACACTGGGTTCAAGGTGGCAGTAAAGTTTTTAACTGTATAAGTTAAAAATAATTGCATATTTTCTCTTTTTACACTGATAAAAATGTGCAATTCAAGGAGTTACGACATGACTTGGAAAAGGCAGAAAAATAAAACCATAATGTATAGGGCAGTCCCATCAATGATGCAGCTTGAAGTGGTGATAAGGAGAAAATGTATTTATTCCTGAGAGTGTTACAGAAAGCATTCACCCCTTATTTCCTGGTGCTATTTCTATAAATAATGAATTCTCTGTACAGGGAGCATTTGAACACATAAGGTGGGGACTCTCACATTCTTCTGACTTATTACCAAACTCAAGCTGTGATGACTAACCCTTTTACTCCTAGGCAGCCTATAGAGGAAGTTCTCTGACTGATTCCAGATATATTTTTTTTTCACAGTAAGATTGCTAGTAGAATAGGTGGGAAGAATATAATAAAATAAAATTTTGTTCTCTTTTTCTCCCTTTAGGTATTTTCTAACTGTGTCATGTTTTGTCATCATTGCTGATAAAAATAAGAGCTACACCTCCTGTTCTTATCCACTAAGGGTTCAAGATATTAAATTGAGACCTAATAGAAGTCTTTGCTCAAATATCACTGTATCAATGAAACCTGGCCTGACCTCCCCACCTGCCACTACTACACACATAGACACTAAAATTAAAATAATTTGTCCAGAATTAAATATCCCCTTTTCCATTATTGCTTTTTCCATGGGAATTTTAATATGCTATAATGCTATATTATTTATTATTTTTGTTCATTTGTCAACCTCTCTTCTAAATTATTATGAAAGATAGGGATCTGTTTGTTTGATTTATTCACTGATGTATTTCCAACACCTAGAATAGTACCTGGAACATAGTAGGTACTTCATAAATATTTGTCAAATGAAATAATCAATACTCTACATAAAGAACTCTCTTTGGGCTACAAAAAAGTTTTGGTGTCTCATTTCACATCTCTCCATAGATAGGTCAGAGTTGAACATTTTCATGTCATTTGGCCAAAAGAGAAAAGGGCTATGGTGGGCGGGATAGATCGCATGGTGGGAAGGGCAGCCTTCCCACAGCTCCATTTACTATCTCTGTGATTTTGGGAAAGTTGCTTAACATTTCCACCTCATTTTTTTCATCTTACATGTTAGCTCACATTTTAACACAGTTATCATGATATGAGTAAACTCTTTAGATGAATACTTTGTTCATAGGTTCTAATTACCATGACAGATAACTTATTGCTTTTCTATAGCGAGCAGAGCATGGGAAGCAAAAACACTATAAGACAATGGATATCATAGATTTTTTTTATTATGATGATTATATTGTCTCCATTTATATGGCAGAAAAATTAATCTCACAATTCATAGAATTTTTCCTCTAGATGACATCACAGATGCTAGACTCTGAAAATTGGTATGAGTTTAACTCACAACTCGGTGAACTAAAACAGGTTTTATTCTCTTTTTCTTTTCTCTCTCTTTTTTTTTTTTTTTCTGTCTACATTCCTCCTTCAGAGAATATGAAAACTCAGTTGGCGATAGCAATATTGACAAAGTTTGCAGTTAGTTCTGGGTTTCTGAATTGTCAATTACACTTGGGAATAGTAATGTGTAAGGACTTTATATTTAGAGTGTAAATGGCAGAAATGGTTATATTTAGTTCTGACTTTTATTTATGCTCTGTAAATTTTGTGGATGTGGGCTAATGGTGAAATAGTTTAATGTATTTTGTGACTCACTAGAACTTTGGAAAGTAAGATATTTGAAAGTCTTTGAGTTGGAAACTTCCACTTAAAAGTTTTTATGAAGTTAGTAGAATATCTTATAGTATAATATGACATAATTATATCAATTATAAAAGGAACTCAAATCAAATATACAAAAGTCTGGGTTGGGTGAGACATATGAAAAGAGGGGCTTATGTAACTTTTATTTAGATGTATTTACAAAATTAAAATGAGGAAACTCATTTTTTTAAGACTTATTTTTCTATGAGAGCAGAGTATTTAGGAAATCTCTCTGAATATGGAAATAGATTTCATTCTTAATGTTATGGCATATCAAATTGTTGCTAGTGTGATAGTTGCTATTATGTAAGACCCATTTTATAACGTGTCTAGTGAGCTTGTGTGAACAAAATGGAGATAAATGGGAATATAATCTGAGATGGAAAATAGAAGAGTGACTTCTGGATAGATGATAATATTTTTAAGAATGTGTTTCATTGATAACTAGACTTTACATAAAGTGGTTCTGTGGTACAGAAAATGTGTAATTTAAGCCTTATTTTAAAATACTATAGCTCTTTAAAAAAATGAGGATGGGGAAAGTAGAAGTGAGGAAGAGGAATTAATACCTACGTAGGCTGAGATCACTCTAAGCACTTATTTAAAAATTAGATTCACATGGACAAGCAGAAGAGACCATATTCTGTTATATTTTTGTTCTATTTTATTCATTTCTCTTCTGAAATGCCCCATTTTTTTATGTACATCACCTGCTTTTTCCCAGTAATACTTTTTTATGTTTATCAATGTTACTTTTAAGTCATTATCTGCTAATCACAACATCTAGATTATCTGTCTCCTTTTATTGATCTTTTTTTTTTTTTGATCCATTGACTATGGGTTACATTGCTTTGTTTCTTTGCTTTGCTTTGTTTTTATGTTCTAGACATTTTGTATAAAACAAGAGTAGAGCCTAATGTAAATAAATTTAATCTCCAGAAAAGAGACTGCTGCTGAGAGTGAGGGAAATGGTCGATATTATGTACACAAGAGATTATTATGGGATTTAGTAGACAGAATTCTCAGTCACCAAGACCCACCCCACTGGTGCGCATGCCTGTACAGTTTCCTCCCCTTGAGTGTGGGTGGGACTGTGAATATGATGGACTGTCCTGTGTTTAGCTTATGGTACATGACAAAAGTGAAGGATTTTTGTAGATGTAATTAAGGTCGTAAAACAGTTGATCTTGAGATAACCAAAAGCAAGATTATCCGGAGTGAGTCTGATTTATTCAGATGAGAGTCAGAGAGTCATAGGGTCAGAGATTCGAAAGGAGAGAGGTTCTCCTGATCACATTGAAGAAGTAACCTGCCATATGGTGGACTACAGAGTAAACCACTGCAGGGTGCAGTCTTTACAACCACAGGAAAATGCCCAAACCATGTGAGCTGGAAAGAGGACCTCAAGCCTCCGGTGAGAGTTCAGCTCTGGTCAACAACTTGAATGAAGGCTTGGGAGACCCTTAGCAGAGGACTTGGCTAACCCGTACTGCTGTGGTCTGAATGTTTATATGCGCTCCCCACATTCCTATGTTGAAATCCTAATCCACAAGCAGATGATATAAAGAGGTGATTAGGTAATGAGGACAAAGCCCTTGGGAGTGAGATTAGTGCCCTTATAAAAGTGGTCCAGAAAAGATCCCACACCCTTTCCACATCGTGAGGAAAGAAGACTCAGCAAAAATGTGCTGTCTATGAGGAAGGGGGCCCTCGCCTGACACTGATACTTACAGGTAATAAATCTGTGTTGCTTTAAACTGCTAACCTGTGACCAAGTGTTAGTGATAGAAAACGAATATGTGGGATCTATTTCAACATTACTTAGGTTTAGTTGACCATGGTTTACATGTTTTGAGAGAGGAATCAGGGTTTTTCAATCCATATATCAGATTTCTTAGCATATATTAGATTTCTTAGCTATAGGATACCTCTCTTTGCTTTGTAGCCCAGCACGGGCCTTTAGTTTGCTGCTGCGGTCACTTTGGTACTCAGTTGGTTCTTTCCTTGTCTTCTTTACTTCTGGAAATTCTTTCTATCTTTTCATTGTTTTGCCTTGTGTTAGACTCTAGATACTTAGGGTGATTTCTCTCAGTGATTATGTCACTGTCTTGTTATAGATGAGAGCCCTGTGCACTTCAGGGCCATTTCTCCTTGCTCTTCCACCCACCAGTGTCAGTGGGCTCTAGTTTCATGGCAGGTGTACACTCAGGGACAGTCTTGTGGGCCTTGCAGGAGGCCACCTCAGCTGTCCTGCTCTGTCTCCAGTCTTCTGAGGGCGATTGTGATGCATTTCTGAAAAGCCTTCATTAAACTTGAGAGGTCTCACAGCTCTTCTGGCTCTGTCTCAAGACTTCAGCTGGTTGCTAACTAACTCTAAGAGAGATTCTTGAACCATAGAAGGGGGAGTTTCATTCAGTCATTCTGTTTTGCCTTCAGCTATTGAGCTATTGGCTTACTGTTGTCCTACACTAGCTCAGAGTTTCTGAAATTGTTTTGTTGGCTAGGAGACCTGATCTGTATGAGCAAAGTTGAGAGGGGAACTTGCCGATAGGCCATCCAGGCCCCTCCCAATTTTACAATTTTGCTAGATGTCAGAAGAGCAAATAGTATTGAACCATAATTTTAGGTTTTATATTGAAGTGAACTTTGTGACTGGGATTCTTTGGAATTCTAATCCTTTCAAACTAGCCCACTAAGGCAATTAAAATCTGGATAATTAGTAACCCCTTCCATAGAGAATTCATACCTCTACCATCTGTAGCATTAGGAAGGGTATTAGAGAAAGAGCTCTTCTTTCTTGAAACTCATTCCGTGCTAGAATTTAGTGAAATTTCTTTGCAACTTTAGGTCTCTAATGCTGCTGTCTCCAACCCTCAGGCCATGGAGCAGTTAGGAACTGGGCCACACAGCAGGAGGTGAGCAAGCAAAGCTTCATCTGTATTTACAGCTGCTTCCCATCTCTCACATCACCGCCTGAACTCCACCTCCTGCAGATCAGCGGCTGCATTAGATTCTCATAGGAGCGTGAACCCTACTGTAAACTGCACATGTGAGGGAGCTAGGTTGTACGGAGGATTCTTATGAGAATCTAATGCCTGATGATCTGAGGTGGAGCTGAGGTGGTGATGTTAGCACTAGGGAGCAGCTGCTGCAAATGCAGACTATCATTAGCAGAGAGGTTTGACTACACAGAGATCATAATAAATTAATTGCTTGCAGACTTACATCAAAACCCTATCAGTGAGTGGCAAGTGACAATTAAGCCTCATCTAGTGGCAGGCTTTAGAGTGGCAAGTGAGCATTTTAATTCAATTGTAAAGCTGCATCTGGTGTAGGCTTTAGGTCAGAATCTGACTCTTATTTTAGTCTGCACATTCCCCACTCATTATTTTATTTGCCACTCCCATCCTCACCTCTTTTCTGCACTGCACACTTGTCTCAGTCACAGTTTTGGTAAGCCCATGAGCTAACCCTACTAAAAATGAGTAAAAACCAAACATCGCTGGAGAGCTGCTTTGAGAATGGGGAAAGACCCAATGAAGAGACAGCAGAAGACTCTAAGACTGCCAACAAAATGAAAGCTGCATTTAAAAGAAAATACCAAGAGTCCTACTTAAATTACAGGTTTGTTGCAACGGGTGATTCACATTCCCCAAGCCCACTTTGTATAACATGTGGCAACTGGCTATCAAACAAAGCCATGAAGCCTTCAAAACTGCTTCACCACATGGAGATCAAGTACCTTGTATTAAAAGACAACCTTTGGAGTTTTTCAAAAGAAAAAAAAAACACGGAAATGAAGAATAGAAGCAATTATTGAAGGCCACCTCTTCATCAAATGTGTCTGCACTGAGAGCATAATTCGTAGTGGCTAACAGCATTGCTAATGCTAAGAAGCACTTTACTATTGGTGAAAAGTTTATCCTGCCTGCTGGTAAGGACATTTGGTGAACATTTAGGAGAGGCTGCAGTTCAAAAGTTGACACGTATTCCTTTTTCAGCTAGCACCATAACTAGACAAATTGATGAAATAGAGAGGATATTAAAGCACAATTGTTAGAGAGGGTTAATGAGTCATTGTAGTATGCAATCTAGGTTGACAAGTTTACCAATGTTGACAATAAGGCAACAATACTTGTTTTTGTGCAATGTATTTTTCAGGACGATGTGCACGAGGATATGTTATGTGCACTTTTGTTGCCAACCAACACCACAGCTACAGAACCATTCAAGTCTTTGAATGATTACATATCAGGAAAACCGAATTGGTCATTTTGTGTGAGTACATGCAGGGATGGAGCGGCTGCCATGACGGGACAGCTTCCTGGTTTCACTACTCAGGTCAAGGAGGTCATTTCTGGATGTAATTCTAAGCACTGTGTCATCCATAAAGCAATGCTGGCTAGCTGAAAAATGTCACCTGAACTAAAGAATGTTTTGCAGGATGTGACTAAAATTATCAAACATACTACAGTACATGCCCTTAACTCACATCTGTTCATGCAGCTCCTTGAGGAGATGGACACAGAGCACACACATCTTGTCTCACACACAGAAGTGAGATGGCTTTCTAAAGGTAGATCCACTGGCCAGAGTTTGTTAGTTACGAAAGCAGCCCCAGAGATTTCTTTTAGAAAAACATTTATCACTGGCAGCACATTTCAGTGACACAGAATGGGTGGCAAAACTTATTTATGTGACATATTCATCCTGCTTGATGAACTCAATCTGTCACTTCAGGAGAGAATGACAACCATGTTCAAATTGGCAGATAAAGTGGCTGCATTAAAGCCAAACTGGAATTATGGGGGCAAATGAGTGAACATTGGGATTTTTGACATGTTTCAAACATTAGCAGAGATTTTGAAAGAGACTGAGCCAGGACCTTGTTTCTCCCAGCTGGCGCATGAACACCTATCTCAGCTTTCAAAAGAGTTTAAGCATTACTTCCTAACCACAAAAGACCCTGAACAGGGAATGAATGGATCCACGACCCATTTTTACATAAGCCAGGTGAACCAACTTTGTCCGTGCTAGAAGAGGATCAGCTGCTTGAGCTTGCAAATGACAGTGGTCTTAAAGTTATGTTTGAGATAACTTCAAATCTCCATACTTCTGGATTAAAGTCAAGGCAGAATATCCTGAAATTGCCATAAAAGCACTAAAAGCCTGCTTCCATTCCCAACATCCTATCCTTGTTAAACAGGGTTTTCTGCAGTGACAGCAACCAAAACGAGATTATGGAGTACACTGGACATAAGCAACACACTTTGAGTGTCGCTGTCTCCCATCATTCCCAGATGACACCATCTAGTTGCAGGAAAACAAGCTCAGGGCTCCCACTGATTCTGCATTATGGTGAGTTGTATAATTATTTCATTATATATCACCATGTAATAACAATAGAAATAAAGTTCACATTAATGTATTGCACTTGAATCATCACAAAACCATCCCACCCCCTGCCCTGGTCTGTGGAAAAATTGTCTCCCTTGAAATTGGTCCCTGGTGCCAAAAATGTTGGGGATTTAATACATTGCTCTAATGGATTTAATACATTGGGATTTGTAGCTTACTCAACTTACAGTTTTTAGTATGGGG
>CM052445.1:46710892-46754139 GCA_028533085.1 Varecia variegata | reverse complement strand
GTGTATTTTATTTTTATTTAACTTAGTACATATTTTTCTTTTTCTTTTTCTTTTTTTCATATTTGAAAGACTGCTGATATACAAATGTATAAGGTATAGACATCATAATATAATGACATTATTTATATAATGTGAAAATTATTATAAGTATTTGTATACATTATAGATTTAATGCATGCAGCAGAATTTTATTAACCATATCACAAAAACTATGAATATCTTACTGGATAGTCTCATGAAAAGTAATAAACTGATTTCCACTCTTCACCAAAAAAATAATAAAAATGTACATTAATGAAAAGATAAATGTTTATCTTTATAAAATAATTATTGTGTGAGAGAACTTGATATATGATTTTCCTCCAATGCCAGTTAGATTTTCTCTTTGGATTCATTTATATTCAACATTGTTCTAAATTTTGTTTTGTTTTATTTTATCCAAAATGGTTTCTCTGAGTCCAGGCATTATTTCTTCATCTTGAAACTGAATCATATAAACCGTAACAAAGGATCAACACATGAACATTGTTGAAAAGAACCTCTAATACAGTATTTTATATATTACCTACTATTTTATCATGGAAACATTGGCTTTTTCCAAGGGACTCACAGGGAAACAGGCATTGAAATGGCCCAGAGTGCTACAAAAATGACATAGCATAAATTTAAATGAAAGAATATTTTCATCTATGTGGCATCAAAATTCAGCTGGTAAATTGAAAATCAACATGCCTAGTAGCTCTTATTTTACAGAAATTCCACCTTTCTTGATCTCTCCACTTATAACACATTTATACTCACAGTCTATAATCCAATTCCCAAATATTATACACATTTAGATTTTGGTTTTCATTCTTATTTGTTTTTGTTTGTTGTCCTACAACTGCAGATCCAGATTTTTTCAATAATTGCGAAGTGGTAAGTAAACAATTTCAAGTCACTAAATGTATATAGTCTTCGGGTTTTTTTACAAAATTTAAAGTAATGAAAACAGAGAATTATTAAGATGTTTGTTATGCATAATGAACTCTTGTATTCATCAAATATTTGTAGTGGAAATACTCTAAAGCAGACACTATATCTGGAAAATAAAGATATATAGATATAGACATATATATATACAGTGGTGATACTAATAAATAGAATTTCAAAAGGAGAGCTAGAAATTTTTTTATTACTTTTTACACTTTTCTCCATTTTTTTAGGTCATAAAAATGTATACTTTTAACAATTTCATTTTCTCTCTTTTTAATTTTTTTGGTTACAAGGATCACTTTTATGATGCTTAAGTCATGGTTATAAATGTGCCTGCCACCCAGATAGTGTTCATTGTACCTGTTAGGTAGATTTTTGCCCATCCCCTCCTCCCACTTCCACCTGCTTGATTTCCCTTAAGTTGTACTTCCCTCTACGTGCATGTATGCTCATCAGTTAGTTTCACTTAAATAGTGAGTACATGTGGTATTTGTTTTCCCATTTTTTAGATAATTCACTTAGATTAATGGTCTCCAGTTCCATCTAAATTGTTGTAAAAGGTATTAAATCATCCTTCCTCATGGCAGAGTAGTATTCCATGGTATACATATACCAGATTTGTTAATCACCTCATGAATTGATGGTCACTGGGTTGATTCCACATCTTTCCCATTTTGAATTTTCCTACAATAAACATTCAAATACAGGTGTCTTTTTCACAAATGACTTATTTTCCTTTGGGTAAATACCCAGTAGTGGGATTGCTGGATCAAATTGCTGGTCTACTTTTAGTTCTTTGAGGAATCTCCACAGTGTTTTCCATAGAGGTTGTAGTCCCAATACCAACAGTGTAGAAGCATTCCTTTTTCTCTGCATCTATTATTTTTGTACTTTTTAATAAAAGCCATTTTAACAGGGATAAGGTGATATCGCATTGTGGTTTGAATTTGCATTTCCCAGATGATTAGTGACATTGAGCATTTTTTCATATGTTTATTGGCCATTTCTCTATCTGCTTTTGAAAAACTTCTGCTCATATCTTTTGCCTACTTTTCGATGGGGTTGTTGGATATTTTTTCTTGCTGATTTGCTTGAAGTATTTGTAGATTCTGGTTATTAGCCCTTTTTTGCATGCATAGCTTGTGAATAGTTTCTCCCATTCTGTTGGTTTTCTATTTGCTCTCTTGATTATGTGCTTGACTGTGAAGAAACTTATTAATATATTCAAGCCCCACTTATTTATTTTATTTTTGCTGTGATTGCCATTGGGGTCTTCTTCGTACGCTCTTTACCTAGGCCTATATCTAGAAGAGTTTTTCCAACATTTTCTTCTATTGTTGTTATGGTTTAATGCCTTACATTTAGGTCTTTTATCCATTTTGAATTAATTTTTGTGATTGGTGAAAGATACAGATCTTGTTTCATTTTTCTGCATGTGGCTATCCAATTTTCCCAGTACCATTTATTGAATATGTATTCTTTCCCCCAATGGATATTTTTGTCTGCTTTGTCCAAGATCAGCTGGCTGTATGTGGATGGTTTTATATCTGAGTTTTCCATTCAATTTAATTGTCTATCCCTCTATTTTTGTGCCAGTACCATGCTGTTTTGGTTCCTATAGCCTTGTAGTATAGTTTGAAGTCTGGTAATCTGATGTCTACTGATTTGTTTCTTTTTCTTAAGATTTCTTTGGCTATTCAGGCTCTTTTCTGGTTCCACATGAAGTATAGAATTATTTTTTATGGTTCTGTGAAATACACCATTGGTATTTTCATGGGTATTACATTGAATCTGTAAATCACTTTGGGTAGTATGGACATTTTAACAATGTTGAATCTATCAAGCCATGAGCAAGAAATGTTTTTCCATTTGTTTGTATCATCTGTGATTTCTTTCCTTAATGTTTTGTACTTCTCTTTGTAGAGATCTTTCACCACCTTCGTTAAGTATATTCCTAGGCATTTTATTTTATTTGTAGGTATTGTGAATGGTCTTTGATTTGACTCTCAACTTGGCTATTATTGGTGTACAGGAATGCTACTGATTTTTGTACATTGATTTTAAACTCTGAGACTTTGCTGAATTTATCAATACTAGTAGTGTCTTGGTGGAATATTTGGGGTTTTCTAGATATAGGATCATATCATCAGCAAAAAATGATAGTTTGACCTTCCTCTTTCTTGAGTTGGATGCCCTTAAGTTCTTTCTCTTGTCTAATTGTTCTGGCTAGGACTTCTAGCACTATTTTGAATAGAAGTGGTGACAGTGGCCATCCTTGTCCAGTGGGCATCCTTGTTCCAGTTCTTAGTGGGAATGCTTTCAGCTTTTCCCCATTTTGTAAGATGTTTGCTGTGGGTTTGTCATATACAGCTTTTATAATTTTGGGGTATGTTCCTTCTATGCCAAGTTTGTTGAGGGTTTTTATTATAAAAAGGTGCTGAATTTAGCTTTTTTCCCCATAATACATGTTAAGAGGTATTATTAAATGCCCTGTATATTCTAATTTAAAATAAATGGAATTCTAAAATAAATGGAATTCTAATTTAAAAAAAATTTAAAATAAAATAAAATAATATATAGGAAAGCGTATAGGTAGAACTTGACTTGCAGATAGAAATCAAATTCATATATGTTTATGAGCTTTTATTCTTATCTTTCCTAATTTGGAATAGGAAATTGACTATGCTGGTTAAATGATAAGTTGTGTAAATGTTACATCATTATCTTTAAATATTGAGTCATCTATAAGGAATTATACATTGGAAGGTATGCATTATTTATACACGTATAGAATCTGTTCAGCTGTTTTTCCTTTTTTTCAACAAATCCCTAGTAGATTTTAAAATTGATAAAATATGAATTTCAAAAGTATTACTCAGCTATTTTCCTGGAAAGAGTTGGAACCCATTCTACTAAGTGAAGTATCCCAAGAATGGAAAAATAAGCACCACATGTACTCACCATCAAATTGGTTTCACTGATCATCACCTAAGAGCACATTTAGGAATAACATTGATCGGGTGTCGGGCAGATGTGGGTGGGGGAGGGGATGCGTGTATACATACATAATGAGTGCGATGCGCACTGTCTAGGGGATGGACACGTTTGAAGCTCTGACTCAGGGGAATGAGGGTGCAAGGGCAATATACGTAACCTAAACTTTTGTACCCCCACAATATGCTGAAATAAGAATAAAAAAAAAGTAACTTGCTATATGTGCACATACCAACATAAGTACACAAAACTTTTCTAACATATATTATTTTAATTTTCACTTTTAATTCATTTTAAAGAGATAAATATCTTCTGAACAACTAATTAATTTCAAAACTTTAAAAGAAGAAATTTTCCTTTTAATAAAAAGGTAAATTTATACCTTATCTATTAATATTTATAATAGAAGTACTACATACACAATTACTACATGTTTATTCAAATTTTGATACAATACAATGAATAACAATATAAATTTATCAAGTTATCAAGATACATTTTGGGAAACCTAAATTATTAGAAAAATATAAATATGTGTTCAATTTATTTTTCAATTAAAAGTATTAAATGTTTTACTGTCCTAAGAAGTGCAATTCGATAGAAAAAGATTTTCAGTGCTTATTTCTGTGGGTTTTTCACAAAGAATGCAAAAACTAATGTTGTGTTTTATCTTTAGTATCTTTGTTATATCTTTTGAAATATAGCATTTACTGTCTCATCACAAGCAGAAGGAAGAATATTATGATATTAAGTACCCCCTAATGTATACTGAAATTCCCATACAGAATTTAGGACACAATGAGACATAAAATAGATATTTGATTAGCAAATCAGGATCCCAAGATCTCAGTTTATTTATCCAGCCACATGCTGCAGACAGGATAGTTGATGTTCATTTGCAAAGAGTACACTCTGTGCCATAAGGCCCGGGTTTGGCTGGAACACATGATAGCCATAAAAACCTTTTTATGAATATACATCTGGCACAAAGTGTGTACTTAAAGAGAGCAAGTAGTCTATTCAGTGGTTCTCCCCTGTGCCTATATCATACTCTCTGCTTTCTAAATGTTAATTCTTTCATCAATAGGCAAAGTAAGATGAAATAATATAAGAGAAAGATTATTCATGGAAAGGAACATTTCTTCTTGAAATTTCCTCTGACGTGTATGTGTGTGTGTGTGTGTGTATTCCACCTTTTCCCAATACCTTGTCCCAGGTGCATCATTGGAGACTATTTTTTTCTTCCTTTTAGAGTGGTAGGGCCAATGATGGTGCAGTTTTCTTACTGCAAGAAAAATTTTCTCTGCAGCTTCCTATTTCTAGTTTTTAACCCAATAGATTGTTAATATCTATTTTCTTATCTCATATGAAGGTACTTTGAAACATTAAAGTGAAAACTTCAGCTATATAGAGCTGTTTTTTTAATGATGACCCAACATCATCTACCTTCTCCAACCAAATTACTAGAGTTACATATTATCAGATAAGAGCATAACTAAAAGCATTATTTTATACACCTAAATTTAAATATTTATCTCTATTCCAAGCATTTGGGTAACAGGCTTATCGTGTGTTGCATTAATACATTCAAAATTGCTGAGAGAGTAAATTTCAAGTCTTCTCACTACAAAAAAGTGAAAAAAATTGGAGGAAACAGATACATAAATTAGCTTGATTTAATTATTCCACATTGTATTAATAGATCATAACATCACTTTTTACACCATAAATATATACAATTATAATTTGACAATTTATAACAAAATAAAAAAATAAATAATACAGTAAATAATTTTAGCTTTAATTATTGTAACACATGAAGCATAAATAAACTGCCCCAAATAGCATAAAAAATCCTCAATCTTATGTAAAAGTTAATTACACAGAAATGCACAGAGTCAAAATAACACGTGGGATTTTCTGAAAACACATGTTGAGAAGAAGTTGGTAATGAAAAATATGTTACAGATCAGCATTTGTAAAAGGAAGGATGGCATAACATTGGCCACACGAAAAAGTTAAACTGTGATGAGTGCTCCATTTGTCTTTGGTTATTCTTGTACGGAGTCAATATCCATTACAGTTTTCCTAGGCCAAAATTGCTAGGCTTTATGTCCCCTCCTCAATCACTATATGTAAGTTGCCCTGGAAGATTGTGACATGGAACGAGGTGGTCCTCTGCTTTGAGGCATATCCTGAGTATGTGAGAGCTGGAGGCTGTTTACTGAAGACAATTTATCAAGTGGACAGCAAGTCTTTCCTTATAGGGGATTCTGGGAAGAAACTCCCTCTCTGTTACTGTTTACCCCTTTATGACACTTGGATATACTTTTTCCTATATATTTATCAAGTGGACAGCAAGTCTCCCCTTATAGGGGATTCTGGGCAGAAACTCCATCTCTGTTACTGCTTACCCCTTATGACACTTGGATATACTTTTTCCTATATATTTGGGTACAGCTCCTCCAGGATTTCTTGGAGATCTTTTCCTGAGGGCAAATTTAGAAGTGTACAGCTAATGGGGACAAAGTAGTGTCATTAGCCTCAAGGAAGATGGCTATTCATCCTCTCCTTTTACCACTGTCTACTCAAGATCCTCTTTGCCTCTGCTTATCTTGGTGACTTCCCTGGTGATATGATGCAGACTTTTTTACACAAATGACCTGAGTCCGTGGGAACCACTCTCTTCTCAGGCTGTGTTTGCTGTACATGTCCATTTAGAATCACAAGTAGTCAACCATATGCAATCATTAATCCCAATAGGTCACTTAGGTTTTCCATGTATTCCTCCCTGTCCCCAAAATGTAATAGTATCCCTGCCTTCCATAGATGATCAAGGCCAGTTACTCCTTCCAATACATCAAAACCTCTTTCTTCCTGCACATCCCTAGAAACAAAGCCCAAAGTGCCAGCTATCAGCTGTCGCTTATGATTCAATGTGATTTTTGATATTTCTCATTTGGCATTACAATGCCAAAATGGTGTAGAAGCAAAACAAAAAGTCCACTGAAAATTTATTGGAAATGATTATAAGTGAAGTTACTCCTGCTTCTGTCCCTTGGTTCCTGGAACCATATATTCTTACTATTTAGGGCACAACATCATATGGCAATTGTCCTAGTTCGTTTGGGCTGCTACAGTAAAATGTTGGCTTATAGACAACATAAATTTGTTTCTCTTCTGGAGGCTGGGAAGTCTAAAATCAAGGTGCCAGGAGACTGGGTGTCTGCTGAGGGCCCATTCCTCATAGAAAGCACTTTCTCTCTGCATCCTTACATGATAGAGGGGCCAATGAGCTCCCTTGGATCTATTTTATAAGGTCACTAATCCTATCCATGAGGGGTTCCTTGTCATCATCTAATCATCTCCTAAAGGCCTCACATCTTAATACTGTTGCATTGGGTATTAGGTTTAAACATGAATTTGGGGAGACACAAACATTCAAAGCATTGCAACAATATTTGATTCAATACAAAAATTGCATCCTAGAGAATGACAGCACAACCTAGCTGAATATTGTCTCTGAGCTGGAGCTTATCTGTGCCTTCAATAAGCTAATACAATACTTAAAGAGTCCAGAAGCTTGTAGGTGGTGTGGATGTGATACAATCAGAATGTCTCAGAGCCATGAGTCATCCTCACACCTGATTGCTGTATAGTGGGTCCACTAATCTGACTATGTGGTATCCCATGCCAGTGGGTTTAGCAAGCACTAATGCCTAACATGGTGGTATTGATCGAGGTCCTATGGGCAGAAAAGGTAAACTGATACCCATAATATGTGGCTATCTCTGGGAGAACAAATTTCTGGCCCCTTCAGAACGCAAGGTAACAAACATAGTCAGCCTGTCATCAAGTGATTGTTGATTCTTTAAAGCCTGTTTTACCATATCTACATTCCACTGGAACAACTTTCTGACTCTCAGGAAAATAAAAATGTTTTGTTTTGTTTTTTTCCAAATTACTAAAACAAAACAATACAAATACAACAGTCAAACTTTGTGTACTTGTAGAGTGATTGTTTCCACTAGTGGGCCTTTCCTTCTGTAGTATTTTTGAGAAGAGACTTAGGCACTTTAATTTTTGTGGGAACAGTCACTGCTAACTGTCAATATTTTGACTCCCAATTGTCAGTACTTTTTTAAAAAAAAAATCTTTCTTCCTTTGGCTAGTGCAGATTTCTGAAGCAAGGATTTTTCCAATCTCATACGTGAGGTATATAAACTTGACTACAATGATGGAGGAATAAAATACTGAAAGAGATTTGGGGGTTTTAGCCTTCAGTAAATAGATTGTCACGTACTTCTAAGTTTTCATTAATGCATCTCACTCTCAACCTCAGCTGCACCCGGTAACTCTTTGAGTTAGATGTACCACTGGAAATAGGAAAAGTAAGTGCAATTCTATATACAAAAGTCTCCTTAATCTCCTGTAGCTCTGCAACCAGCCAAGGGTTAGATAATAGAACAAAGGAGTTTAAAGTTTTCTTACAAAGAATCTCAATAAATCCTCTTCTTTTCAATGACCTCATGGACTCCAGATTAAAGCGTTTTGATGACTTCAATTCCTTAGATTTTTTTTTTTTAGGATTTAGCCCTAGAAGTGGGTCTGATATCTAAATAATTAAAATAGTTCTATTTTAAATATGCTACTAAGCCCACTTCAGGATATATTGGTATCTAGTTTAAAAACATATCTTGAATCCATCTATTTCTTTCTAAATCTACTAGCCTTGTTCTTGCTGTCCTGTTTTGTTTTTTGTTTTTTGTGGAGGGGAGTGATCACAGTCATCAAACCATTCTTCTGCTTGTCTATCTATAATAAATTCTCTACATTACAGTCTGGGTGATTATTTTATAATTTAAATTATATCATGTCATTATCTTCTTTAATGCCCTCCATTGGTTTTCAAGTATAAATCTTTCCTTGGCTCCGAAACTTCCTAAGAAACATTTTTTGCCTACATTTTCAAATAATCAAGTACCTTTCTCTATCTGTGATGGATTGAATTATTATTTCAATTTATTACTCTCGCCTTTCTTTGTAAAAAAAAAAAAATAACTTCACTAACCCAGTGTTGAGCTTGTTTCTGTGTCTAGGCTTAAGTTGGAGAAATGTGAGATGTAACATGCACTGTATCTCAGCATAGGGTTTAAAGAGGTTTTCAGATGTGACTATATGTTTCAGGTTAGTCTTTTCCTTCTTCCTTTGGTCATAAGAACAGCATCTCCCATTTAGTGTCTACTCTTTCAATATGAGTCCCACAGTGTGAGGACATGGGGGCATAGCAAAGGCTAGAGTAGTTCTTGAGCTTGCTCAAAGCTGTAAGCAACCTATAGTCTACATTTCATCAACATTTACCTCTATAAGAAATGTTTATTGTTGTCAGAAATTGAGAATTTGGAATTGTAACTTCAGCAAAGTTGACCAAAGCACGCTGTTTCTTATGTTCCAGTCTCACTTGTCCTCTGCCACTTCTGAATAAATCCCTGTTTATTTCTCCTCCTTAGGCCATTGTTTTAGTGTCTGCCTTTGCCTTGTTCACTCTTTACATTACTTCACATTCTCAGTCTCAGAATAAAATATAACTTCTTAGAGGTAACAAAACATTACATTACCATGTTCATTTACTTCAAACATTAACAATATTTGGCAAGCTAAATATATTTAATCGTTTTGTTTACTATCTCTTGTCTGACACAGGGGCAAATAATTTGTCTGCTTGCCTTTTGAAGCCTCAAATGTAGCAGACACTTAAGAGGTGTCTGTCAAAATAATGGGTAGGAACTTGGACATTTTCCACTGGTCAGTATGGTTCTAGTGGATGATATAATAAATAATCCTGGTAATAACTTCTAAAAATATAAGTAACTCCTTTCTTTCTCTCTATTGACTAGCAGCTACAGACTTTTCCTATTACATTTTGTAGGAAATTACATTTTGTATTATGCTTAATTTCAGCATTCTGAGCCCTTTGTATTTTAGGTGTCAAAAAGTTTATATTCTCCTGGACAAGCCCAACATCTAAGTATGACTTACATAAAGGGATGAAACCAGCACTGGTGCAAAGTTAGTTCCTCACCATTAAAAAAAAAACCAAAAAAACCTTTTCCTTTCTGTGTAGCTTAATGCATGAGGGGACCCTTTTGAATTTTTCATATTTCACATTGTATTGATAGTAAATAACTCAGTAACTGGAAAAAGCTACAGAATTTTCCTATTGCATTTTGTATTAATATTATCTTTAATTTCAGCATTTTGAAATTATATTTTGGGTGTCCAAAATTTCATGTTCTCTTGGACTTGCACAACCAAACAGTTGACTATTTTTGGGAAATCACCATTCATCTGTGAATCCTACTTAAAAATAATTTCTCTTTTATATTTTGAGTATAGACTGTCTTAGAGAAAAAACAAAGTCATCACCTGCAATCGTGCAGGCTTCTCCACTATCTGCCTTTGCTATTTTACCCAAATGTCCCTTCCTAAATGACAACCAACCCTTTTTATACCACTGACCTCTTACACTCTCTACTATTGATCTAGTGATAAATCACTTTTCCCATTCTGGTAACCTGCTCCCTCAGAGAGGGTTGTAGCTTCAGAGTGGCAAATTCCTATATGAAGACAGCTCTTTACAGAACAACCTTCTTCCTTACAGAGTGCACAGTCATTTGAGGGAATGGCACATTAGGGTGATTTCCAAGACCAATATCACACAATGCAGAAACTATTCCTTCTTCTGACACTCAAACCTGTTCAACTGTCACCAGAACGTTCTTAGGAACCACAAACTTGTCAGTACATACCTGAATTCTGTTGATAAACTTTCATTTCTTTTCTCCATATGGTTCTTATATCTCCTACACATCACATAAAGTAAAATGGCTACATAGCCATTTGATGTTCCTTAGCATTGCTTAAGAATTAAGACATTGAGCTTTTCTTGACATGTAGGAACCTTCTCTACTGGGAATATGCATGAGACCTCTAGGGGGCAGTGTTGCCTAACACCACTAAGCCAGAATGGAGCCTCAGTTCTAACCCAAGCAGGAAGTTTTGCTATGGAAGAACTGTCTTACGAGTAGGCTATATTTAGTAGGTCCAAAAATATTCAAATGCCAATGATTTCAAACACTGAATTCAGACTAACTGAATATAGCATATATTACTGAAGATCATTAACTCAGAGAAATGTGAAGACAAATTCCTCATTATTAAATTATAATTTCTCAATATCTAATGCATAGCTATGCTAAACTTAGGACTGATTTTGGTTCAGGGTGCATGATCTTAGATAATAGTGTATTATTCTTTCTACAATGTTTTTTTATCTCAGAATGTTTAAAGTTTTCTTATTTTTATAAAATATTTATTTTATTTATATAAAATATTTTCAAAACAGAAAAATTATTTTAATTTTTGAAGTCTCTAATAAAATCTCTGATACAAAGATGTGTATATTCTGAGGAAAAAAACAGGTATTTGAATGTGCTTAATCAATAAAATATTTCCTTTATGTAAGTGGGCAAAATAGCTTACTTTCGAAATAATATAAAGGTCTCTTTTATACAAAATGTGTAATGAGTTCATACAGTTATGCTATTCATTTATTTATATATGCATTCATTTTAAAGTCTAATTTTTAGAAGACAATTATATAACAGTATTTTCTATGGAGTCAGTTTTTATGTACAATAATAATAAATTAAAATACATAATTATATACACATACAGTTATGCTATTAATTTGTTTACATATGCAATCATTTTAGTTTTAAGTCTAATTTTTAAAAGAAAATTATATAACAGTATTTTCTAAGGAGTCAGTTTTAATGTATAATAATAATAAATTAAAATACACAATTATATGCCTCACAAAGAAATCAAAGAACAGAAAAATATTGATTCTGACCTTCTCACTTTAGTAGAATTATTCCTGTTCTACCTATACAGTTCCAGGCTGAATTTATTTATTTTACATGATCTAGTATAGAGAGAAACAAAACAAAATAAAGCAAATCCGTGTCTTCATTCCATCATAGTGATGTTACCGACAACATTCTTCAGTAAAATTTCTACTGTCTGTCTCAGAGTCTGTTTCTGAGAAAACCTGACCTGCTGCAGTGGGTACCACCTGGAGCATCTAAGCATGACTTAGATAAAGGGCTGAACGGAGCGCTGATACAAGTCAGTTCCTCAACAACAACAACAACAAGAAAAGAACCTTCTCCTTTCTGTGTAGCTCCATGGATGAAGGGACCCTTTTGAATTTTCTGTATTTTACATTGTATTGATAGTAATTAACTGAGTTACTAGAAAACAGCAGAGGTGTAATAAATGTGCCTTACGGTAATATGTCTTTTACATCTAGTTGTATTTCAAATAATATAAATAATATTTTGTAACTCAGAATCATAAGAGCAATACTTGAGAGTAAAGTAAAAACACACGATTATTGAACATTACATACATTATTAACAACCCTTCCTGAATTTATAAATGCAAACATTATCAATATTTTAAATATTTCCATTTAACAGTTATCCAAATGTGCCAATTTTACAAAAATTCAGGACCCTCCCCCCTTTTTTTTCTCTCTGCTCAGTGCTGTTGAGAAAGATTAGAACGTGCCCTCCACTGGGCCTTGGTGCTAATTCTCTAGATAAAGCTTGAAAAGAAGTTTTATGATTAATATTATTTTCTAACTAATAACAAAGGCAGACATTCTTTTTGATTTGAATGTTATCAGATCTTTCATGACATAGGGGCTTAAAATTCTTCTATGTATCATGATAGTTTATGTAATATAAGAATTTGATTGATTGATATAACCTAATATTTCCAAGACTTGGCTAATTATTTGAATTACCTGAGGAACTTTTGAAAAATACACATACTCATAGGACTGGTCAGAAGAGATTCTTTTCTGATAATCAATTGGCACTGATTTAAGAATCTATTTTTATAAAAATCTCCACCATGATGCAAATGTTCATCCATCTTTGGCAATAGGTATTTGTAAATATTAAATTCTGTTCCACGATACTGGTGGGTATCATGAGAAATTGGTATTTCCCCAAGTTTTTAAGAAACATTTATTTTGAGCTTTTGGAAACTTTTCTTCTCAAGTAGAGTGAGAAATTCCTATAACAGAGCAAATCTTATTGTCTGGTTTAGATTAAGCTATTTGACAAAGTAAAATAAGTTAATAACAGCATCATTCTGAAAATCAAATATATTTGTAGGCATAGACAAAGTTATGATGGAAAATAAAAGTATATGCATGATTGTTTCTGAATTCATTTAATTATGCTCATATTTCACAGTATTGAAACAGCCATCTGTTTATTTGATGCAGAAAGGAAGAGAATGTTTATTCTAGCAACTTACTATAATAATAAAAAGACAGAGTAGAAAAGAAGCAAATATCTACAAATTAAGTGGTGTGAATTCAAACTGTGAGTAGGATAAAATGAAGATATAGGGGATAAAATTAAAAAGTCAAATTAGAAGAAAACATCAGATGATACATATCTGTGTGGCCCTTGAGTAATGAACTGACAGGATAAGGGAAAAGGACAATGGTTTGTAGAATGAGATGTTCTCATAATGTATTCCATGCTGTGGAACAATGCACAAAACTCCTAGCCCCGAGACTGAACCACTGATCCCCTTAGCCAAGAGAAGTGTTGGCTGTTGATGACTCACAGCGTAATCTCTTTAGGGTTACTGCAATCAGCTGAAAGAATGGTTTTTGTCCAATGACCAACTGTTAAAGGATAAAGTATTTTAAAGACCAGTACCTGTTGCCAACATCTATGATAACTGTGTTGTGAGGCTATGCCTCATGGCTGTCTTATTTCTGCACATCTTGCAAACAGAGCAATTAACTGTCTAAGCAGTTATGTGCATGTTGAATTGACTTGGAAATTAGAGATAGGACAACTCTACA
Source organism: Varecia variegata (assembly GCA_028533085.1). Taxonomy (NCBI): domain Eukaryota; kingdom Metazoa; phylum Chordata; class Mammalia; order Primates; family Lemuridae; genus Varecia; species Varecia variegata. The sequence goes on along the minus strand of CM052445.1, from coordinate 46,740,215 downwards.
AAAAAAAGGGAAGATGCACTTAAAGTCTTAGAAGACAGAGATAGTATCCCTTTCAGTAGCAAGGTATAGGCATGTGTAGTGCCATAATATAAGATGTGACTTCCTTAAGTTCAGGGATCCTTGCCTATAACACAACTTACCATGTGTGCAGTCATCTATCTTGCACGGATGTATTGCTCTGTGGGAGCAAGAACTGACATAAACATTCTGGTGGCCATGATGTTCCCTGTGAATAACAATAATCTTTTTCTCTGACTCATGACTCTCGTGTCTCCAACAGCATCAAACTGTGGGACAGTAACTCATTAGTTTGCAAGTAGAATAAAATCTCAGACTCTTCACAATTCCTGGCACTCTGAAGAGCAAACCCAACTTCAAATCTCCCTGTGGGATGAGCTGAGGCCTCTGTTGCAATCTCCTACCATATAATCTTTTCGTTTCCCCACCCAAACCTGATTCCTTCATTCCTTTGTATTGGTGTTCCTGAAAATACTCTTTAATAAAATTTCTATAAGAAATTGTCAGTCTCAGAGATTATTTCTGAGGAACACTCACATTACTCAACGTATGCCATGAGTTGTATGATGAAGTAGATGCTACAGTGGGATTTTGAGACTGGATCTCTCCTGTTGGTGTAATAGAAATTAGAGTCTCAATACTAACATTCTGTGGCATTTTGTAGTAATGATACTGGTAAAACTTTTATATGGTGAATGTTAATAGTATATTGCACTGGTAGGTGCTTCATCAATCAGAATTTAATCAAGGAAGAAATACTAGAAGGTAAATATAAGAAATGTACATTTGACTCTGAAAGCTTTTGTCTTTATATTTGACATGGAGCTTTAAGTCCATAGGCCAGGTGGTTAAAAAGAAAGTAGAGTAGAGCTGGAACTTAGAACAGACTAGAACACATGCCAGTTATCTCTACATCTGCTGTTAGTGATGTGAGTTTCCTACAGGAGAAGCTTTGTCATGAAATTATACCCACACCTGGCTCAGGAGTCAGGAAACTGAAGGAGGATCCAGGGTAAGATGAAGCATTTACAGGCCTGGGTGCTGCTCCTTGCCAAAAAGGAAACCAGCAGGTAAATGACATGTATGAGTTACAAAAACATCTTCATTGCACTTCTGAAAGCAAAGAAAGCAACATCTACAAAATGAAATTGTGTTTCATGTCTGCTCTTCAAATTTCACATGCAAAAAAAAAAAAAAAAATGTATCTGTGACCCTCTCTAGCCAGAAACATGCAGGAAAGGAAGTTCTGGGAAACAGTTCAGCCTAACGAAATTGACACAATAGAAAGCCATCATATGTGAAATATCCAAGCTATGTGAAAGGTTCATGGAGTAGTGTTTATAAGGACAATGGAATTTGACATGTGTTGCTGAATACAGTTGATATACTAGAAAACTACTAAATGGCCGCAAATCATAAAATTTAAACGGGATAGTTTAAACGGGAGGATTTTCTTTGACACATTTAATACAAGTTTGATCTCAATTAGCCAGAGGGCAATGCAAATAAGCTGACTTTAAGACCTAGAAATTAATTATGTGGGAAGGAGAGTGTAAGTAAAAGTTGAATTTTTTTGTAGGTCAGAGCCCTGGTTAAAAAAGAATGGGGGACTCTCACACTTGGGATGAAAATCATGATCTTCTGTATTTTCTGGGCATGAAGAAATTCCCCTCATGCTCCTAATTCGACAAAGCCTTCGTCTTGAATGCCAATATATACCCTCCTCACCACCCTCCCTGATACCCACCTCCTGTGGCTACCGGACCAATAACTAAGGTCAAGTCACAATACAACAGCATAACAGGTACATGCGGGACCTACGAAGGGTCGAAAGGGACTCTACAAAGATGGTGCTGCAGGGCCTAGTCTACAAGGGTCAAGAGGATGTCAGGATCCTGTTAGAGGGATCAAATGAAATGGGATACAATGTTGGAAAAGAGTGTTTTTCAAAATGGAATCACTGTCCCAAAATATATAAAGTAAAACCCTAGCAAGGGCTAACGTACTATTATTATGTGCCTCTTGGAAGCATAGAGAAATAGTGGCCCCCACTAAGTGAAATAGGAATGCCTGACATGGCATTTGTGACCTGGCAGAGCAGCTAGTGGAGAGGGAAAACCACAGGCTTAGAGAAGAAGCTATGCTATATTGAATTTACCACATCTGGCCAGAACATACATCAGCAATGTACTCAGGAGGAGGACATGGAGAACACTTTTTTTTTACTAGATGAAAAGGGATATACCAGTGAGGAGGGCATTAGCATTGTCGAAAAGTTCAAAGGTGGCCATCATCTGTAGACTAGGGTTAAGAGAAAGAGGTACTGTTACGTAACTGGAGTGCATTCGAGAAACAGTGATGATATAATCTTGAATTTGTAGAGGTGGGGACAAGATTTAACCATCAAAAGCAAAATAATTTCAAAGATAGAAATGAGCAACAAGGTCAGAGTGGTAGCCTGTAAAGTGGAACAGGGTTGTTCCTCAAAGAGCTTTGAGGATGGTTATTTAAATATGTAATTCTCAGGGACAAAAACATCAACAGCCAACAAGAGGATTTCTCAAGTGAAGCAAGCTAAAGAATTCCAGGAGGCATGGTCAGGAGGCTGAGAACAGAAGACCTAATGAAAAGCCATGATTCTTAGCCTAATTTCTTGACCTTAGCCAGTTTTCAGATCCAGAACTCACTGACTAAAGTAGAAACAAGATTCTCATAAGGAAAGACTGCAACAGTGATGGTAATATCTGGGAAACATTTCTCAAAAAAACCCTGTAGCCATTTATTCAGATAATTGATGGTAAAGAGAATCTTCATACGTTTAAAGGACTGTTGAAAATAGTGTCCACCTGTATGTTTATTCCCAGGGCTCCAGAGAATCATCACATCATACCTTCCTAGCATTTTGGTTGGGGGCGATATGAGTTCCATTATATGTGGAGTATGGAACCAGGTCTTTTTCATGCTGGGTCCACTCTATAATGGTTACCATCCTCCGATCATTTTTCCATCTCCAATTGCATAACTAGAATTGATATACTTAATTATTAACAGAAACTCTATACTAAAAACCTCTGAATTAGGCACTCCCTCAAACCCAGAGAATATACTAAATTCATCATTTCTGACCCTTGAAAAAAATAGATTTTGGAAGGTGATATTTGACTATATATACTCAACCAACTAATAACCTTGATTTCAGTCCTATACTAATTTTTTTTTCTCAGAGCAGACTGACACAGCCTCACACACATAGTATATGGCCTTTTATCTGGCATACGTGTTCATTTACACCAGGAAGGTCTTTTGTATCTCTATCAAAAAGGCAACTCAAAAGTAATTTACATTTACACAGAGCCAACAATAGAGTACAATTTTTCCCTTTTTCTGAAATTGTGATAGCTCTCCTGCCTTTTTTCATAATACGTTCTGAAGAGACAATGTCCAACTTGATATCTTGGAATATCACATTGGTCCACTATTTGATGGCATCATGTAAAAAGAACATATGTCCAAGAAGTTGAAATTACATTGAAGGTTTTAGTAGGACACATGCTCTTCAGAAAGGGAGAGAGAAGTCTCATGAAAAGCTCATGATAACAGTAGAGACCACTTCAACCTACCCAGACAGCAACACAAGCAGCCATCCACTAGGGCCATGTAATGCAGTGGGCTATTCTGTACTAGTGGTAACTAAGATAGGGCAAGACACTGTCAGTGGTATTTATGGACAACCCCCAGGGGAAATTTACATTGCATGGTTCAAGAGAGTTTCTGGTATATATTGGTATATACATTGGTATATATTGGATATCTGATCATGAAACAAAAAGTAAATCAGATAGCCAGCACTGACGATCACAAAGTGGGTTCTCTCTGACTCACAATGCCATAATGTTGTGCTAGTGCAACAGAAATGCACTGTTGTACTAAAGTGTTAAATCCTGGATCAGGCACAGGTGGGTCCAGAGGGCACAAGTAAGCTGCTCAAACTATTGCCCCAACAACATGTCATCCATACATGGTTACACAGATGTCTCTCTACCTGCTCACATCTACTAGCACATGGTATTCTCATAATGAGCTCAAAGAGGAGGAGTATGATTTTCTGATGGGTTAGCACAGTTTGTGCTGAATAAGCAATTATATTGCACTATAGACCTGCTCAGAGGTATAATGAGGCTGACATGAAACAGACAAGTGTATTACATGTGAACTTACATCATAGATTGCATATCTTGGAAGAAGTACTAACCAGCAGAGTAGAATTAATGACTCAACCAGTTTGTGTAAGTTTCAGTCATCTGACATTCATTATGCAATGACTAGAGTACCGATGGTGACCAGGTTTTGAGATATTGTGGTTCTGATAGCACAGATTTCTTTTCACCTAGGTTGATGTAGCTACTACTAGTGCTCCAAAAGCCACTTGCCAACAACTGAAAACCCTTGAAGAGACAGCCTAGACTTTATGGCATGTTGATTTTGTCAATCCCTTCCAAAGTAGAAGGGACAGTGATTTATGTTGACTGGAATCAATACACATATTGCAGATATGGATTTACTTTTCTTGGTTGGCATTGCTGTCTGAGAGCTTAGTGTGTTAGATTATCAACATGAAATACTGCTGAACATCACTTCAAAGCAAGAAACTCATTAAACAGCAAAGTAATTATGACATATAGCCACAGATACGTGACAAATGAATTCACTTGTCTTTTTACATACTGTACTACACAGAAAATGATAAATAGAAGGATACAATTCTCACAGCCTCATAGTAGGATACAACTTCTTTTCGAGAATGGTTCAGAGTTGCAAACTTGGTAATGGTAATCTGTGAGAAGGGAGAGTTTTCTTCCTGGATGTGATGTATGCCCTACATCAGTTATCACTATAGGGTGTCTTATTCTCAATAGGCAGCATACATAGATGTTAAAACTAAGGTGTGGGAGTTAAAGTGGCCTCTCTTACAATCGCTGCACTACTCAGACGATTTGCTGTCTGGTGCCTGCATTTTTAGTTTCTGTGAGTCTAGAACTCCTAGTTTCCAGACGCTTCCCTTAGTTTACCTACTGGTGCTCTATTATATTTTGGTTTCTTTTTAAAATTTCTCTTTCTTTTTATCATCTCCCTCATTCTTTTCTATTTGCCTTTATTGTGCTTTTCTTATTTCTTGAAATGACTCTTTGCCTAATAATGTTTACTTGTTTTCTGTTTCTGCTATGCAGTAGATAAGACTAGGCATGTTGGTCTAAAAAGAACATTTTCCTTCTAAAAGTTTGATAGACATTTTGGACCCACAGAATATTACAATATAAAATATTTCTCAATTTCCAAATTTATAGAATTAATTTTATAATCTTTTGTTATGACTTTCAAATGTCCTTTGATTTTTGTCAGAGAACATATTCTGCACAATGTAAATGCTATAAAATGTGTTTCAACTTTTCTGTACCAATATGAGATGATATCATTTCTTATGAATGTCTCATTTATAGTTTAAATAAATGTCTTTTTTTACAATTTTGGTGTGCAATATTATACGCTACTACTTCTATTTATCATATTATTTAAATCTGTTATATCCTCTTTGTTGACTGACTTTAACTAATAAAGTATATTGCAATCCTCCTATATGATTGTAAAGCCCCTCCTTTTCATTGAAGTTTTTTTTCTTTCATTGTTTTTATTTTTTTGAAGCTAATATTGGAAGAATATATATTTTTGAATGATAACTGAATCTCATCATAAGAAATTAATATCTTTATGCAGCCAGCAATATTTTTCCCTGAAATTTGGACAAATGCATCAACCATTTTTCTTTTTTAATTTTCTTGGGATTCTTTTCTTTTTTTTTTTTTTTACCTTTTATTTTCAATTTTCCTTTATCCTTTAGTTTCTGATGTTTCACTTTTAAGTAACAAGTAGCTTTTTTATTTCCTCAGTAGATGTTTATGGTAGAATTTAGTACATTTATAATGACTATAATTACTGATACATTCACAATTACTTTTTATTTTTATTTTTTGCAAGGCATGATGATAAATTCAGATTTTTAAATTTAAAATATACAAGCAAATTATGTATTACTAAAAATATACTGTCTTATCTTTTATGTTGGCTTCCATAATGTTCAAGTTTTATATTTTTAAGTTAACAAAAAGTTTTATATTGCTCAATAAAGATAAACTCACATGGAAGACAGTCAATTCAATCAACAGATTTTTTTAAAAAGAGTTTTAAATAAATACGATCTTTGTAATTCTTTTTATCTAATAACCTAGAAACATTCACAATTATTTTACTGTATTATTTTATCCTTATGTCCTACCTTTTCTGTTTATTTTCCCTTTGCTTGCCTTCATATAAATAGATCACAAATTCTTTCATATTCAGTTTGTTCACTCAACTAATTTTAAAGTTCTACACCCTATTTTTTTTTAATTTTTAGGATCTTCTTAGAAATTATAATGTGAAAACTATATGTAGAATTTTAAAATGAACTTTTTTACCCATACCTCTTTGAGGGCACAGTTTATATATTTTATAATGTATATATTTTCTTGCCAATTTAACTTGTCCCAATTACATCTCTAATTGTTTATCTTTATTTTTCTCTCCATTCCTTTTTGTACATCAGAATTTACATCCAGGATTTTTTTTTTTTTTTTCCTTAAACACATCCTTTAGATTTCTTTTTAGTGATGATCTGATAGTAGACAATTCTATACTTTGCCTTTTCTGGTCCTACTCACTCTTATTTTTGAAAGATGACATTTTTGGTTGAAAGTTATCTTTTCTCTGCATTTTGAGTACATGGTTCTGATCTTTTTGGTGTTTATTGTTGAGCATTCCACCAACATTTTAAATTCTGACTCTGAATATATTGCTTCTACCATCTCCCACTCTTATCTCTTTCTTTCTTTCACTATAGAAAATAAGCATGAGTAAAAAGATAATTAAAACTCCAGAGATATTTAGTTCCCTCAATATATGTGTTCACATTTCAAGGCAGAAGGGAATTTGGGACTATGAAGATATCCCTGGATTGTAAGGCCGGAGACAGTGGTCATATTTTCTACCAGGAAATAATTATTTACATTTAAAATATTAATGTTTCAAGATGTTTCCTCTTTGTGCTCTCAAAGAGAATTTATTTCAGTAGAAAGCAAAAGGTTTCTCTCTGGTTTCAGGAGGGGCAGATAGGGGACACAGGTGTCCCTCTCTTTTGTAAACACCCAGATTCACATTTTCCGGATTCCTTTCCTACCATACAAACTCCAGTGTGTGTAGGGTAGCATCTCATCTGGCTCTCATTGCATCACCCCAGAAGGTGAATGTTAAACATGGAGAATCAGCATATTTTTTTTTTGTTTTTGAGACAGTCTTGCTTTGATGCCTGGGCTAGAGTGAGTGTCATGGTGTCAGCCTAGCTCACAGCAACCTCAAACTCCTGGGCTCAAGTGATCCTCCTGCCTCAGGCTCCTGAGTAGCTGGGACTACAGGTGTAAGCCACCCCACCTGGCTAACTTTTTGTTTCTATTTTTGGTTGACTGGCTAATTTTTTTTTTTTTTTCTATTTTTACTAGAGATGGGATCTCGCTCTTGCTCAGGCTGGTCTCGAACTCCTAACCTCAAGTGATCCTCCTGCCTCAGCCTCCCAGAGTGCTAGGATTACAGGCGTGAGCTGCCATGCCTGGCCAGCATAATTTTTTGTTACAAGTAAAAATTATCTGTTCTATTCCACATACCACATATTTGCATTCAAATTAATATAAATAAATATAGGTATTAAATATAGATAATACAGATAAGCTAATGTATATTATATAACACATTAATAAATAATATTAGACTAAAATATACATGATTCTATTAAGATAATATACTATTATATTTTGTATATAATATGTATAATATATGATACAAATATAAATAATAGATAAGTTAAAATACATAAAACATGAAAAAAGGTACAGAATAAATATATAAAATAAAATACATATTAATTATACTATGAACAAAGATGCTAAATATAACAACTCATAGACATAAAATAAATATAAATATTAAAAACTGAATATTAACTTAATGTTAACAAATATAGATATTAAAATCAATTCTTGGATTTCTCTGTATCTACCTTAATTTTGTTGGGTTACTTGAATGTTTTGATTCGTGTCTTTCATCATTTCTGGAAATATTTCCAATGTTAATTTTACAAAAAGTACTGTGTTCATTTGTTATATCCTTTGAGAATTCCAGTTAGACTTACAGTACATATATTACAAATTATCCCCCATATCTTTAGCTCTATTTCATATTTTCCATCTCTTTGATATGTGTTCTTTTTGTAAGAATTTCTTCAAATATATCTCCCAGTTTATTAATTCTCTCTTTGGCTATAGTTAAACTGTTATGAAGCCTGTATTCATATCTATAATTGATATATTGATATTAAATAAATTGATATTAAATAAATCTAATTTATTTAATATTTTATTTCTAAAAGCTCTAATAGTTCATTCTTCAAATCTGATTACTCAGTCAATATGGTTTCTGTTTCTCCTGTGTTTATAAATATATATTTTTTTATCTTGGAAAACAGTAATCAGAGTAATTTTTAATTTTATGTCTTCAAAACCCAATAACCAAAGTCTCTGAAGTTCTCACTCTGTTAGTTTTATACTCATGGCAGCTCTTTTCTTGTGTACTTAATAAATTTTTACTTTGAGTTGTTAAATTTAATTGGAAACTTATTTGTGATATTAATTTGAGTTTGACACAATGTAATGGCCTGCATAAAGAACTCGTCATTGTATACAATGATAAACTAATGCCTTTCTCTAGAATCAGTTTCCCTTCATTTTTTTGTTAGATAATTTTGAACTACTACAAAGCTATGTGAAGACTGCTCTATTTTTATAATTTTTCAGTGATAAAGTTGCATTTTTCCCCCTACTTTCTCATCAAGCCTCAGATAATTTTCCTTAAATTTACAAGGATCAGGGGAGCTATTTACCTTATTTCATTTTCATCCTTAATCTGTGAGTAATTTTACAGGGGTAAATTCTCTTATTAAAATCATACATAGCTGGGACTGAGGTTTTTATATTATTAATCTTAAATTCCATGAACTGGTTATATATAAAATTCTTGATTTTTTAAAAAATTTTGCAATGGCCTTATGGTCAAAACCCTTTTCAATGTTTGTTTGCTTCTTTCAGTTCTCAAATTCTGCTATATTTAACCTGAGAATATCTAAAATTTTAGTGAACTCATTGACACCATATTGCAAAATATTTTTAAGCATATTTTGTTGTTTTCTCTCAAAGGGTGTTGTCCATGTACTTATTTCAATAGTCCTATAATCAATCACTACCTTAATTGATCCCCAAGTTCTGTTTTGGTAGCAGGGAAGCAATTTTTATATACATATTCAATCACCCATTTAGGTCAACTGACCCTTTTATTTGTGAACTTTAATCTTAAAATACTAACCTTAAAATTACATTGTTTTTACCATTAACTTTAAAAACATCATTTATCTGTGTTGTGTGAAATAAGGAAATTAAAACCCTTATATTACATCAACGTTTATTGGCTCTCCATTTACCTTTCAATTTATGTTTACTATATGGCTACTTTAACACTGTCAAAGTTTATAATTTTTAGAATCTGTTCCTTAAGTATATTTCTTCTCAGTATTTCTTCTATAAGTTGATTGAAAAAGTCGAATACTCTTAATAATATTCATGATACAAGTTTTATATCACTACTTTCTTCTATACCATTTAATCATGGTAGTCATGATTTAGAAGCCTGCAGGTTTTGGTTGTTTAACCTATAAAGTAAAAGCTTAAATTTAAAACCTTTAGGCCCTTGAGTAAATGGCACATGCTTTTTTCTTATAACTTGATTAATTCATATAGTATGTGTATTTTCTTTTTCTGATAGTTCCATTAAAACTCATTAAATAAGCTGTATTTATCACTTACATGTTAAACCCATAGGGGGAAAAAATCAATCATATGTCACATTAGATCTCTGTTTCTCTAAGGAAATTGTTCTAGAAAGCAATGTCAACTCAATTTTCTTTTCATAAATCATATCAGTGACTTAAATATTTTGTATTAATTTGCTTTTGTATATGAATTTGAAATGAGCTTTTATAGGACAAATTTTGTTTGGTGCACTTGTGTTTGCAAGGTTTTCAACACCTGTTTTTTTCCTAATAGAGAAAATATAATATATGCCTACTTTCCCCAAACAATATAATCTTTGTCCTCCTAATCATACTATTTTTAAAAAACAGATCTACTTTCCTGGTGAAAACATATTGAAAGCCCTGTGGATTTCTGTTGTAATACAAATCAGTTGCTGCACAAATGTTTATATTATATTCCTTTTATTGATTTCCAGCTGAGGAACTTACATTCTATTTTTTATTTTAAAGAGTATTTATGAAGTTGTTCTTTCCTTTACACAAATGATGAATGAAAAGTAAACTTTATGAATCCCTTCTGAATCCTTAATCAAGGATTTTATGTTGTCCATTAATTTAACATTTTTATTTGGTTTTTGAGGAATAAATCTAAGCTCAAATTACTTGCCTTCAAAACTTTAAAAGCTTTGCTCCATTTTATGTTAGGGTTCAGTATTGGTTATAAGCCTGACATCAATTAAGTTAGAATTTTTAAAGCTATTATATTATGTATCATGGACACTTTTAGAATTCTTTCTTTATTAGTGGAGTTATGTAATTTACTTTGGGTATGTCTTCCTATGCACTTTTTATTTTATATTCACTCAGTTTAAGACTAAATGGATAATTTTAGTGTGACGTCTTACCTATATTCAATAATTGCATATTTTTCTTCTGTATTTATTTAAAATTTTCCTTTTAGCCACATTCTCTACTTCTTCAACAAATCTCATAACATAGGTGATAAGCCACTGGACTAATCTCTTTATATACATTTTTAAAAATTTATTGTATTTTTGGGCTAGGTGCAGTGGCTCACCCCTGAACTTCTATCATTCTGGGAGGCCAAGGCAGGAGGATCATGTGAGGTCAAGAGTTTGAGACCAGCCTAGACAGGAGTGAGACCCCATCCCTACTAAAAAAAATAAGAAAAGGAAAGGAAAGAAAAGAAAAATTAGCTAGGTGCAGTGGTACATGCCTATAGACCCCGGTACTTGGGATACTGAGGCAGGACGATATTTTGAGCCCAGAAGTGTGAGCTATGATTGTACCACTGCACTCTATCTTGGGCAACAGAGTGAGACCCTGTCTCAAAAAAAATGTATTGTATTTTTATCTCTTTATTTTATTTTTTTTCAAGCCATTTTCTTGACTTCATTTGCCAGCCGTTATTTTATTATTTCATATCATAATTATTATATTTTTACAAACTTTTATGTTTTCTGATCTCTCAGTAGTCTTCTTCATGATTATTGGACATGCTATCTTCTCACATGTCTTTGAGAATATTTAATTAAAGAATTTTGAAGGTTAGTTTGCTTCTTTAATGATCTGTGCTCCATTGTGATCGATTATTCTGTTTGTTTTTGGTCATTCTCTTTTATGTTCTTGTTTCTATCAATTGTCTGATAAAACTTGATTTTCTGTATGGAGATACACACACACACATACACACACACACAGGATCAAGTATCATTTAATGACTGCGATACATTCTGAGAAATGAGTTGTTAGGTGATTTAATGGCTGAGTGAATACCATAGAGTGTGCTTACACAAATCTAGATGGTATAGCCTACTACACACCTAGGCTATATGTGATAGCATATACATATACACACATATACACACACAGAGACAGACTAAGTCCTGACTTATGTTATGGATGGCTACTTGGAAACTGTGACTTTAAGCAAAATGATATATAACAAAACCAATTTTACCATAGGCTAATTGATGTCAATAAGAATGAAGTTGTTGGGCATATTTCTGTTCACAAAAACATCATTAAACTTCTAAATAAAGAACCCAAAACACTTCTAATATTAAACATTGAAATAAAGGTGAGCTGTATGTACATTTAAGAAAGATTAATAAAAACAAGTAAGATAATTATTTACCCAATTATCCCACTTCAGGTTCATGGGTGGCTGGAGCCTAGCCAGGAAATCAGGGAACCAGGCAGGAACCAACCCTGAAGAGGATGCCATCCCATTGCAGGGCACACACTCAAACCTGCACACACACACAAGCGCTCACACTCACTCAGACTGGGACAATTTAGGCAAGCCAATTAGCCTACTGTGCACAGCTTTGGGATGTGGGAAGAACCAGAGTACTTGGAGAAAATTCACACAAACATAAGGAGAATGTGCAAACTCCACGTAGATGGTGGCCTTAGCCAGGAATTGATATTTTTTTTCATCAGTGTTATAAAGAAATAATGTCATTCAGTTATTTAAGGATCTGCTATCTATCTATCTAAACACACATGTGCATGCACACACACACATAAAAAATCAGGGATTGATAATTTTTTCTGTTTGCAAATTATCCTGACTCTACATACTATCTCTGTCTCAATTATTCACTGTCATTGTAGCATGAAATAATCCAAAGAGATGAAAAAGGAAGAATCTCAATGTTACAAAAACAAAAACAAAACTCTATTTACGGATTTTGAAATTTAAATTTCATATAATTTTTATGTGATAAGATAGGATTTGTTTCAAACATTTAAAATTGTAAAAAATATTCTTAGCTCACCATCTATGCAAAAACTGGTGGTGAGCTAGATTTGTCCTGTGGGCACCAACTTGCCACCCCCAATTTATTCGAATGAAAGACAAAGCTAATTCATGTGGGTGGCTTCTCTCGGTTTTTTCTTTCATTGTCTATGTCTTAACACATATGTCTCTGAACAAATCTGTCTCCTGATGGCATATCTGACAAAGAGTTCTGCGCATGTAGGTGAAGCAACTATTTGAATTGACTGTAATGTGCATAGAACCCTCAATAGACGACTTCTCCCCTATTTCTGAGGCAAACTGAAGAAAGCTTTCAAATAACAAATAATCACCTGCATAAAGAACTGCATACCTTTTAAAGTAGCTCTTGAAATTTTTCAGATAATTGCTTTGTTTTTCGATCTGAATATAAAAGTCATCTATGCTGATAATAGGAGATTGAGATGGAAATAAAAGGAAGAACTATTCTTCCTCATTAGACAGCCTGTGAATTATCTTTGACTTCTTCCATACACAAGCAACTCTCTATTTCTACCTCTTTTGAGCATAGCAACTAGAAATCATCTTTGCTGCAGCCTCCTCTGAATTGTGTTGCAGGCTATGGCTTCAAACTTGTGAACTAGTGTGTTTTTTTCTTCTAGAAATTTACCAAAATATATGAATGTTTATACCTCCCTTGCCCTTACCCTCACAATAGACAAACATGCACTCATTTTCCATACTATTATAGATTTTTGTATAGATTTGCTATTATTCATAGGGATTTGGGGGAGGTAAACATGTATTCTCAGGCAACATTCTTGGAACAATATATTAATATCATGTTTATTATTTAAAATGTACTGCATTAAATCATCTATACTGAACATGCCTTAGGAATTTCTTAAGCAAGTTTCTCTTGTCATGATTTTATTTCTTATTCTTCTTTATTAGATGGATAATGGCAAAAATTAATAATAATACTAATAATACAAGGCAGCAGCCAAGATGGCTGACTAGAGACATCACTTGTGGTATCGTCCCAGCTGGAAGCAGTATATTAGACTGAGGAGAGAAGAGAGCAGTTGTAGCCCAGGTGTGGATTACAGGGAGAGACAACAGAGACGTCCAGGGACCCAAATAAGAAAAATGGCAAAGCTGAAAAAGAAGAAGATAGAGAAGAGAAGACAGTGGCACAGTCCAAATCCAGAGAGGCCCAGAGCCCAGTGACAGAGTAAGGATGGCTTCCCTTCCCCTACTTTAGTAAAAAGTGGGACACAAAACATACTGGAAGAGCATCTACCTTTCATGAGCCCAGGCACAATGGCTAAATAGGAATAGCAAGGTGAACCAACAAACCCCAGGAGCTCAGGTTCTAAAAAGGGACACTCCAGAGGAGAGTGCCACAAGAGACTTTATAGCTTTCTTACACCTAGACACTTCCCTCTCTGCACCTATGCTAATCACAGTATCATAGAAAGTAATTTTAGCTCATGTGGGCTGGTAGATCTTATAGATATCAGCCTAGGCAAAGAATTTATGAAGAAGACCCCAATGGCATTCACAGCAACAACAAAAACAAATAAATGGTACTTGATTAAATTAAACAGATACAACAAAAACAAATAGATGGCACTTGATTAAATTAAAAAACTTTTGCTAGCCAAGGAAACAATTAATAGGGCAAATGGACAACCTATATAATGGGAGGAAATATTTGTATGTTATACATCCAATATAGGGGTATTAACAAGAATCTAAAAGAATTGAAGCAAATCAGCAGTAAAAAAAATCAAACATCCCCATTAAAAAGTGGGCAAAAGACATGAACAGAAACTTTTTAAAAGAGGACAGACTAATGCCCAATAAATATATGAAAAAATGCTGAATGTCTCTAATAATTAGGAAAATGCAAATCAAAACCACAATGAGATATCACCTAAGTCCAGTGAGAATGGCCTTTATCAAAGAGTCCCCAAACAGCAGATGCTGGCAAAGATGTGGAAAAAGAGGAACACTTACATACTGTTTGTGGGACTGCAAAGTAGTACAATCTCTGTGTAAAATGGTATGGAGATACCCCAAAGAACTAAAAGTAGACCTACCATTTGAACCAGCAATCCCATTACTGGTTATTTTCCCAAAGGAAAAAATGTCATTTTATGAAAAAGACACTTGCGCTCGAATATTATTGCAGCACAATTCACAATCATGAAGATGTGGAATCAAACCAAATGCCCATCAATACATGAGTGGGTTAATAAAATGTGGTGTATGTATACCATGGAGTACTACTCAGCCATAAAAATTGGTGAACTAATACCTTTTGTAACAACCTGGATGGAATTGGAGACCATTTTCTAAGTGAAGTATTGCAAGAATGGAAAAGAAACACAACATGTGCTCACAAGTAAATTGGAAGTAGTTGATCAAAACTCATGTGTGCACATGGTAGTAAAACTCAACAGAAATCAAGCATGTAGGAGGGGGGAGAAGGGGATTGGTAAATGCACAGTATCTAGGAGATGGGCACACTTATAACTTTGACTTGAACTATACATGTAAACAAAATGTTTGTACCCCTGTAATATTCTGAAATTTAAAAAATACTAATAATCCAATAACATGTTAAATACTCAAGACTAAGGCAAATCTGTTATGAATTACTGAAAAGAATTATGTGATATTATCAATCATATAATTGTGTAGCAGTTGTATGACTGTCAATCTAACAAGGATATATAACTATATAATATATAAATTATTTACATAATATATTATATAATATTATAAAATTATAAGTATATACAAATTTCTGATCACTCCTGATAACTCTGACATATATATTATCTGTATGCATATTCGCCTATCAATCTGAGGTCATAATTACAGTAAGAATTACATTTTCACCTTTTTCAATAGTCTTGAAATTGACTTAAGATTTAATATTTTTGAAGAAAGTAAAATAAGAATTATTCCCATAAATATAGTTACTATGATTTATATTATATCAAATTGAATATAAAATTTACCCCTGGGTCACCAATAGCCCTGGTGAGACCCTGGGTCTTTTGTGCTCTGTCCTCTTCCCAAAGACCTGCTACTCCCTCTCACCTTTATTCCCCACCCAGCATCCCTTTCCTGCCACCTTCACTCTACAGTGGGGCTGTTCTGGGAGACTACTCACTGTCCAACTCACAATCCTCCTGTACTCCCTGCCCTCCTATATATTTCATTCACAAAAACATACATCATAACAACTTCTTTAACCTCTTTCACATAATAATACCTGCATGCAAGAGTAGGCACTTCATCCACACAACGTTTGTGATAATTTCCAGGAAAAAAAATTGTATTAGGAAACATAAATTTGTTATGCTTCATTGAAGAATTGTTTATAAATGGAGTTATTTTGAGCCATGGAAATTACAGTGAAGGTGTCAATTGATGGATTTGTTGTGTACATAATTCCTTGGCATATAAGAAATTAGTTTGCCAATTTTGCAAGTACTCTATTGTTTTTAAGTTCAAGTAATTTTTCTGTGTCATGAAAGTATGATGTATTACTATCATCTTTTGGATAGTTAATATGTAACATTAGTTTTCTTATACATTCTTCAATTTCAAAAAGATGATACATAGAATTCAGAAAAGGGGCAATTGGAGCAATATCACATTATACATATACTGTTCTTTTGTTGTTGTTGTTCAGCATATTACAGGGGTACAAATGTTTAGGTTACATATATTGCCTTTGCCCCACCCAAGTCAGAGCTTCAAGCATATCCATCTCTCAGATGGACTGCACCCATTAGGTGTGCATATACACATCCCCTCCTCCCCGCCTCCCACCTGCCCATCACCCGATGAATGTTACTACTGTGTGTGCACATAAGTGTTGATCAGTTAATACCAATTTGAGGGTGAGTACATGTGGCACTTGTTTTTCCATTCTTATGATACTTCACTTAGTAGAATATTGTTCTTGACAACACCAGACCAATCTATAGTTATCTATAATATTAAAAGAGAATGCCCAACGAAACTGTCAGCATCACTGTTTATGAGTGTTCACTTAATTCTTCTGAGTTCCCACTTTTTCCATTTCAATCTTAAGCATCTTGTTCAGTCAGAAAACTTATTTTTTTTAATCTCTCAGTTCCATAAAGGAATTCTACCTTTATTCCAATCTGCTCTGATCCTTTCCTGGTTTTCTGCATATCTTTTTTTCTTACAGATCACTGGTCATTTTAAAATACTTTGTGAGGTCAAAAGCACCTTCGAAATTTAAGGAAAAGTATTCCCTCTTTGTCTTCTCAACAAAATATCATTTCAAATGTCACAACCAATATTTTAACAATCCACAATTATTAGGCATATTAGTAAGGGTACACTAAAGGGACATCACTTATTTTAACAGAGAAATTTTGATGTAAAATAATTAACTTGTCATTAGATATTAACTAATAGGTTGAGTAAAGAGAAAGTTAAAGAATACAGGAAGAGCACGTTTAGGAAACAGAGCAATTTGCTGGAGTGGTGCAGGTTAGGACTGTAAAGAAGAAAATCTGCCACGGGCTGTCAGCCAGAAAGCTGTCCACTGCGGTGCTAGGTGCTAGGAATCTTACTGAGCATCACCCATTGTAGTAGAGCAAAATTAACTGAAATGTTCACCCACTGGGTTCTGGGGAAACTTGCTGAAGGGCATTCACCACTGGGTTTCCTGCAGACACTGTCAGGGAATCTGACCACCAGCAAGCAAACATTCTCCTGGTAGTCACATCCTACAAGCGAGAGTCAAGTGCTTCACAACCAGGAAGAGAGGCTCCTTTCTCTTTCAATGACCCTTTCAACACTCTCTTCTGACAAGGTCTAACATTTTTCCACTTATCAAAGGAGAGATGTTTATGCGGTAGAGCTCCACTGTCACAAAGAAGGACATATAAGTGTGGGTTTGGAACAGGTAGGCAATCAATTAATAATTGGGACAGCCTACTCATTAGGCTACCTAGCTTTCACAGGCATACTTATATATCCTTATGTACTATATACATATTTATAGCAGGCTTTTTTATGTTTGATTTCTATGTGTGTGTGTGTTTGTGTGCATGTGTGTGATTTCTGCCTTCATTAAAGATTACCAGAAGCCAACTTAAGAAAATGACTTGAATGAATGTAACTTGTTTGGATGGTGATCCCAGGAATCATCATTATGAATATAGGGATGTAGGAAAGAAGAGGCAGCCAGGCGTGGTGGCTCACACGTATAGTCCTAGCACTCTGGGAGGCTGAGGTGGGAGGATTGCTTGAGGTCAGGAGTTCAAGACCAGCCTGAATGAGATCCCATATCTACAAAAAATAGAAAAATTAGCCGGGCTCCCTGGTGCATCCCCTTAGTCTTAGCTATGTTATCATTATGGGTAACTAAATTTAATACTAATGGAAGATTCTGAGAGAAAATGAAGAAAACACACTAGAATATTATTCTATACAAATTCTAAGGGATTCAGATAGATATACAATAGCAACCATCAGTCATTGTTTGAGGAATCCTGCCGGGGTTAATCTTTTGGTGTACCTACTCAAATGCAGAAATGGGCAAAGTAGGCTCTGACAGTCAAATAATGTCCTCATGCAAGTAGTTTTAGCTGCTGGCATTTGAAAGTCAGGCCTGTATGTCCTAAAATGAAAAGGAATGTAAGCTCTTTTATCACTGAGATTAATATATAACTGATGTATGTGTCTAACTGTAAAATATATAACCTCTAATCTTCATCAAACGTGTAACTCATGTGAAAACTTCAAGTTCTGTGTCGTTTGAAATCTCATTTATTAATTCATTTGGCCATTAAGTGCAAGATTGTTTTGAATTTCTATCATCTTCCTGACACTGTATGAGTTTCTGAGCACTTAACAAAAAGCAGTACAGATATGAACATTGTTCTCCTGGAACTAAGATTTTAAAGTACTTGCTTGACTTGGTATAATATCATGTAGGGGTATAGTTTTATCTCAATGAAATAATATATATAAGAAATATTTATAAAATGTTAAACACCAAAAATGTTTAAGTTAGATTCAAAAATATTTCCTGTTATTTAAGGATGTGTTTTAATGGAAATACAGTATAAGTTTAATACTACATACTAATTTTCACCTACTCTATTATATGTAACATAATTTTACTCAAAAATCTAACCTTTTATATCATGCTACATATATTTTCCTCCTTTTTCTATCTGAGGCGTCAATCTCTAGGCACTCTTTCAAGCTCACATTAATGCTTAAGTAGACATTCCTACTTTGGGTTAAGTTGTAGTATATAAGGCCCAAAGAACTCTAAATTACAAAATAAATATCAGTTACTGGAGCTTAGATTGAAGTCAGTACTAATAGTAAATAACTTGAAAACTATCCCAATAAATTTAAAATGAAATGAAGGGAAGAGAGCCAAGGACAGAATGTAAATTAAAGGAAAATGAGCAATGCTAATCACAAAATAACTCCCAATGCATAGTAATGATAGAGCATATTATTCTTGGGAGACAAAGTATATATGAGTCATCAAAGACTATTTAACTTAATAATAAATCAAACAGAAAAGGAGAAAACATTAAACCTAAAATTAAAAATGAGATTATTAAAAAATGATTATTAGAATAGTGATTGTGTGAGCACAGCCACTTCAGCTGATGTTCACCTGAAGCTCAGTCAACAGTAGTGCTATAGTTGATTCAAATTATACATAATTTTATAATTATAATTATAATTAGCCATGGTTGATTAATCATGCACCACTAGGCAATATTTATTGAGCACCTACTCTATGACAGGTATATTTCCAGATGCTTAGAAATAAGCAGCAAATGAAACAAAGAAGTTATTGGTCTTTCTTCTCTAATGAGGTAGAAGCCAAAAAATTAAGCAAATTTTAGCTCATAAATGATTAAGTAGTATGGATGCCAGAAAGAGAATAGGTAGTGATGGATGCTATAGAGCTATTTTAAATATTATAGCCAGTGAAGACGTTTCTGAGGGTATAATAACTTTTGCAATTCCTAAAGAGAGCAGATATCACAAAGGTCTAGAGGAAGAGTTTCCCCATAGGAAGGAAGAGTAGATGTCAAGACTTGAGGCAGGATCATTATGATATGTTCAAGAAGCAGCAGAAATGCAAGTCTAGTTTGAGCAGAGTGAGCTAGGAAAAAACAGGTAAAAAAATAGGTTGGAGAGACCATGAAGGACCTGAATCTGAAAAGCCTCATGGGCCATGGTTAGGACCTCAGTTTTTATATAAAGCATTGTGGAAGTGTTGCGATATAATGTGATATGTTGTGAAAGTATTACTGTGATACTGTAGAGAATTGACTTATAATAGAACCAGAGAGATGTGTTATATAACCATTGTACTATCTAGAAGAGAGATGTTGGTACCTTGGACTAGCATCACATCCATGGTAGAGAGGAGAAATGTTTATTTCCTTTACATTACAGAAAGTGCCAGCATTTTTGCAATGTAATATGTAAAAGAAAGAGAAAATTCAAGGAGTACTCCAAATTTTTATAGAGCTAATAAGTGGATTGAGTTGCCAAATAACAAGAGACAGGACACTTAGGAAGAGGCACTTCATCTTTATCTGGCCATTGTGCTGAATGCTTGCAATTGTAAAAAAGAATTTATTTTTCATTACATATAACAATATGGTGTAGAAATGTTTTGCATTTATGTTGTGACAGCAAAGAAAGGCAAGCTGCAAGGCAATTTCTCTTCTGACGTTCCTTTAATTCATGTGATACCCATCCGTCTAGCTTCTTTACCTTGCCAATTTGTTTCAAATGGTCCCATATTGTTGGCATAGTAATGTCAAACCTCACTGCTAATTCTTGCATAGTTTGAGATGTACTGGCTTTCACTACAGCTTTCAGCTCATCATTATCCACCTTGGTCTTAGGTCACTCACATGACTCATTTTCAAAATTAAAATCACCAGAACGAAACTTCTCAAACTATCGATGTACTGTGCATTCATTAGCCACATCCTTCCCAATCACTTCAATGATATTTTGAGCTGCCTGCACGGCATCAGTTCCATGATGGAACTCAAATTGAAAAATAACACGAATTTTTGACTTATTTATGGTTTCATAAAAATTGTTCTTAAAAAAAATGTTAAAGAAAATCACAAGCCAAACCATGCATTTGAAAGACTGAGGATGTACCTTCACAAAAGGGGGGGAAAGGAAGAAAATAAAAAGTGTCAAAGTGAAATGTCTGAGATATCAATTGTCAAACTTAGTACTTAAGAAAATTGGACATTTCATACTTAATGACCTAATAGTTCATGTAATGTCTGGCTCACATCTTCTTTCCTTAAGTGACGGTTCAACAAAATGTCAACATTCAGTATGTTTTCACTCATCGCTTCTTTCAGGTTCTTAAACAGTATTTAAAAAAGAAAAATGAAAAAAAAAAAAAACTACTGTAACAAGTGCTTAGAATAACCAAATGCTAGATAAACAACTTTAAGAAGTAATTAATTTTGGCTGAGGTAATGCTGGGTAAGTGATATTCAAGATCTTGGCTTTGAAAGAGAATAAGTGAAAGAAGAAATGGATATTACAGATACAAGGAACTATATTAGCTGGGATGGTTCATAGAGTGCATTTAACATTCTTTGAGAGTTAAATATTTTTAGATAAGGTGACTGTAAAATTGTGGTGAGGTCATAAAGAGAGTGATGCAAAAGGTTGTTAAGAGTTAGCTTTTACACCAAATAGGCTTTTTTTGATACTTTTTAAAATTTCAGCATATTACGGGGATACAAAGGTTTAGGTTACATATATTGCCTTTGCCCCACCCAAGTCAGAGCTTCAAGCATGTCCATCCGCCAGACAGTGTACACTACACCCATTAGGTGTGTATATACCCATCATCTCTTCCCCACTCCCACCTTCCAGAAACCCAATGAATGTTACTGCTATATGTGCACATAAGTGTTGATCAGTTAATACCAGTTTGATGGTGAGTACATGTGGTGATTGTCTTTCAATTCTTGTGATACTTCATTTAGTAGAATGGGCTCCAGCTCTATCCAGGATAATACAAGAGGTGCCAGATCACCATTGTTTTTTTTGGCTGTGTAGAACTCCATGGTATACATACACCACATTTTATTAATTCACTCATGTGTTGATGGGCACTTGGGTTGTTTCCACATCTTTGCAATTGTGAATTGTCCTGCTGTAGACATCTGCACTAGAATGTTTATAGCAGCAATCAATATGCTTAATGTTACCTTTAAACTAAACATTGATATAAGATTTGCCCAGGCTCTTCTTTGACAGTCTCACCTGCATGATCATCCTCTTGGTAAAGGCAATAAAAATTAATACAATATTTTGGGGTTTTCTCCTGTAAACTTCTAAAACAGTTTCCTTTCATCCCCTGAAAATGATAGTTTATGCCTATCGTCATAGGAATATCATCTACTATTTAGTCATATTAGACAATTTAAACAATGATTTTTACCACAAAACACAGGTGTGAATTTATGCACGAATGTGTGCGTGCGTGCATGTGTGTGTGTTTGTGTGTGTGAGAGATTGCCTGCTTAATAATGTGAGTTACATCCTACTTTATGTTCAAACACCTCTAAATGCAGAAAGTACCAGGAAGTAATTAGAGTGTGCAGACTACCAGGAGGAATTCTTTTCATGAATTGCAAACAAGATCATTCACCAATCTAACCAGGCTTTCCAAAAATACCCTCTTGCTGCTTATAAGTATCAAGGTGATACTACACAGCAAAAGTATTGTGCATGTTCTTTTCAAAAAGTGCAAAAGAGGAAAAGGAGGGGTAGGTAAAAAATATCATGTATAATTGGTAATTGCTAGAAATATTTATACTAGTTGTTCTGTACTTAATGCAAGTGATATTCTAACTATATTAGTTTATTGCTATTTCTGTGTCCTTATACAAAGGATTAGATTTATGAGGTATTATAATACCTTAATATTAATGATAAAGTAGAAATCATCTTATCATAGTTATTATACTTTTCAATTGGCTAGTGAAACAAATTTTACAGATCCTGTAAAGTAAAGAAGCAATCAGCATTACTATACCTAACAAATAACTAGAAATACCAAGAAACTGGGAGGAAAATATAAGTGATCTTAATCAATTTTGTTGCTGGCTTGAATGACTGAAACAATTTCAAAATTAATGGGGAGAAAACTCAAACTGGTAGATTAAAGGAACTCATATTATTTCAACCTTCCACCTCAAATGAGATACTGTTGTGATAGACCAGCTCTGAATTAAAAACATTCTAAATTGTCTTTTTGTTTCCAAAATACAGATATTGTTAAATAAAACTAATTTCCCTGATTATCTTACTAGCACTTCCATATGTATTTTATTATATTTTGAGATTTTATATATCAGCATAATAAAAAAATACTGTGAAAATCATATACAACTGTATTTTGAAATTAAAAATAGAAAATTCTAGTTCTCACATTTTTTTTAAATCCTGTAATAGGAAGAATAAGTAAGAAGAAATAACTTTTAAGTATTTACCATGACTTCTACTTAGCATTATCTCAATCTTCTCAAAAATTATTATTAATTATTTATCCCTAGAGTGAATACCATCCTAAATATATTATTTATTATTTATATACCTTTTTAAATATTATTGAATATTAATATCAGAATATACAACAAATTTCATTATTTTAACCTCTTCAAATTCTCATGACAGTGTATTAGTTATCTGTTGATACGTACCAATTTATCTCAAATTTGGCAACTTAAGATAGGAAACACTTAATAGCTCAAAAAATTCTAAATTTCTTAGGGATCAAAAATCCAGGTGTAGCTTTGTTGCATGGTTCTGGTTTAAGCTCTCTCACAAAGTTTCAGTCCAGTTGTTGCCTAGGGCTACCATCATTTTAATGCTTTGCTTCTAAGCTCACTTAACTGGTTATCGGTAACCCTCAGTTACCCCAGGGTTACTGGTTGAAGGCCTCCATTCCTTGCCATGTGGGCCTCTTCTTAAGCCACCAGAATGAATTCATTGATGTACAGTATTCATCTGCTAATAATATTTGGTTACAAGGGCCAATACCCCCACTTATTCAAGCTCATTGTTACCCCCCCCCAAAAAAAAAGAAGAAGAAGAAGAAAAAAAGTAAAGGTTATATATAGGTTTCAAGAATAGTAGAAACAGGGAAAGAATAAAACTGACGGTAGGGAAACTAAATCTAGGATCTAGTTACTAGAAGACTGTAAATGCTTTTCTTCAACTCTAATCTCCATTTTTATGTTGGTATGCTTCCCTAATGGCTTTCTTTGCATGATTAGGAACAGTCCTGTAAATGAGAATACATTATCCCATCCCTACTTAACAACATGAAGAGATAGAAAGAATATTCTCTCAATTTCAGTATATAAATCCCAGAAAAGTTGTGATTGGTTTGACTTTGGTCACATTCTACCATTGCACCAATCAATGTTGCCATGAGGATGGCCTATTACCATCATCGCAATTATTCTAAGCATGGTCTGTGGAACAGCTATATTAATATTCTTTGAAAGTGTGTTAGAAATACAGAAGCTCAGATCATGTCCCAGATTTACTGAATCAGAATTTGTACTTAAAAAAGATCTCCAGATGATTCGTATGCACGTTAAAATCTGAGAGGTGCTTCCTTAACAAATTTAGCACTATACTCAGAAGGAAATTAGTGTAATACATTGCATTTTTATTCTTATTTTTTTCTCCTAGCTTTTGTTTTTATTCTCATATATATTTAACACTTCTGTCTGTTCTTGCCAAATCGCTAGGGAAATGTGTGGGGTTTTGAAAGTTGCTGGATGTTGTCACCTGATATTCCTAAAGCCAACAACTCTGCAACTACAAAATAGCTTATTTCCTAAAATGTATTTCTGTGACCTATTGTTCAAAATTCAAATAGAGCATTCCTTTTCAAGATCTTTTCATATCTAAGAAAACGGTGAGATTGTTACAACACTTGGGCATTTTCCAAATTGAGGAAATACTCAATATTCACATACAGAATTGATGCTGACCAATGGATAAATATGATACAGGTCTGTGCGAGCAGGTACACACACTGAAGATTAACATAGTTGTGCAAATCATATAATTTGTGATTTATTTTCACGGTCATAAGGTATAAAATTATGTCATTTATGAATATATGCTACTAAAATTATCTAAGAATCTTAATTTGTTGAGTCACCCAAATTATTAATAATTAAAACATATTTTTGAGGAATGTTAGATTTATTGGACAAACAAGACAAGTAAGATAATTAATTATCAAGGAGAATTAATTTTCCTGTGTTAATCATAAGGTTTCTTTCACAAAAATGTTTATCATACTCACACGATTGTCAGGAAAGTTCTTATGTTTTTCACATAATTCATATCTAAAAGACTTTTGACTTAGTGCCTAAAGAGCAATTTAGCAAGCAAGTTTAGTTTTAAAGGGAGTAATAAAACTCTCCCATAGTTTTTTATCTTGAGAAAGGAAAAAACCCTCAAATGAACAGATTACTGCCAAATTTAGTGGGAGTTTTTTTGGAAGAGAAGTACTTTACAAGATATTTAACTTTGAAAAGATAAATCACTGTGAGCTTTATGTGATAAAGAGAAGATGTTATTATTGTACACTTACTATATAGAACCATGAGGAAAAACATTATACTCAATTATTTATTAGAGGTATGAAGGCTTATGTCTAAGTAAACTAAAGTTTGTAAATGCTAGAATGTAATTATTAAAGGGACACTTACTTTCCCCTTACACATTTTCCCCCAAATGCTGATTTTTTCTAAATATAATTTTAATTTATTCAAAATTTTAAATATAGATCAATGTTTCTTTATATTTGAAGTATATAAATTTCATGTCACAACAAACCATTATTGCCTAACAAAATAGCTTTGATTTGCTTTACTAGATATATGAGACATTTTCTGATATGAATACAAATGTGAATATTTAAATAATTATCTGACTTATTTCTAGTTGTCTTTTTTTTCCAACATGAAGGTACAGATTTCACACTAACATTTGCCTTAGCAACTGTCCTATTTCATATATTGTCTCATTAAGTGGAAAGTATTACAATTCTCATTTTACCAATAAATATATTAGAATTCAAAAAGATTAGTTAATTATTCAAATCCACAAGTCTCATAATAATTATGTTTGGGTGGGAAAGAGCAAGACAAAAACTGAGGGGCTGAAGCCTCCTGGGGAAGACAAACATTCACTGTGGGTAGAGAAGCAATATGCTATCTGTAATTTCAGCTCAGGTCTGTGGTGACAAGAAGGGCCCCAAAGGGGCTGGCAGCCTGGTGCTTTGTCCTCAAGAAGCTCCCAGTTCACTGGTGGCAGCAGCTTTTGGGCTCATGAGGGTAGGAAGGCTCTCCATCAGCTTGGGAGCCTGCTGACTGCCAGGGATGTGAGGGATGGAGAAAAAAAACGCTCCACCTACCCTGTTTGCTAGACTCTAAGCCTCTCAGGGGTTGACCTCTGCCAATATCTTGCTCCTTCCTGTTCTGCTCTGCAACTTCTTCCCATGGAATCACTTGTAGGTTCTGGCACTCGGTCCCTTGGAATTATACCCGATCTGTTTGTTTGTTTTGTTCTTTTTCCTCTGAAACTTTTTGTTCTTTCTGAGATGATCTGGCAGCTGGTGTGTCTGGTCAGCCATCTTGTCCCTAAAATCCAAGTAAATTATTTTTTAAATGTTGAAATGTAGGCTATTACAGACGACCTAAAAATAATAAAGAATATATAATGAGTAAATGCTGAGTTTCACTGGAAAACCAAAAATTTATTATGTTTCACACAAATCAATAAAAAATGAACAAGACAATCCTGGCTATAATTTCTATTATCAAATTACAACAAAATGAGTAACTAAGGAATGCCAATGACATGATACATATGTTTGCACCCATATCTATGGAGGTATTTTAGTCAACTAATTAAGTAATTAATTAATTCAATAATTCAACCAATACTTTTAAACCATATAAGTCAACCTTCTGTATCTGTTCTGCATCCTTGGATTATAACAACCATTTATAGAAAATATTTTAAAAAATGGGTAGCTGCATCTGTACTGAATATGCACAGACATTTTTTCTTGCTATTATTTCCTAAACAATACAGTATAACAGCTATGTGTATAGATTTTACATTGTACTAGGTATTATAAATATTTTAAAGAGGATTTAAAGTATATTGCAGAATGTGAGTAGGTTATGTGCAAATACTATACTATTTTATATGAGGTACATGAGCATAAGTGGATTTTGTTATCCTCGAGGGGTCCTGGAAAGAATCTCCCACGAATACAGAGGGAAGACTGTAAATTAAGAAAGTCTTTGCCATACTACAGCAACAGACATTCGTATACTCACAATGTATAAATTTTAATTTTTATGCAGGAAAATATAAGATTCTGGCAGAACAAATAAGATTGGAATTTATACATAGTTGTCTTAGAGAAGAATTTCCTGGTAACATCATATTCAAAAGATGAGTATGGTTAGAGAAAGCAAAGAAGTCCAGAGAGAGAAGGGAAAATAGGGTGTACATATATAGGTTCTGGCTTAGGATTTCTCCAGAAGGATTTCTGTGAAAGCATATTTAGGACATGCACAAAACACTCTCAGGGAATAGAAGTCATCAAAGACTACATTATGGTGCCTACTACAGTGAAAACCCAAAGCTTAATCCTGCTGTGAAATTCCGGAAAGTGATATTATTACAACACTCAGAATAACTCCACCTAGGAGCAAGACTTGGTGCATTTATACACCAATTTATCAGAATTTTTGGATGATGACTGCTCCTGGCATGGGGGGTTCTAATTACTTTCAGACTTGCAAGGTGCTAGAGTAAAGCAGTCTTCATTAGTTCTGGAAAAAAGAAACAGAATTACCTATACTGGAAGTTGAAATTCTCTGGACTACACCGAAAGAAAGGTAAGAGAAAGAACTGAGGCAGGATAGGGACATGGCTCATTAGTGGACCTTAAATACAGCAAGTATAATAAGATATTTTTTCATGTTATAAGAAAACATGTTATAAGGTAACGTAATGGTTACCTAGCAAAAGCTTTCTATATATTTGGAAGAAAAATGTACATAAAAAATATGTTAACTGAAACAACATCATTATTATATTATCATTTTTACTATAAATAATTCAAGTTAAAGAGACCAGGTATAAACTATAATCAAAATATTTCCCTATGTTACCAACATTTAAAACAAAATGATAAAAAAGACAAACTATTAAAAAAAAAGTCAGCATTCATTAATAAAAATTTCAAGATGTACAAGTAACTACTGTGCAAATATAGAGTACTGATTTGTCAATTGACATAACGTTAAAAATTCATACTTTATCGATTGCACCCTACTTGAAAGAGAAAACTGCTTCTAGCTTTAGTTTGTAGTAGTTTTGATAGACTTATGTAAGAACTAAACAGCATGAGCTAATTAAATAATCCATCCCTGTCTTTTACACAACCTCCAGTTTTAGTATGATACTGATGAAGATGTAGTGATAAATTCCAAATGTCTAAACTGATGATTAGCTATAGATTGATGAAAAAAGGGGCCAAGAAAGAAAAAGACAAACTGGCACAGTTATAGATATTGGACATATGTTATAGATACTCAATAGATAGTTGATTAAAGATGCAAAATGGACTATTTGTCCTCTAATACAGATGTTGTATTAAAATGTATGTAAGCTATAATATGTATATGTGTGTAATAGATATGAAGTACTACATTCATATAATAAGTATGAAAATGATTTGGGGCAATT
Organism: Varecia variegata; assembly: GCA_028533085.1. NCBI lineage: Eukaryota > Metazoa > Chordata > Mammalia > Primates > Lemuridae > Varecia > Varecia variegata. The sequence continues at coordinate 46,711,599 of CM052445.1, read as the reverse complement.
ATGTGTATGTGAAATATATGTATGAAAATAATTTATGTATATGAAAATGACTTTGGACAATTATTAAATGCCTTCTTTTGCCTAAGAAACTGTACTAAACCATGAATCCATAGTTCCAAGACCTATTGTTTTTAAAAAAAATTCAATTATCAGTGCATATTAAAAGAAGTGGTTCTGACAAGTGACTTGAAAAATACTAAACTAGTAAACGTTTGTTATTTTGATGTTATTTTGTTATTACAATGAGCATGCTCCTCAAGTGAAATAAGGGGTGAAAAAATAGAAAAGATTTAGATCACCAAACATAGAGGGTAGTGAAGAGCAGAGATTTTGCAGAAAGCAGAAGAAGTAGGTTCCAATTTCAACACAGGACAGGTGTTCTTCCAAGACTACATTAATTTAGTATTCATGCCTTTTATTCTTAATACTATATTGCTATAGGATCAAGTACTATAATTTATGTATATAAATAAACAAAAACTTTGTAAATTAAAAATATGTGGATTAATTTTTTTTTTATTTCAGCTTATTATGGGGGTACAAAAGTTCTGCATAGATATATTGCCCATGTCCCTCCCATTCCCCCGAGTCCGAGCCTCAAGCGTGTCCATTCCCCAGACAGTGCACATCGCACTCCTCCTGTAGGTATACACCCATCCCCGCCCCCACCCCCGTCCCCCCCAAGTCAGAACTTCAAGCGTGCCCAT
>CM052445.1:46692349-46710392 GCA_028533085.1 Varecia variegata | reverse complement strand
TCTGCATAGATATATTGCCCATGTCCCTCCCATTCCCCCGAGTCCGAGCCTCAAGCGTGTCCATTCCCCAGACAGTGCACATCGCACTCCTCCTGTAGGTATACACCCATCCCCGCCCCCACCCCCGTCCCCCCCAAGTCAGAACTTCAAGCGTGCCCATTCCCCAGACAGTGCACATTGCACTCATCATATAGGTATAAGTATACACCCAATTTTATTGAATAATATTTAAGAATTAGTTCCATATATCCATTGCAATAAGCATATATCATATGCTACTTAAAATATAGAAACCAAAAATGACTTTGATATTGATTTGAATAAAAAGGTGTACACTTATTTAAATCATGTTTTATATGTCATATGTATAAAATACTTATACCTCATGAGTCATTTTCCTTACAAAAATATATTATTAATTCCCAAGAAAAACAGAGATAAAAATAAAAATTTTACACATTAAAAATTAATCCACATAGGGGGATGGGTGTATACCTATATGGATTAATTTTTAATGTGTAAAATTTTTATTTTTATCTCTGTTTTTCTTGGGAATTAATAATATATTTTTCTAAGGAAAATGACTCATGAGGTATAAGTATTTTATACATATGACATATAAAACATGATTTAAATAAGTGTACACCTTTTTATTCAAATCAATATCAAAATCATTTTTGGTTTCTATATTTTAAGTAGCATATGACATATGCTTATTGCAATGGATATATGGAACTAATTCTTAAATATTATTCAATAAAATTGGTGTCTTACCATCATTGAGAGCACTTATCTTAAAAACAGAATTAATGAGTAAATTACTAAAAAATTAGGCATTAATTCATTTATCAGTCTGAGTTCATTCAGGGAAAGACGCTAAATATTAAGGGGTAACGATGCTTTTTTTAAAAGAGAAATTCGATGTGATATAGATGTGGGAAGCTAAGGAAATGAAGATTCAGAAAGGGAAGTTAGAAGTTCAGTGAAGGACACACTAGTCAGTACTTTTGAAGCACATGTATGAGTGTGTGTGAAAATCTGAGCAACCAAGCACATCCAGCTGCCAAAACTGGGCCATGTCTCCCCAGTGGGCAGAATGTCAAACAGTAAACCTAATCTTCAATTTTTTCCCCGGAAAGCTAGATGAGCAGATGTATATATCTATTATAATTTATAGGCAGGGGCTAAGGTGGTCGGGAATCATAATTGGGATATTAGTGACAAGGTAGACAGGGAATAGATATTTGGGTACTTCTCTCTTAATTGGCACAGATGGCCAAAATATGTATGTCCTATCTGAATGCAAGATAAAAAGCAACCTCCATAGAAGAGCGTCTTAATAGTCAGGTAATAATACAGCCTTTTCTGTGAAACTCAGTAAGCTGCTTTCCCAAATCATCTCAATTTGTTTCCCATTGAGACCATAAACAAATGTGATTCACCTACAAGAGAAATCAACATCACCCAGAATTGGATAATGTAAACCAAGGAATTTTGTTGGTCTTTCAAAGACAAGGTTCATATGTGTTTGGTTGCATGTGTCATATTTACATCATGTATGTAAGAAACAAGTATGATTTTTTTACTGTATTTAGAACTTAAATATGATTAAAAAGAAGTATATTCACGCCAAGTTTACAACGAACAGATTGAATTTGATGAATTGCATTGTGTCAACTTGGTTAAGGTGGGAACTACCTTTTGCAGAATTCTATTCTTTATATGGTTCTTGCTTGGAGTTGGCCAAAAGAAAAAAAAAATGCATCATATTTTCAAGATGCGAATGAAGGCATACCCATCATTCTTTGAAAGTCTCTCTCATAAAACATGCTGGATAGACAAAGAGCTTAACAAAGAATCTAGCTCTTTCTTGCTCTTCTCCATTTCCCTGCCCAGATTTTTCCCGAATTCTGGCCTTGCTGAGCAAGCGAGACTTAAATCCCATCACCAGGTATTTGACTGTGACAAAAATCGTACTACACAGAAGGCATAGCTTTATAGATACCTCATTAAGAGTGAACAATTATTTAACCAAACAAACAAATCTGGATTTAGTTTAATAAAGCTAACGTATTTACTTTAATAAAGCAAAATGTATATATGTTTCTAAATTATTCAGTGTCTGGAAAAATGGATGGAAGCTCAGGTGGAACAAAAAAATACAGAAGAAAACAAATTATTTTTCTAAGCAAACCTGTGATATAATACAAATAAATCTGTGACCATAATACAAGAACAAATACAATCTAGCAATATATTAACTGTTATAAAATTTTATACCAAGTGGTAACCATTTTACATAGGATGAAAAATTAAAGCATAATAAATTCATAAAATCATTTAGATCCATTCTGAGAAGTCATGTGTCAAACTATAATATATACTCTTAACATATGACATAGAACATATCCACAGGAAATGAAGCCAGTATGTTGAAGAGCTATCTGCACTCCCATGTTTATTGCAGCACTATCCCCAATAGCTAAAATGTGGGCTCAGTCTAAGTGTCTAACAGGTGAATAGGGAAAATGTGGTACATGTACACAATGGAATACTATTTAGCATTATAAAACAAGGAAATCCTGTCATTTACAACAACATGGATGAAGCTGAAGGACATTATGTTAAGTGAAATAAGCCAGGCATAAAAAGACAAATACAGCATGGTTTCACTCCTACGTAGAAACTAAAGTTGATTTTAGAGAAGTAGAAAGTAGAATGGTGATTACCTGGGCTGAGGTGGTAGTGAGGGAGAGGGTTGAGGAGATATTGATCAAAGGCTACAAAATTTCAGTTTGGAGGAATCAGTTCAAGAAATCTATTGTGCCACATGTGACTATATTTGATAACAAAATATTATATTCTTGAAAAACACTAAGAGTAGATTTTAAGGGTTCTCACCATAAAAGTGACAACTAAGTCAGGTAATACATATGATACCTAGCTTGATTATCTATTCCACAATGTACAGATATTTCAAAATATCATGTTGGACATGATAAATATATACAATTTTATCTATCAATTCAAAACTAAACTGCAAAAGTTGGAAAAAGTTTTTAAAAAATGAGACTGATTGAGACACATGAACACACACAACATGTATTAATAACAAAGAAATATATTATTTTTAAATTTGTAACCTGTAACTCAATTTGGAAAATTATGTAGTGATATCAGTAGAAGCAAAAAGCCATTCAGTAGTAATACATCAACATTGCACTTTTTATATCAATTTGAAGAATATATGAAATTATTAGTCTATATGGAATCTTGAGAAAAGCAGCCAGTAACATTTTTTGAAAGCTTACATGTGATTCATTTGATTATTTACATATCATGATTTAAGTCTAAGCATGTTTTCCAAGTTTTACATTCTCATAAATAATAAGAATTGCATTCTGCAGCATTTGACAGAAAACTCATATCAATTATAGTGAAGATCCTTTTGCATTTGACAAATTTTCAATGGTTCAATGATTTTCATGGCCTTTTGAGCCTTATTTTATTTGAGGGTGCCTATATAAACTTGTCATCAAGAATGAAACTAGGTGTGAAATAAATACATTGTGTCAATTACAGGAAATAGTTAAAATGATATCTAGTAGACATTTTCCTGCTTATAATTACTTTGTTGAAACACTGAAGGGAAAAGACACGCCATTTTAAGCAACTCCTTTTATTTCCAACAAAAGTTGTTGATGCTTATTTGTATATTTATTTTGCTTTATTTTTATCCCTATGTTTCTCTTCAATGAAAATGTGTTTGTCTTTTTAAAGAAATAATTGGTTTCAAATTAATATCTCAACCAATTTCATTAATCAGATAACAACTGTTTTCTGTAAATGCAAGACTGTTTTATTTATCATTACAAGAGGACAAAAGTGGAAGATTATTCCAGGGAGATAAACACCTGTTTCTCCTTTCTTTTTTAAAAAAGACAAAATATTACCTGGACATAAAAGGGTATTCAAGGTAATATGGATAGAAAGACTTTAACTTTAAAATATCTCTACAAAACTAACATGGTAACTAATATTTATTGACTATTTTACAGTGAGAAAGCCACTCCTATAATGACTTCATACATATATTCTTTAGAGTAATACTAAGAAGTTAGTACTGGCATTATACCTAGAGTTTAGGACATAGAGAAACTGAGACACAGTTTGATTAGTTTTTGCATGATCAATAATTTTTGGCACAAAAATTATTTCTGAGCAACATGATTCCCAATCTATGCTTTTACTATCAATTACATTTATCTTTTATACTGCTAGTGTATACAATTATGTTAGGTAAAGTAAATCCTTATTGTTTGTGGGTTATATTGTACTATAATCTATCTTTTGTCTTGACACACATAAATTAAAATATTACATATTTCATGTCAATGTTAATGTAAAACAAACATTCAAAACAAACATTCAAAATTTATAGATTTTCATCAAATAAGAAAAGACTTTTATTGTATCTACTGAATTTGCCATTTTATCAATGACATGTTGTCTTGTAAATTTAAGAGCCAAAGTGCCACTGTCTTTCTGGTGTCTGTGAAGTATTATAATCCCACCTATAATGCTGTAAAGTTTCCAGGATGGATGGGGATTCTTTTCAGTTCCCAGTTAGCAGTGCATTTAGTATGTCTTACTGGTCTGTGGTATAATATTCATATTTCCTCCAGACTTTCTTTTTAGTATGAGCCAGATGGAGGCAATTGTTTTTTGCTGTGAATAATAAATCCCTGGAGTGTAGCAGTAAAACTGAATTTCCAAAACTTGTGCTGTGATCTTACTGGTGGGATATATTCAATCATCAACATTTCTGTGTTAAGAATAGTGAGTGCAACCTATCTTAAGTAATCATCTTCCCAGGCATAGTTCTCCATGGACCTTGAGTTAAATGAAAAATTAAAGACAATATGCCTACTTATCTTTTAAAATTAATCAAACTTGTACTAGGAAAAATTTCTAGAATGTTCTTTAAGAATGACATTTAAACATTGTTTTATAGTTTTCATTTTTCTGATTTGTATGTAAAAACCTTTGAAATATTATTTTATGTATTCACGATGCTTTTCAAAATTTATGCACCAGTAATAATGCAGATAAAAGATATTGCTGTAAGGTACATTAATTTATTTAACTGTTCATCTGAAATAGAAAAGTGGCACATGTGAACCCTAAGGATTAAAATCTAAAGTACAAATGAAACATTTAGTTAATCATTGCTGGGAAATACAGACAACAAAACCTCTGTTACTAACTCCCATTAGTGGTACTGAATTTGCACATGAAATTAACCATGCATTTATTCATTTGCTAAAAAATGAGTACAAAACTCAATAGAGATAACACTAGGCCCACAACAGGGACACTGAAAAACTTATTCACACTAATAAATGAAAAATAAGACAATAGAATGATCTTTATTCAAACAAACTGTTTGACATGAACTACACAACATATTTACTGTAAATGATCTACTTGATTGCAAAATCTCAAATATTGTGGCAAAAAAGTGACTTTTTAATTTTTGATATACTAGCATGTCTAATAAAATTGAAAATCATATTAAAATTTAGTTAAAAACAAGGTGATATTTTCTCTACTATCTTCTTTAAGCAATTTTAGGGGAATTCAAATTTCTCTTAACGTTCAATGTAGTTACCTATTAGGATATCAGAGCCTAAAAAGGCAATTTGCCAAACCAAAACCTACAAATAGAGTTAGGTTCATAACAAACATAAAAATTTGTTATATTAAAAATGCCATCTTTAGGTTTCCACTTATATCATTTGGGAGAATATAACCACACATATTAATTTTGAGGTATGAGCTTCTGTTTTTGAAATTATGTCAAAATATATAAAATAATGACTAAGAAGAAAAAACATAGGATAAGTGTTTCAGGAAATATCTACAGTCAGCCCTCCATATCTGGGCTGACTGTTCCAAGTCCACAAATTCAACAAACCATGGATCAAAAATATTTGTGGAAAAAAACATAAAATAACAATATGACAAATTAAAAATATGGTAAAATAACTATATAAATAGTATTTATATTGTGTAGATAGTAAGTAATATAGAGATGATTTAAAATATGTGGGAAGATGGGCATAGTTCGTATGCAAATACTAAGCCGTTTTATATAAGGAACTTGAGCATCTGCAGATTTTTATAGTAGTGGTAGTCCTGGAACCAATCCCTGTGGATACCAAGGGACAATTGTATTTCATAATTAAACATTGTTGTTATCTACCATTTAGTTACATAACTGTAAGGCCTCTGAATCATTTAATTATCATGCATGATATTCCTATCTTATATTTGGAGTAAAAAGAAGGATGTTGTATCGTCCATCTTTGAGCTGAGGATTGCATAGTACAGTCTCTGCGACTAGCAGACCCTGAAAATGGAGTGCATTTATTTCAGGGTCTGCACAGCTACATGCTGTCAGGTCAGCAACATGCTGTGGCCTGGATCCTGAAATGAATTATAGCTAGTTCTTATGTTGGGCCATGGTGTATTATTTGAAACTGTTACAAAATGACTTTCAATAATATGGAATTTTATGTTTCTAAACAAGCAATATTATAATTAGGCATCATATTAAAATAACATGCTGTACAAAGAAAGACACACAACCTTGAAGGCTCTGTATATTGTAAATAGAAACTTAGAGATAACCAAACTGGTGATTAAACTACAATTATAATTAATTTATAATAATTCATGACTAATAAAATAATTCCTCTTCCTCATCTCCTTGACTTAGATTTGGACATCAGTTGTCCCAATCTGATAGTTGAAAGTTAAGCTTCAGTGGCCTTTTTACTGCACTACTCATTTCTCACTATTTAGTTGACAATCTACATACTTGACTATCTTTATTTCACCATCCTCTGCCATTGTCATAGTCTTCAATACTATCATGTCAAAATAAATCCATAAACAATTGTCTTACTGGTCTTCCTGACTTCATATTTTTTCATTTATTTATACCATGCTCTGCAAAAGCAATTGATCGGATTTAATCATGTCACTTTTCTGCAAGATTTTCCTTGGGAAAAGTTAAGTATTTGGTTTACAATGACCTTCATGTTCAAGATTTTATCTAACTCATTTCTTACTCTCAGATCTTCATCCTCTCCAACTACCATGCAAAACTGCTTTTAGGTACCCCAAAATTCCATGTAGTCTGTCATTCTATGGATTTGTGTTTATTGAATTTCCTTCTTAATTTTAATTATTGTTCAATCATCAGCTTAAAAATTACTACCACTAACTTGTATTTCCTCACTTTATTATGTCTTTCATATTTATTCCTATAACAGTTTCTTCTTCCCCTACCAAAGCACTTACCATATTTTTAAAAAAGATCTTACCTATCTTCCTGGTACACTTAGACTCTGTAAATATCAAGTATTTTTTGAATACCTATCATTCTCTCAGGAATGGCCTAGTATCTGACATAAAATAGGTACTCAATACAAATTTACTTGTTATTGATTTAATGTTCAAAATATTCTTTGAGGCCGGGCGCGGCGGCTCACGCCTGTAATCCTAGCACTCTGGGAGGCCGAGGCGGGTGGATCGCTCGAGGTCAGGAGTTCGAGACCAGCCTGAGCAAGAGTGAGACCCCGTCTCTACTAAAAATAGAAAGAAATTATCTGGCCAACTAAAATATATATATATATACACAAAAAATTAGCCGGGCATGGCAGCGCATGCCTGTAGTCCCAGCTACTCGGGAGGCTGAGGCAGTAGGATCGCTTAAGCCCAGGAGTTTGAGGTTGCTGTGAGCTAGGCTGACGCCACGGCACTCACTCTAGCCCGGGCAACAAAGCGAGACTCTGTCTCAAAAAAAAAAAAAACAAACAAAAAAAAAAATATTCTTTGATAATCTATAAAATAAATGCTCTTTATAATCATGGATTGATTTAATATGCATTTGACATATGAACCTAGCTTATATTTATTTTTGAAATATATTCAATTTGAATGTATGCTAGGATAGATACATTATATGATATTATATTATAGTGACTTATCCCAATATATTCACCATTAATTGTACACTTTGTTAATTTATGTATATTTTCTTATATTCACAATTCAATAGATACTTTGACTAAATTTTATTATGTAAATCAGATTTTTTCCTATAAGAGTGACCACTGTTTCCAAGAATAACAAAAATGTCATATTTTACTGCATTATAACATATTTAATGATAAGTAGTTTCATATACCATAAGTAGATGAGTCATAAAAAATTTTATGATTTTTCAGAAGCAATAATTACTAATAATAGTGGAGAATGAGGTGGAGGTATTGGGTCAAAGGTCATCTTTTTGCTTTGGTAATGAGATTCTTCACTTTGAATCCTTTATAATTGATATAAGTCTCATTAAGAGTATGCTAGTATATACTTTTAGAACAAATTATTAGCAAAAAAAGGATATTTAAATTATCCTCAGTTTAGAATTAGCTGCATGATTATTTTAATTGTGAAACCCCTATGGGAGTAAAATGTTAAGAATCAAATTTCCATAAATAAAGCTAGGAAGCTTGGCTAAAGCCTGGACATGTCATTTACATTTATTATACATTTTATGGAATATACACAAGATGATATATTTGTGCAGTAGACTTTTGGGTATATACTGGATATAGTTCAGCTCCTGAATATGCTGTCTGTATTTTGCCACTTCTGCTTACATAAATGCACAGGCTTTTAACATTTTATTTTAAACACATGGAGCTATGTTGAGCTTTCAATATATTAATATAATTTCCAGTTAAGACAGCTTCATAAGGATGAGAATAATGACAACACTTTTTATGTAACACTTTAATCTTTTGTTTCTCAAGACAGTGTGGATATGAAATTCTGTTTCTTATGCCATAATGCATATATGTTATAATCACTACGGAAAGTAGTTATTTTGAAAGTTCACCTCCATGAGATTGGTTTAGGGCTTGAGTTAAACATAAAAGTTTTCCTTTAACAAAAGTAATTGTTGAAAAAATAGTTCCTTTGGTAATCAAAACTTTAGTTGCTAAACTTTAATTGCTTACATATTCATTACACAGTCTTCAAAAAAATCCTAAGTAGAATGATTCTGGGTCAGAATTTGAGTAACAAAAGAATGGTATAAGGAATATACCTAATTATCCTTTTCTGTAAACTTCCATGACATTTTTCTAATGTCTGTTTGTGAGACAGTTTTCCATGGTAAACTATAGCATTAAAGAAAACAAAAGTTTAGAAAATCATTGTACATTAAGTAGAGTTGTCCATTATTTGAGTTGAAAAATAAAAGTAATAAAAGTGGGTTCCAGGCCGGGCGCGGCGCGGTGGCTCATGCCTGTAATCCTAGCACTCTGGGAGGCTGAGGCAGGCGGATCGTTTGAGCTCAGGAGTTCAAGACCAGCCTGAGCAAGAACGAGACCCCATCTCTACTAAAAATAGAAAGAAATTATCTGGCCAACTAAAATATATATTGAAAAAAAATTAGCTGGGCATGGTGGCACATGCCTGTAGTCCCAGCTACCCGGGAGGCTGAGGCAGTAGGATCGCTTAAGCCCAGGAGTGTGAGGTTGCTGTGTGCTGGGCTGATGCCACGGCATTCACTCTAGCCCGGGCAACAAAGCGAGACTCTGTCTCAAAAAAAAAAAAAAAAAGTGGGTTCCAATAGACAAAGTACTTAGAGAAGAAAAGGTCACTCTAGCCCGGGCAACAAAGGGAGACTCTGTCTCAAAAAAAAAAAAAAAAAGTGGGTTCCAATAGACAAAGTACTTAGAGAAGAAAAGGACTAACATTAATGCATCAACTGTTATGCCCTAGATAATTACGTTTTATATTGATATGGCATTTAGTGCTATCATTCCCTGTTAAAGATGACAAAACTGAAGTCCAAAGAACTTATAAATTTGTCCCAAACTCATAAAGCTGATCAGTTAAAACAAGAAAAAGTTAAAGACAACTTTTAATATTAATTAGTTCTATGTAAAATATTTTAAAGAGAGTTTTAAAAAATACTTACTGTAGATCACATACATATTAAGTTTTCTCATTTACTTTTAAAGAATTCTAATATTATATTGGTTTTTAAAAATAAAATCAGATTAAAAACATAAAAAGCTTTTAGCACTTTTAAATAGTGTACATCAGTTTCTTAGGGCTAATTATGAGGATTATAAAGAGAAATTGAGCCACATCCAAAACAAATATGTAAATTTAGCCAATTGGAAGAAGCATATTTTGTTTATTTCAACTTTCAGACTTCCATGCTAAATACAAATTTTCATATTTCTTCGAAGCAAAAACTCATAAAAATCATCAAAATTTATCAAAGACCTCTTGGTCTACATAATAGTTAGTGGGAAACAAAGTTGGCATATGTGGATAAGTAGTATTTAAATGTTCCGAAACAGTGTTAAAATGCACTTTTACCACAAAGTTCAGAATAATTTGCCATGGAAGTACTTTGTTGAACATTACACAGCTCTTAAAAAAGCCTATTTCCTGCCCTCCTTTATTATATTTAAGGCATTTTAGTTGAATAATTGTTAGCAATTTAAATAAATACATATATTATTTTTCTTTTGACCTCATTGATTTCTCATGCTAGTTTTATTATGGTTCAAGAAGAACTTTCCAATTTAAGCAGACACAGAAAAAAGAAGTAGGATACAATTAAAATATATTACGTGATTAAACTTGTAAACATTTTCAGCTGTAAAGTGACATTTATGAAAGAAAGGAGATAGTCTACCATGATTTTTTCGAATAGCTTGCCCATTGTTGCTTTAAAAATTGACTTAATATTGGTACCACTCCTTTTTGCTGAACACTTTTGTTTTTAAGTTCAAGCTTTTTTCCAGGGTAGAATGAGACTATATCCAAAAGGGATTACATAGCAGAATAAATAGATTCTTCTGGAGCATTTTTTCTAGCATTGAAACTATCTTTCATGTATAGTGACATCATATATTTTAGAATTTGTGAAGAATTTTGTATAAAAAGTTATAATGGTACATACACTTATTATTCATAGTGCTATATAAGGATATTGGATGTTACTTTATTCTTTCTTCAGATGGAAGTATATTTAGAAACACCAGTCCTACATAGAATTATAGATCTGCATACAATTTTGAAAAGTGTGATTGATTCCTCAAAAATGTTTTCGAATCTGTTAACTGAAAATAAATATCATCCTCAAAGGTTTCCACATCTGTACTAATAATCCTAATTTTCTTTTAAGTTTTATCCCTACACCTCCCTAATTATATTATTTGACATTTAACATGTCTACAAACAAAAATCATCTTTATAGCTAATCACCAATCCTCTGGAAATATCATTTCTTTATTGTCAGTGAATTTTGTTTTTGATTTAAACAATTCTGTCATTCATGTCATTTATTGCCATTCTCTTTTGTATCTGGTATTCCTTAAAATATAAGATGCTATATGACTATGTATTTGTTTATTGATTTTTTTAATATATAATAAACAGCTGAATAGACATATAAACAATTTCATTGGTTTTAGAAACTTGATTTTCCTTGCCCCACTAGAAGTTACTTAAAAAAATTGTGAGAGAGGCAAGATGGCTGACTAGAGACATCAGTCACCAGATTGTCTCAGAAAGAAGGAAAAGTTTTAGTTGAAAAGAAAACATAGCTCAGGTATAATTCTGAGTGAAAAGTGCCAGAACCTACCAGAGATTCCATGGGAAGAAGTTGCAGAGCAGAGCAAGAAGGAGAAAGATTTTGCTAGAATCCGACTCCCAAGAGGCTGGGACTCCAGGCTGCAGGGTGGACACAGTGTCCAGTGATCCACAGAGGAGCCAAGCGAGGCTGCCTATGCCCAGCCCTGGCCCGAGCCTCAAGCCCCGAGCCTTGTGCTGTTGGTCCCCCGACACACACCCCGGCCACCGGGAAGGCAGCCGGTGCCAAGCAATTTGCAGGTGTGCCTTTCTGCCAGGGGAAATTTTCCCCCACAGCCACTGGCAGGAGTTAGCTCAGGGTCTGGCCACCACCCCTGGAAGAGTTTATCCTGAAGCCACCATCAGAAGGAGACCTCAAGAGAAGCTTGGCACCTGTGGGTTCAAAGGCAAAGATAGCGTTTGAAAGAGAGTGGTTTTAGGTTTACAAAAAAAAAAAAAAAATGATTCAAAAAGGACAGAGGAAGATGTCGGACTAGAAGTAGTTTGTGAGCAAACCGCTTTCAAGGAAAGAAGTGTAAATTGCAGGCAGACGCCTACCTACAGATAGCTTTTCTTGGAAGAAACATTGTGAAATCACAGAGAAGAGATGCGGAACACTCTGAGTGGGGGAGAAGGTGATGCGGTGATACATTCAACGAGATGGAAAGTGGCTGTGGTGAGGCAGCTACATGTGGGGAAGACGAGGAGGGTAGAGTGCTGGGGGCTGCGCTTGCCCTGCAGGCAGTGCGGCTGAGTTGTGAGAGGCTCCCTCCACTGCCACAGGCCTCTGCCTGGACAGAGCTGGGACCTGCCTAGAGTCTGAGCAGAGTCATTGCGCCAGACAACCGGCACAGTAAGGAGCTGGAGGTGGCTGATCCCAGGTTTCTGTAGGTGGTGCCATCCTGTACTCTCAGGTGCATGGCACCAGCTCAGCGTGGTACTCAGCTTTGCAGCCGTATGCTTCGTATCAGCCCCACTGCGCAGAGAAGGGAGCGGAATAAGTGGAGGCTCCTCTGAGCCACACCTTGTGACTGGAAGCCAAGAGCCCCCTCCCTCCAGTGCAGTGGAAACTGACCATAGGAGTTGACTGGGGCACTGCAGGCTCCAATCTGGGAAGCTTTGGGTGACTGCTTCAGTGGGTCCGGAGGGGGCAGGGAGAACTCACAGTCCCTGGGCTGCTGGAACTGACACCTGCTCATGTGACTTGGCATCCCTAGTCCCTGAGCCTGTGGAACAACCCACTGGCTGCTCAGCCCTAACACTGCCCTCCAGGTTGGATCAACTCATTGCCTGCACTGCCCTGCTTCTGGTTCCGATGTGCTGCCTCAGAAGCCCTGCTGTAGCTTCTCCCCAGTAACAGCTCTGAGGTGCTCATGCTGGAGCCGGGGGGTCTGCCTCTGTGGCTCCAGAGCTTCAACAAGGCTGGGCACACTGCCCCTGAGATTCCAGTGCTATGCCTGGAGCCCAAGGCTCCACCCCTGAGTGTCCACCACTGCCACAGGGCCAGCAGAACTGATCCAAAGTCTAATGCCCCACCAGCGAGTCCCCAGCCTCATGCCACCATTACACCAGTATCTGATTTGAGCAAATGCCCACAGCCTGGGAACCCATGACCACTGCCTAGATAGCCTCACCAAGCTGTCACTGTCACCTCTGTGGGGAGACCCCAGATAGAGCTATCCCCACAGTGCCAACCTCTGTGAAGAGGGTCTCACCCAGCTACGAACTCAAACTTCCCACAACTCTCTGGGCAACAACCTAACACTCTGCACAATTTTGAACAGTGGCAATCACAGGTGAACGGGACAAATCAAAACAGCAGTTTTACAGGCTTCTAGTGCACATGTCCTTTCCCTGCTGCATCAACATTCCAGAGTAGGTAAAAAAAAAGAACCATCTAGAGACCTCCCCGTCTTCTAATTAAGCAGGTGAGTTCCCAGCAAAGGACAGGTGCCCTGCCCTCAGCCAAGAAAAGAGGTTTCAGATGAGAAGAAACCAGCAAATAAACTCTGGAAACATGAAAAAACAAAACAATTCAACACCCCCAAGGGATAACAATGGAGCTACAGTTGTGAACTCAAGCCACAAGGAAATTGCTGAAATGGCAGAAATGGAATTCAGAATATTGATGGCAAATAAGATGAATGGAATTGAAGAGAAATTTGAAAAACAACAAAAAGAAGCCAAAAAAATAGGTAGGAAGTTAATGAAAATGTCACTAAAGAGCTAGACAACATAAGAAAGGATATACCAAAATGTGAAGAAATGAAAGAGTCATTTAAGGAATTTCAAAACACAGCAGAAAGCTTCAGCAACAGACTAAACCAAGGAGAAGAAAGAATCTCAGAGATTGAAGACAAGGCTCTCAAGCTAACCCAGTCATTTAAAAAGGCAGAGAAAGGAATATAAAGGCTGAGCAATCACTTAGAGAGATACGATACTATGCAATGTGAACTAACATGAATTATAGGTATCCCTGAGGGGAAGGAGAAAGAGCTAAAAGCATGGAAAATCTATCTGAGGGAATTATTGAGAATAATTTCCCTGGTATCGCCAGAGATCTAGACATCCAGCTACAAGATGGTCATTGAACATCGGGAAGATTCATAGCAAATAGGACATCTCCAAGACATATAGTAATAGATGGGGCCGAAGTCAAAATGAAGGAGAAAATTCTATAAGCAACAAGACATAAGCAACAACAGACCTACAAAGGAAAACCCATCAAGTTAACTGCAGACTTCTAAGTAGAAACCTTACAAGCCAAAAGGCAATAGGGCCCCATCTTTAATCTTCTTAAACAGAACAATTGCCAGCCTAGATTTTTGTATCCTGCAAAATTAACTTTCATGATTGATGGAGAAATAAAGTCTTTTCCAGACAAGCAAATGCTGAAGGAATTTGTCATGACCAGATCTGCCCTGCAGGAAATACTCAGAACTGCATTATACATAAATCAACACAATAGATAACCCCCAGTATAAAATCACACAAAATAGCTAACGCTCACAACTCCTATAAAACAATAGCACAAGAAGGAAAACAAAGCAATAAGGTACTATCCAATACAAAGAACAGAACAGCATCCTCCATATCAATTCTATCTCTTAACCTTAACGATTTAAACACACCATTCAAAAGTAGTCCACCTTCTACTCTGTCCTTTAACAGATTGATCATAATCATTTCAATGTCTATGTCCAATAGTTCTAAAATCTAAGTAATATCCTCTTTTGGTGTGGTCTGCTTTGTCTCCTGAAAATTGAATGAATTTTCTTGCATTTTTATATGCCTCATAAAGTTTTATTGCATGACATACATCTCATGTGTAACAACAGAAACTGAGGTAGATATACCTGGAAATGGACACACGCCATCTCAGGCAATTAGTATAGGGAACTGAGTCAATCATTCAGGACTTAAGCTAAATTTGGGTTTTGGTTGGTGTTATTGTTGCTATGGTTGTCTTCAGCGTACTACAGGTTTCTGATTCATGTAATGATGCTATATGCTTTTGATGAGTTTGCCAGAGGATTTTTTTCTCAATGTTTTGAGTCTCATTCTAAGCTTTCTGTTGTGTCATTGGAGTTTTCTGTCTTCACTGTAGAATAGCAGACAAGGTTTACATATAAAGGAAAATTTTAGGTTAAACAGACCTGTGAAAATAAATGAGTAAAAAGAAAAAAACACTAAAATTCTCAAGATAGTATTGCTAAATTAAGTACAATTATTAAAATTATCAGCACATAATGATACATTCATTTATCCTGGGCATACCAGTTTGGTTTACTACTAGCAAATCTAAAATGGAATTATACTGTATTAAAAGATTAAACTGAAATACTATTTAATCTTTTTATTAGAATCAGAAAATACATTTAATAAAGTACAATGCTGATTGATAATAAAAACTCTTAATTACCAAGAGTAGAAGAGAACTTCTCTAAACTGAATAATAGATATCTACTTGAAACCTGGTGTAATCATCATATTTAATGCTGGAATGTCAGAAGCATTCTTTTTAAATTCAGGAGCACTAGAAGATACCAACTCTCTCCCATTTTGTTACTTATTGACTGGTGAATCTAGACAATGCAGTGAGACAGTAAAATTTAGTAAAAATGCAAGGGCTGGAAAGAAAGAGTGAAAAATATCATATCCCACCGATGGTGCAGTTTTAATCATAAAGTAACCAAATAATCTGGTGCTGGACAATTAATTTATGATTGCACTTTTTTTCTCATATCACACAAAAAAATCAGTCCAGAAATAATACTGAAAGGTTAAATGTGAAAGGTAAAGTTTTAAAACATTATGAAAATGACATAGATTTATCTTTTTGTAGTAGGGTGGAAAATTTTAAGTAAGATTTTAAATTTATGCTTGATAAAAAATAATATGGATAAATAAAACTGCATTAAATAACACACCTTAAAATACCAGAAAAAAATAGGTTCACTACATTTCACAAAAAATAGTATTTAATAGATAATTAACTCCTGAAAGTCAGTTTTTAAAACAACATGAATGATGAATAGTAGGTATTTTGCTGGAAAAGAAACATAAATGGAAATAAAAAATTATACACAACTTAAAAATAATAGGTAGAAAAAAATCTCTTCATATATTGGAATTTTTGCTTTTCCATTAGTCGAGTTCTTTACATGTGCTCATGTTTTTAATACTTCATTGTATATATGCATTAAATTATCCATTCAATTATTTTTGTCTTTTGGATTCATTATAATTATCTTTGGATGTTTTTCCCCCAATCTCAATGATTTAATTATCAAGAAGTCTATTCTGTTTGCAATTTATGTATTGTGTATTAGTTTTCTAATCCTGTTTCCTTGATCTTTGGTTTGTTTCTTTAATTCTTCAAAGTTCATTTTTCCATCTTCGGACATTTTAAAATGATCTCATCTCAGAATTTTTTCTTATAATGCAAAGCATATAGTGATTTTTACTATTTTTCCCTAGCTATTCTTCCCTCCTCACTAATCCTTTGTAGGCTATATAATTTTATAATTTTATGTTTAACTACATTTTATTTCATGGAGGTTTCTCTGACTTTCCATTTGCCATGGTACAGCAGAGTTGAATTTTCTTTCACTCTTATATATGTGTTTATATGTGTGTGTATTAAAAAAGGACTATTCAGATATTTATTGAGATTTTAAAGATTACTATCCAATTCATTAAAATTATAAGTAAAATTATTTATTTAGTTAACTTTTAAATCCAACATACACACTATGCCACAGTATTTATATGTCAATTAACCATTAATTGGTTAATTATTAATTAAATGCATTTATGGGTACTTTATGTAACATAAATCCATTTATAGTATAAAACCTAGTCAATTAAACTTCCTTGGATAGTTTGAAACGTATTTATAGGTTTCATATATTAATTCATTTCCTTATAATTTGTCAGTTATCTTAGAAATAAAACATTTCTGAGTAGTCAGAATTTATAAGTCTAATAAGTTAAACATATTATAAAATGTTATTTTTTATATTGCCAAATTATGTACAAATTTGTCAGATTTTACCTTATTATGATGTTTACTTAATTAGTCAAATATTGTTAAAATTAAAATTACAAGCCTTATACACTTTCTAATAAGTAAAATTATCTTAAATATTGTATGCATATTTAGAATATCAAAATTTATATATTTCTTTTTTATTTTTTTATTTTTTTATTTATTATAGCTTATTATGGGGGTACAACCGTTCTGGTTAAGTATATTGCCCATGCCCCTCCCAACCTCCCGAGACTGAACCTCAAGGGTGTCCATTCCCCCAACAGTGCACATCGCACTCATCATGTAGGTAATATATTTCTTAATATAAAATTTTAATTTATAGATTTAGTCTCTCAAATATACATATGTATGAAGACATTTTAAAATCCTCCCAGCAATTGTTTATGTTTGCAATGTTGCATATGGAATATCTAACCATTATACTGATAGATTGTTGACAATATTGATAAAACATACCAAATTATATAAATAGTCTTAAGGTGTTGATATCTCTGCCCTTTATATCAGGCAGTTTATATTCTTGTACAACTGTTACTCACAGATTAGATGGACATCCTGGTAATTTGATTGGATTCTCTCTTTTGATCCTAATATATATAAATGCATCTCAATCTAACTCTAAAATAATTTAAGAGTGAGAGAATGTTAACTTTTTCATATTCTTAGCAAATCATAACTTGAAGATAATAAAATGATAATAAATCAACTTGGTATATCTATCATGGCATGGTCTGACAATTCTCAAAATATCTAAATGTCTATTGT
>CM052445.1:46672233-46691849 GCA_028533085.1 Varecia variegata | reverse complement strand
CTGCTCAAACTACAGAAGCTGGACTTAGAAACTCCCTGTCATCCACCATATTTACCAGACCTTGCACCACCTGACTACCACTTCTGCCAGGCTTTGGACCACTTCTTGCAAGGAAATATGTTCAGTTCTCAAAAAGCTGTAGAAAAGGGCTTTTGCATGTCATCTCCACTCACTCTCCAGTTTTCTTCACCGCTGGCATAAGCAAGCTACTGTTAAGTTGGTAACTGTGTCAATAGTTTAGGCACATGCTTTGGTTAATTGTACTGCTTCTTGTTTGAGATATAATAAACTAAACTTTTGATTTAAAATCAGACATTTCATATTTAATGACCTAATAAAACACATGATGATATATTAAATAAAATCAGTGTAAATCAGAATGAGAGTTTCATACATTGCTAAAGGCAATATGGATTTCCTGAAAAAAATTCTAAGGGTAAACTATATGTATAATAATATGATTTATAAGTGATTTCTGTAGGAAAATAAAATATATATTATTATATTAACAATGTAAAAACTTGAAAACTCTGCATCTCTTTACTAGATACCACTACTTTTACTACTGTTACTACTGGTAATAATAAACTGTCTTTATATTGCTTTCTACCAAAAATAGAAAACTATATGGAAAATTCTAATATGCTTAGAAAAGTAAAATTAAGAAAACATCTTCTGTGAAGCCTATGAAGAATATATCCCAATGTTGGCAGTCGGACCAGTTATTCCAGGTTACTGAAAGCTATTTGGCACATCACAGCATTAGTGAGGGACCCATAAACCCTAAACACTTAATACAGCTTTCCAAATTGCCTGTCAGCCAACTGGCACACTGGATTTGGGGGGAAAAAAAAAGATTGGCTGTATTTCTGTCTTTGAGTTTTCTCCAAAAATATTTTTGAAGTTACATCTCAGTGCACATTTTCAGCTGATACCATTTTCATAAAAGGAAGAAAATAAGGCTGCATGTTGATCATGCTATTGATCACTACCAGCCCTGACAAGTACATCTCATGCAGTGGCTTGGCCTAATAATTAAAAAAATCATTAATTAAAGTAAATAATATTTAAAGATCTCTATGGTTAAAATAGTGTAAAGAGGAGATCATAATTTATTCTAGCATATTACATTAAATCAGTGTAGTCCCTGTGAAAATTAGTATGTTTGGTAAATTATCCAACATTTACTTGTCTTGGTTAGTTGTGTTGGGCTATATTTTAAAACCACTTTAATTTGAATAGAGTAGTAAGATGCTACCTATGTCAAAACTTGTATATTTTGTATTAAGATTAGTGTTCCATAAATGTTGCTCTAATTTTTTACAATCTATTTATTCTTCCAGGTACTTTTTCTCCCAAAAATACCAATTTATGACCTAAGCAACTTGCTCAAAGGTTAGAACTGTTCCACATATAGTAAAACATAACAGATTCATTTGTGAGATCTTTGGGCGTCTCAATGCATGTGCTTCCTTAAAAAAATCAATTAAAAAAATCAATTTTGAAACTTTCATAGGACCCTGTCCATTTGATCACCAGCTTTTCTACTATTTATAAGAGGAAAGCTGTGTGGTTAATGTATATTTGCATTTTTCTTTCAGTATTGGTACAGATGTAATAGTGTTCTTGCAAAAGGGTTTTCTTCTATAAATCTATCTGCCTTTTGTCTAAAATCAGACTGCTTTAAATAATATCATAAGGTTTTTTAATGTGTCATCACAGTCCCCCATTATGTATTATACCTCTTTTTGAATATTATTTTGAGAATTTTTCTATAATTACTTTCTAAGAGGAAATTTACTATAATTTTCACAGGATGTTTTATAGTTTTTCTTGAGTTTTATGAATTATTTGAGGGAAATGAGCCTTAGAATACGTGAGATTTTCTATTTAAAGTCATATACCAAATATGTGGCTTTTTAAATGTCAATTTTACACTTAATTTTTTCTTCTTTATTTATACTTTTAGATTTTTAGTTTTCTTTATTTTGATGATATTATTTCCCTTATTTTGTCTAAATTATATGTCTTATTCCTTAATAATTTGAATTGAAGACTTCTTCAATTTAATAAGGCACATCTTTGAGTTTATGTGTTTTTTTTTTTTCCTTCAGTATGGATTAGGCAACATCCCATAGTTATAATATCTTCCTTATAAGAAATGTGCTTGTAATATCAGTCCTGTTTATGACTTGGAGGACCTTAAGTGGAGAAATGACATAGTCTGATGTGTATGCTTAACAGATCACTATTTATAGGTAGAGGATGGGTTATGCAAACATTTACGATTGAATGTGGAAGGCCACTCAGACAATTATGTGTGTCTCGTTCATAAGGTTTCAGGAGTACTGTGTCTCAAGGTACCTCTCCTTTAAAGTACTGCAGTAGAAAGCACAGGTTCAGAAAAGAGCCAAATTTTACCAAAGAACAGAAGTCCTAAAAAATGTTGATGAATGAATCACTTGAAAACATAGTAGAGTTTTGTCTAGGATAGGATTGTTTTACAGATGGACTGGTATAGCCCTATCGTTGTCTCAGGACATCTAGAACAAACATAACAGGTTACTTTGTTCACATTTTGAGGGACGCATAGATTGATGGTGTATTCCTGATTTAACCCATTACACAGTCCAGTTTAACTATGTGGCCAGTGAAGCTTCAAAGACCTTGTTATAAAGTTTACCCTGAATTAATCTAAAGACAAAGAATACCCTGTGCAGCTGAGAAAGAACCTTAAGGACCTCTTGTTTTGGGGTTAATCTCATGTTCTCATTGCTTTCACTTTCATTTTCCTGCAGTACGATATTTAGTGACTATCCCATGGCATGATTAAATTTTCTCAATTCTTTAAAAACCATGCTGTGCCTTAATAAATATTACAGTCGTTATGCTTGTAGGAATTTCTGATAGCTGCAACCTATACCAAGCTTCAAACCTTCTCCACTTTGATTTCCAAACAAGAATATATCTCTGAAAATCTTTACTACACAAAATAATTTGGGAAGTTTTATTTTCTCTATATTTTATTATACAATATGAGTAGATGTATACTTTATTTTCAAAATGAAAAATTATACTGTGGTAATAAATATATAATTTTAAACCCTGTTACACACTACCTCTTATTTTTATATGCTCCTTTAAGGAAGCCTGTCCATCACCTTCCAACACTGCTCACCTGCACCACTATCATAATAAAATAAAGAATACCTATACTTTTCAGAATAAACTAGACCTCTCAGTTTACAAAACAAGCACTTCTCTGATTCTTACTTTATGTTCTTCTATATAATAGCTAATATCAATGCATTTCTTCTTCTAGATTCAGTCCAATAGGTCAACTCAGAATTCATATTCATATCAGAGAATTTACTTAATCAAATATCATTAACTATTCATTTAACACACTTTTTTATTTGTCTTCAAAATCTCTCTAAATACAGATGTTAATATATAGAGAGATGTGTGTATATTCATATGTGTTGGGTGTGTCTTTGTGTATATAATTCTATATATGCAATTAATAATTTTATAAGAACTTTACATTAATTATTATTTTTACTCTTCATAATCATTCTATGAGTCAAGGGCTTCTCTTGTAGACAACGTTAAGATGAGGAGATTAAGGCCTCCAACAGTTAGGTCTTGTGTTCTGGGTTTCACGGACAGAAATAATCTGAGTTATGCTTTGGATCCAGATCTATCTGACTCAACCTCTTATGAATCTAACCCTAATGGTATCACTTCGAATGGATGTCAAATTATGCCTTTTTTCCTAGGTTGCAAGGCCAATATTTTAAAAAATCAAACTACTTTTATTGTATTTCATTTTGAATTGTAATAAAGAAAAATGAAATAAAATTCAATAAAAATGTTCAGACCAAATTAAGTATACTGCACAATTATAAACAGGTGGACATTTGTAAAAAGCGGCATGGGATCATTATCCATCCCAAATTAAAAACAAGCAAACAGAAAAGCTAGAAAAGCTAAAAAATACTAGCTTTTGAAAACCTATCAAAAAAAAACAAATCAAAAATATCAAAATGAACTAAATTCCAGGAAAATTATCCATAGGAAATCATTGAGTTACTTCTATTTTTACACGGTGAAGTAGTGGGATGAACATGAATCCATCATAGATGACAGAAAAGAGAAACTTGCCAAAACTTTGCTGAATTGGTCTTGGCCATGAATGGCCTAGGATTAGACTGAAGTTCTTAAAGGCACAAGCCATAGAATGTTCTGCATGCACGCACCATTTTCCACAGATCATCACTGAGTTTCCCAGATTAATATTGCAAAGGCTTTCATCAAGCGTGGAGAGCTGAGAGAGAACCAGGAGAAATCCGTCAAAAGGACTCTTTGGTCTCAGAGAGAAAAGGCTAAAGACGAGAGAGCTGAGAGGAATGCATCCCAGTTACTCAGGGTTTTCAGTTTCCCAAAGCAAGGGGTGGGCAGGGTAATAAGGTATCACGAAAGTTTACAGCACAAGTCCTGCCTATGGCAAATGCATATATACATAGATAGAGATATAGATATGACTATTGATTATTTAAGCAAAGACAATGTAATGAAATGAGTTTATTATAGGTAGAAGTTAAATATTGCTCAAGAATATGATGGAAAAGGGAAATGAATTATTTCGTCATATGTTTCTGATAACTGAAATATGTATTTTGAAATACCTAGAGCTTTCTTGTCCAATAGAAATCTAATGCAGGCCACAAAGAGAAGTCAAATAAGCACTTTTAAATATTCTAAGTGCATATTTTAAAAATAAGTTAAAAAGCTGAAATAAATTTTAGTAACATTTTAACTCAATATATTTAAAAGATTAAATTTGTAACAGATGTAAAAATGAGAATTTTTTGCACTAGATCTTTGAAATCTTTTTTACACTTATAGCTAATCTTGATTTCAGATAGTCATATTTTAAGTCTTCGAGAGTTATATGTACTTCTTCGTTGCCATACTGGAAAGTACATCTTTAGAGAACCAAACTAAGTCAAAAACTGAAGCTTAAAGGTCAGTATAACAGATAAACTTAAATTCAAAATAGTGCATACTTCAATATTCTTATGTGTGCAATGAAAGTTATAACTGACCTACCTCAAATAATTTTTGCAAATATTATATAAGTGAATTATATGTAAAACACTGAGTGTCTGGCACAAAGTAAGTGCCATGTAATGTTAACATTAGCTCTGTTAAGATACTGAAATGTGCTTTAAACACAATAATGAAAGGAAAATGTTCTCTGTGTACATGGGGTACATTAACAAGTACCACTATCCCACATCTTAAGAGTGTAATAGTAAGATCACTATCTGAGATAGAAACTAAAAATATTTTAGTTCATCAAAGATGAATTCTCTTAACTCATATAAAAATGATATGGTCCTGGGCTTAGTTTTTATATCACTGACTCTATTACAGTATGGAAAGTAAAAAGAAATCAAATCAAAATGAATCTTCAGCAAAGGAAGCATAAAATAGGAAGATCAGAAAGGAAAATATTTTCAGAATAACTTTATGACAATTAAAAAAGTACTCCTACTAGGAAAACCAGTATCTGACCTATTGAGATATTATTTCAGAAGATATCAAACTATAACTATTAGATTTAACCTAGTCTCCTCTACTTTGTCATTGTGTTCACCAGTCGTATATTAGCTCTCCCTTGACTTTCCCAATACTTTTACTAGTCTAAAGAGAGATAATGTATCAACCAAACCATAATTATATCAATTATTATGACACACTAGCCCCCCTTATCCATAAAGGATAAATTCTAAGACCTCCAGTGGATGCCTGAAACTGTAGATAGTACTGAACCCTACGTATACTTTAAAAAGTAGTGTTTTTGATTTTTCACATAAATTTTTACCTGGCAAATGTAACTTCAAGAATATGTGTGTTTGTCATTGGTTTAAACAGCAGTAATATATGATGAATATGTCACAAAAAGCTGTTTGAAGTGTTTAAATCTGAATATTTCCTCCTATTTTAAAAAGATGCAGAAATTGAAAAAAATTGCTCTAAAAGCATACAACTACTCTCTCTGGAAAAGCTGTGAGGTACCTCAGTAAGTATTTACATTTTATAGCACAGAAGCCACTTTGAAGCTGTAGCCAACAGTTTATCATTTGTTTGGCCTTTTCTGAGGAGATTGAATCCAGCCATGCAAATATATATTTGATATCTAGAGAAATAAATATTAGTCATTTTGTTCTTTGTTCTACTACTGGTAAGCACAATATTAGATGTGCTCATTGTTATTGTTAAAATATTATTATTACCAGCCATGTTTTAAGATTAACCCATTATTAAATAAGATTTACAAATAATAAAAAAACTTCTTACTGAAAAATGAAATATTACATAATGCCAAAAACACTCTCTCACATTTTAATAGATGGCCATTAGGGTATTTAATTTATCATGATTTTTTCAACATAGCTAAAGATACTTAGGGAAAAAGATAGGTTGTCAGATGTTTTTCTTCATAGTGAAAAAAACAACAGAGAAATCAAGTAATAGAATATTTGTAGTAGAAATGTTACATGGAAATCTAAAAATAAATTTAGTATTAAAATTATGAAAAGGAAACTGTATCTTTGGTGCCTGCTAAAAGCCAAGATAGACTAACAGAGCAAAGCTTTACTTTCCTGTCTTAAACAACTAAAAAATAATATATATATACATATATATTAAATAATGGTTTTTGGGCATTGCATAATAGGGGGCACATCCCTATGAACCTTAAGGCCAGAGAAACAAATGAGAAGTGGATGATTGCTTCAGCTTAGTACCTGTAGCTAATTTCTAAAGAATGGAAAAGGAAGGAGAAACACAAACAGAGCTCAGCAGCATGAATAAGTTGAGAAGTTAATAGAGGACAAGGAAGCTAGGATTTGTGGGGCATAAAACCAGAGAAGTTAGCAATACATAGAAAGATGGTTCTTTTGGGTGTTTGGAAGAATACTGAACGTCACTTGTAAGAAAGGAAATTACCTAACAATAGAGAAAGAACCATCAGAAAGTAGTAGAACAAATGCTTTTGAAGCTTAAAAATAGAAATAATAAATATTTTCAAGTGGCCAGAGAGAGAAATCCACTTAATACATGAGATACTGGATAGAATCCTCAGAAAGAGATCTTGAACAAACTTATTTGTTAGCCTCTTTTATGGCAATAATTGTAAATACAGTTTTTTCTTGCCTGTTTAGTGTTGTCGGATATGATTTTTGCTTTGACAAAGGAAATCTTGGGGAATGAAGAAAAGTATTCAATATATTTTTTTTAAAGCTAGGCTTACAAGTGTGCAAATTAAAATGTAGTACTGAAACAAAATTTTCTCTTTATTGTTGTAGAATTAATCTAACCTTTAACTTTAAAAAATTGCATGAGTAATGCAAATACTATTTTGACTCTAAAAAACACAAGTCCATTATTCTACTAGGTATAACTACATTAGGGAAACTGATGATAATAACTTAAAATAGCTGGATTCTGAAATGTAATGGCATGACCAGTTTTTTTTTTTTTTTCCTGGCTGATTTATTCAGAATGTGACTCCTGGCTAATTCCTGAAGATATCAATAAATTAAAAGCACTTTCTAGTGTGAAAAGGGACCTTAGTTACACACAGTTCATTAATGCTACTAATGTGGTTACTTTTTCTGCCAAGTGTTGAATCTTACATTAATTTTGTAGAGTTTAAATGTTTCCTATGTGAATTAACTTTGTTAACCTCACATTTAATTTTTCCGTAGCAATGGTTTTCACTTAATCACATTGAACCTGGATAAATACTGTGTTATGTTTTCTAAGACTCCTTTAAGAGTATAATGAAATTATTTCTAGCATGTGTCAATATACTCCATTTTTCATTTTATACATACTTAGAATATCATTTTTAAGTAGATGAGAATATATAATATATTTAAATAATTATTGTTTGATCCACCATGACTTGCAGAATATAACTACTGTAATCTAGAACCAATTTGTTTTTTCTTATAATTTCTAAATTGGACATCTGTTAATTGAATTCTAACATCTTTTCCTCCCATCATCCATTCCCGGCATCCCTCTATTAATATCCAAGCATCAACTGATGGTGTTGAGGCTGATTCTACAGCCACCAAGAGCTAAGTGAAGCCAGCCATTTCATTTTCTCTTTTTGCCACATCATTTGGCTCAGAGAAGAGTGTACAACATAAATCAAACAAATACTCTGAATCTCAGGATATGCTTTGTATAGGCTAGAAGAAAGATACTCTTATTCTGTAAAACATGAAGCATGAAGAATATACTTCATTGAGCTATTAAAATGGAGCCATGGATTTTTAGGACATAACACTAATTAATACACAGACATTAGAAAAGAAAAAATTAATCCTTAATATTATTGAATTAATAATAAAAAAATTGTCTTCAGCCAGAGTCTTACCTCTCTGGTTTTCCATTGCATAAACCAGATCAATCATATTAAGATACACATACCTAAGGGTACAGAAAACATAAATATATGACACAATAAATTATCACTCATTGAAATACTATCCAGGTCAAGCAATTTAACATTACCAGCACTCCCAAAGCTCACTGATGCCCCTTTGTTAATCATTATCCTTTACTTCCTATACAGAGGCAAACACTATACTGGATTTTCACGTGAATGATTGGTTTTTCCTGGTTTTGAATGGTATATGCCTAAACTCATACACTCTGCTTTCATTTGTGTCTAGCTTCTTTCCCTGATAGTTATGTTTATAAGAATCATCTACACCCAGCAGTAATTCATTCATTTGTATTGCTGTATTCTATTTCTTTTTTTTTTTATTATAGCTTATTATGGGGGTACAACCGTTCTGGTTAAGTATATTGCCCATGCCCCTCCCAACCCCCCGAGACTGAGCCTCAAGGGTGTCCATTCCCCCAACAGTGCACATCGCACTCATTCTATTTCTGATTGATACAAAGTGATTTATCCATTTTATTGGCCATCTGTTGATAGATCTTTATTTATATCACAGATATATTACCTTCGCAAGGCTTTGTATGTCTATTCCATTCTTTCAAGGTTTTCAAGCAACATTTTTATGATTTTTAAGAGAGTCTAACTTATCAATTTTAAAGGATTAGTCATTTTAGGCTTTTTTAGGTAAACTTTTCTTACTCTGAGGTCATGAAGATAATGTCCACAATTATCTTCTAAAAGATTGTTTTACTTTTCTTTTAATTTTTGCTCTTTTTTTTTTTCCTTAATTCAGTTCTCAGTCTTGCTAAAATTAAATGTTTGCATCTAGAATGATACAGGAGTCAATGTTATTTTTTGTTGTTGCTGTTGTTGTTTGTTTTCACTCATATGCATATTCAACTGATTTAACTCGATTCACTAAGAAGTTTTTCTTTCTTTTTGCTTTATTGTCCACCTTTGTTACAAATCCAGTTTCTTCATTTGCATGGGTCTGTTTGAATTCTATTCTATTCCATTTTTTTCTTTGTCTCTTTTGGAGCCAATAGTACACTAGCCTTAATTAACTTTATAATAAGTACGAATATCCAATAGTGTAAATTTTGTAGTTTTTTTTTCCCTCAAGAGTACCTTGAATATTAATAAACTTATAAATTTTAACATAAGATTGGTATTTTTTTTATATCTCAGTACTTAATTAATCAAGTACCAGAATCTTCTGTAATTTGGTGTCAAGGTAAAGCAGACACACTAGTTCGATCTCAGCACATTAGCAGATCTGAGTAAGCACTTGTCATTTATTATGAGTCTAGGGCAAACACCTTTTCTTCTCTCAAAGCTTCTCTTCTCTGGGTTCTATAGTAACCCAGTGTATATATAGTATAAACATTTGTGATCTGTGAATATTTGCTTTCTCTTAATTGATTTTGTATTGAGAAATAAACCTTGCATATATGGAATTTGGTAGAGCTGGCAAACAAATATCAAAGTATAGGGATGATACTTGGGACCAGGTGCCCAGTCAGAGACATTATGCCACTAGTTCTTGTCAAAACACATGAACACTTGTTTCCGTGTCCCTTTCAGGCCAAAGTGATTAAGAAGGGGGTGAGCTTTATCTTTTTCCACCCCCTGACTGGATGCAGGTAACAGCACCAAAGGTATTTTGGAGCCACTATCTAGCAGGAGGCCTCCTACTAACCAGGAACATCAAATCAGAACAAAATGCCATTTGATTTATTTTTCCTTTTTTTAACTAAGACACTTATGTTACTGTTCCATTCACTGATTTCCTGAGATGGATATGTTGCCAATTAGTTTTTATCCTTTCTTCTTCTTTTTAATACAAGCATTTAAGACCACATATATTAGAATTTTTTATTATTTCTCTAAAATTGCAATACATAATATTTTCATGATTATTGAGTTTTAATTTTTTATAATTTTCATTATTATGTGTCTATTTGACTCATGGTTAATGAAAAGGATAATCCATACTATGTGCATCATTCTTATTATATTTTGAACATATAACTTAATTGCATTATAGAAAATTAGTGTGCTGTATAACACATAAGTCCTAAATATACTCCAGATAATTTTCACAAATGTACTCTTCTATAATTGCTATTTTCAGAGTTTTATATATGCTAAGAGAGCAAAAATTTAAATTTCATTTATCAAATTTACTGTAACTGTATGCTTGGTTTTTATTTTTTTCATAATTAGGTTGACCTGACTACTAAGAGATATAAGATATTTCATTTTGATGATGGATTTGTGTATGACTTTATAAAATAAAGTTAATTTTCAGTTACAATCATTTCTTTTTCTTTTTTAAATTACTATTTATCTGGGCATTATTTAAGTTAGTTAGCTTGTTTATATGTGTATTCTTTTTTTTTTTTTTTTTTTTTTTTTTGAGGAGTGGTTTGAGAATTCTTTCTTCCAAGAATAGTTTGTATTTGCTTCAGTCAGGAACTCAAGGTCACAGTCTGAGATTAAAGTTAAACATGCTTAGACTGTTGTCCTGGACCACATATATTACATGAATTTAGTGTAACAACATTTGTTATAGTTCGTTGGTGTTGAAGATTTTTTTACATGCGATTTTTTTCCCATCTCTTTTTTTATTTCATAGTCAATACCAAAGAGAATTCTAGCAGTCCATGATTGTTGGGGGAGTGGATACAAGGGGTTTACAGAAGGCGTTAATTCAAATTTATGAGGGGGTAGTCATTGGAGTACCAGAATTTCAGAGTTTCCTATTAGTTTTCCCACTGTGCATGGGTCCTAGGTTCTGTCTGCGAGCCTCCAAGGCTTGAGACACTGTAAAAAAACTATTCATGAGTTCACTAAATTTGACAAATGCCTTCAAGGTGAACTTCAGCTTCCTGGCCTATTTTATATCTCTGAAATATAGCTGTCTTTTAGATTTTGGCCTTGATACTCTGTACTTTCTTTGTTGGCTCATAGATACATTTTAAAAGTTTTTTTTTTTTTAAATATATCATTTTGCATTCATATTTAGTTTCAACAGCTATTTGAACCATACTCCTAGAAATAGGAATACTATGTCTATACATAGCACAGATTTTTGCACAGATAAAATCATACCTTTTTTTGATTTCATCTACCACCGCATCTGACACATGATAAAAATGTAATTAGGTTTTGATTATTCTTTTATTGATATCCAAAAAAATCTTAATTTTACTGTAATGACTGTATATATAGCTAGTGAACTTGTCTCTGGAATATGACATTAACTGTCCTAGCCGAAGGGTTAATCTGGTGAAAAAAACTTACCTATGTTCAGGTAAATATAAGAAAGGAAATATTGGCTCATTATATATTTTAGGTAGTGACTTATCTAGTGCTTTAACTATTTTTAAAGGCCTGCCTTTTTTCAAGAAATATTTTAATGCAACCTGTGTAATACCTAAGGTACAAGATAAAAATATACAAATATAAGCATTTCAGGTAAAATAAAACCAAAATCTTTACTGCGGTTTATGTGGCTTTATGTACTCTGCCCTTGGCCACGTTTAATATTATATTCACCTTGATTGCTTCCCTGGCTTACTCCATACTGATATTCAGGTGGATCCTGGCACTGGACATGCTCTTTCCTAACACAGAGATTTTACCCACACCATAACCAGTACCTGAGATCCTTCTATACAAAGTCTTCATCAGCTCATTACCTACTTTCTACTCAGTTATCACCTGTCCAGAGAGGCATTTCTAGTTCATTCTCATTAAAGCAGGTGTCTTTCCCTATTGTCATTTATCAGCCTAGCCTAAATAGTGCTTAGGAATGCCTGCAATTATAATATGCATTTTAATTGCTTAGTTATTGTATCTCTTTCTCAAAGAATTGTTTTGTTTTTTAATCACTCTAATACTATAGATTAATAATGAGCACAAAGGAGTTCAAGAAATACTTGTTGAAAAGTGAGTGTTGAATGCAACATTGCACTATTTACACACGTCCACAAAATGAACATTTTACTGATATCTAACACAAGGAATGGAAACCTATGCATAAAAATGGAAATTTATATCTACAGTAAAAGTAAAAGGTTTAAATAAACACCATAAACAT
Source organism: Varecia variegata (assembly GCA_028533085.1). Classification (NCBI taxonomy): domain Eukaryota; kingdom Metazoa; phylum Chordata; class Mammalia; order Primates; family Lemuridae; genus Varecia; species Varecia variegata. The sequence goes on along the minus strand of CM052445.1, from coordinate 46,679,256 downwards.
TCAAAATAACAGTAGCTAATTTAGACTGTCATTTTTTTAAAAAAAAAAAGACATCACTAGGGGCTTAAAATTTTTTTCTAGTTTGTGATAAGAGTGAAGTATTGATAAGATTATTTGGAGAAAATCTCAAAGGACCTCACTTAATTGTCTAGCTTGAAGAAAAAGAAATAATAAAGGACTTGAATGGCCAAGATACAACAGATTTATCTATTTTCGAACAGAGGCTGCTACGGCAGATGAGGAGGTAATACTAGGTCAAACATTAACTCCTGGCCAATCAAAGTCTCTGCTTTTCTCTCTCTGATCTCATTTTTCAAACAGCAAAGATAAAATCTTGAGACAGTCATCAATCTACTGAATAACGGAAGATTGCATAAAGGAAAGCATGTGTTAAACTATACTATGGAATAAATAGTGTCGTTCCAAAATTAATATGTTGACGCCCTAAACTCCAGTGTGATGGCATTTGGAGATGAGGCCTTTGGGAGGCAATTAGTCCATGAGGGTGGAACCTCCATGATGGGATTAGGGCCCCTATAAGAAGAGACAAGAGAACTCTCTCTCCCCACTGCATTCCATGTGAGGACACAATAAGAAGAAAGCCATTTGCAAGCCAGGAAGAGAGTACTCATCAGGGCTGACACCCTGATCTCAGATTTCCCAGCTTCCAGAACTATAAGAAATATCTAATGTTTAGGCCACCCCAGTCCATGGTATTTTTTTTTTTTTTATAGTAGCCTGAGAAAAGTAAGACAATCTAGTAAAGAAATTATAATTGTTCTTTACATTTATTTGTCTTTTTAATGAAGTGGTTATCTTATCTTTAAAATGTGGGATTGAAATATGGAGGAGGCCCTTAGCATAGAACAGGACATAATTCAACCAAGGCAGCTGGCTTCAAATACAATAGTTTCATACAGAGGGGACAAAAAGCTAGCAGACTAGTACTCTTCAGAGTTTCTGATTGCCAACATGAAATAACCAACTTCAAATACTATGGATTAAATCTCTGTGAAACAAGAAGAGGGAAAAAAAGAAATAAATAGCAGATCTAGGAGAAAAGAGCATTGTCATAAGTTAAATATTTTATAAGGAAAAAAAGGGGATATTGCCCCAAAAGATTATCACAATATACTTTTGTCTACCTTAGTTACTAAACATGATGTAGACTTACTTTTCCCTACTCATCTCTCATAAATACAACTGAATAAAAATGGAATTATTAAATGGATTTAAAAAAAACAAACTCCAAAAGCTGCCAGACAGGCTTGGACCTCAGGAATCAAGGAACTACAGCATGGATTTTCTTTTTATCTCCTGTTAGGGCGGCCTTGAATCTCCCAATTTTCTAATAACAGATAAAAATCAATCTTGAAGTCTCCCTATTCTTTGCTGTTTCTTTCCCAAACTAGCAGGCACCCTGCAGGGACTCTGTTTTCACAAACACCCAAAAAAAGCCAAAAGAAAGGAAATGTACATCTTTCTCTTTACATTCACCAGGTCGCAGCCTTTAGAATTTGTGTCCATAGCCTAAAGTTGTTCCTGAGAAGCTCCCAGACCAGACCACAGAAGGGTAAACTGCAGGCCTTCATTTCCTGCCTAAAACCATATCTCAGAGGCAAAAATCATATCCCCTGTGATAGGCCTGACTACATCTCAGAGATAACCAAGTCTCCAGGAACAGAAGAAACAAGAAAGATGGACAACTTGACTTCCTGAGACTGCTTGCTAATTACTCCACAGCAATTGCTATTTTTCTTTGTTCCCATAGAAGCAGCAAGCCACCTGGTCTCACTGCTGGCATCTCCCTTCTCTTTCTTTGGGTCACTATGCCATCCTTCTGCTCCCCCCCCACCCCGCTCTTCTCTCTCCTTCTCTCTCTCTCTGTCTCTCTCTCTCTCATTTTCTCTGTCCTTCTAAATGATAAAATAAATTTTTGTTTTTATATCTTAATCTCTGCGTGAGAAATCTTTCTCCATCCATGCTGTGAGCACCTGCCAGGCTTTTCGACCCTAACATTCCCGTATACCCCTGGACTAGAGAATGCAACATCAAACCACCATTGATATAAGCAAAAGAATAATAACAATGAAACAAACAAGCAAACAAATAAGAATAACCTATTATTTCTTGCTAAAGGACCTGGAAAACAAAAGTCAAGCAGAGACTTAGTAGAGATTTCCAATTCTGACTCAAAACCTGGCCACTGTTTATAGTTTGATCAATTGGTAGCAGCAGTAACATCAAATACTGACTTCATCTTCATCTTTGTCCCTGCTGAACATTCAGGGCACCCCTGGGAAATCTGACCTGCCATCAGCAAAAGTCACGGTGAACCCCTGAACATACCAGACCAAACTCAGTAATCCAGACCCAGTGGATGAATGAATCTATAAACAGCTGTAGCAGCAAAATGTTAGTGGGTGTTTCCAGCCCTGCCCTATAACGAGATTACCAGCAGATATCTCAGTCTGTTCAGAGCTGTAGCAACAGTAAAGTCCTACATCAACTTGTTCTTTACCCAGTGTCATGAGGACTCCCCTGCTCAGTGGCTTTTGACCACCTCCCTCCAAAGGATGCCCAGTGTCAACAGGAGGCTCATGGAAGTTCTTCCTATCTTAGCAGATAACATTAGCAGTGATTGAGCAGGGATCCCAGGAACTTCAAACAAATAAAGCAGAAAAAAATAACATTGTCAGAGGAAGAAAACTAAACAGTCATTGAAACAGCAACAAAACTGGCCATAACCTACATGCTAAACCTAAACAGGTGACTGCCTATTAAAATAAATGACTTAATAAGGTCAAGATTCTCCTAACATAATAATGAAAATGTCCAAGGTGCATGTGAAAATCATCCGTTATATGAAGAAACAGAAACCCCTCATTTTGAATGAGAAAGACAATAAACTGACACCAATACCAAGAAGAACATGATGTGGATATTATTTGAGAAGGCTTTTAAATCCGGCATCATAAAAATGCTTCAGCAATTAATTGCATGTTTTCTTGAACCAAATAAAAAAATACAAAATTGCACCAAAGAAAACAATGCTAAAAAGAAGAAACAAACAAGGGACTTCCATTTCCAGTAAAATGGAGTATTAGTACTTTTTAAAATTTCTCCCCTAAGTACAACAAACTGTGAACATTGTATATAAAACCAGAATATGAAAACTCTGAACATTGGAGAGAAAGAAGCAGATTGTATAGGGCTTGTGTGACCTGAAAAACAACATGGTGGTGAGTTTTGGGGTTTCTTATTGATTCATATATATCAAACTAGGTCCTGGAGTATCCAGCAACCTGAAATGCCAATAGGTGTCAACAGCAAAGCTCCAACAAAGGCCTGCCTTCTGTAGCCAAAAAACAGGACAGGAACAGCTCAGAAAGACAGAAATCTTAAGAAAAAACAGTAAAACACCCCTGAATAAAAATGTAACCCTATCTCTATCACCATTAGGAAAGGCTGAGTGGTTTTTTGAAAAGACAAACAAAATTGACAAACCTTTAGGTAGACTAAGGGGGAGAAAAAGACAGGATCAAAATACATAAAATAAGAGATGAAATGGGAAATACTACAACTGATATCACAAATATATAAGAGTCATAAGAAACTATCATGAACAATTATATATCAACAAATTGGAAAATGTAAAAGAAATAGATAAATTCCTTGACATATAAAGCTTACCAAGATTGAACTATGAAGAAATAGGAAATCTGAACAGACAAATAATGAGTAAGGAGATTGAATCAGTAATAAAAATTCTCCCATCAAAGAAAAGCTCAAGACTTGATGGCTTCACCACTGAATTCTACCAAACACTTTAAAAAGAACTAATACCACTTCTTTTCAAACTATTCAAAAAATTGAAAAGGAAGGAATTCTTCCAAACTTATTCAATAATAGCAGCGTTACTCTGATACCAAAACCAGATAAGGATACAACAAAAAAGAAAGCTACAGGCAAATATCCCTGATAAACGTAGATGCAAAAATACTCACACACACACACACACACACACACACTCAATAATACTAGCAAGCTAAATTCAGCAATACATTTAAAAGATGAGTGAGAATCATCAAGTGTAATTTATCCCAAGGAGTCAAGCATTATTTAACATATACAAAACAATAAATTTAATATGTCATATTAGTAAGAATGAAGGATAAATACTATACAATCATTTCAATACACACAGTAAAAACATTTCACAAAATGCAACATACCTTCATAATAAAAACTTTCAATAAATTAGGTATAGAAGAAATGTGTCTCAAACAATTAAGGCCATATATGACAAACCCACACCCACACCTAATATAATACTGAATGAGAAAAAGTTGAAAGCTTTTCTTCTAAAGTCTGGAACAAGATAAGGATACCCAATTCTACAATTCCTATTTAACACAGTAGTAGAAGTCTTAGCCATAGCAATTAGGCAATTAGCAATTAGGCAAGAGAAAGAAGTAAAAAGCATCCACATTGGAAAGGAGGAAGTTAAATTTTCCCTGTTTTCTAGCAACATGGTTTCATATATAGCAAATCCTAACCCTAAACACTCCTTTAAAAGGCTATGAGAACAAATAAATTCAGTAAAGTTGAGGGTTACAAAATCAACATACAGAAATCAGTAGCATTTCTGTATGGTAATAGCAAACTATCTCAAAAAGAAATTTTTAAAAATCCCATTTACAATAAAGCAACAACAAAAAAATACTTAGGAATAAATTTAACCAAGAAGGCAAAAAAATCTCTACAATGAAAACTATAAAACATTTTTGGCTGCATTTAACAGAGATTCTCTACAGATGCAAATCTCTTCCCCAGCCCCCCCACCTGGATTAATTATTTTATAATTGTTTAATGTCTCTCTTTTTTCTCTAGACAGGCTTGCATCATTATTCCTGTTTGCCTGCAGCCATTTCAAAATATGTCAAAGAAATGTATTTTGGGTTAAAATAATTCTTATTTCCTTCAACCCTAAAAGAAGAACGCTGTCAAGATATACAACCCCTGTAAAATGAGTGCATGTCAATTATAACCTTAGGATTGTAGCCTAGATAAACTCTTAAATGTTGAATACATGTTTATCTCCACAGATGTAAACCAAGGAAGAGAAATGATCACTCTTCTGTCCACTCTGAGACAATCACAACATTTGACTAGTTACTCTACCCCTTTTGGAATGTTCATCTTATTTTATGTAGATTTATTGAACACCAAATAGAACTTCACAAGAATATCATCAATTGTCTCATTGCTCACCTCCTTTACCCCTCCCCTTTTCCTATAAATTCCCTTTTTCCCTTAAATGCAAAATTCTCAACCTCTTCTATGGAGAGACCAGTCCACAATAAATACTTTGTGGGCTGTGCTTTTCCTGGTGCATCCTTAAATCTTGACTTAATAAATGTCAATTAAGTTTGACTCTCATTTCCGGTTATTTATTATTTAAGTTTACAAAATCAGTACCAGAAAGACAACAGGAAAATCTCTAAACTCAATACATAAAACTGAACAAAAATGAAAATGCAGCAAAGCTTGTGGAATAGAAATAAAGCAATGTTGAGGAGTATTTATAGCAATTAATAGAATATCAATGATCTAAGTTCCTACCTCAAGAAACTAGAAGAAGAAAACAAAATAAACACAGAGTAAGTTGAAGAAAAGAAATAATAAAGAACAAACATCAATGAAATTGGAATCAGGAAAACAATAGAGAAATTGATGAAAATAAAAGATTATTCTTCAATAATATCAATGAAATTGATAAACCTATAGTAAGTTTAGATAAAGACTAAAACAAAGAAGACTTAAATCAATAATATCAGGCATGTAATGGGATACCATAAAATATCCTGAAGCCATTAAAAAGATAATAAAAGACTTCTGGTTTCCAGTCCATATGTAAACATTTTATAAGTCGTCACTCATATTCTTTCAATAAAAAAACACTCAAAAAAATTAACAACCTTTTTTGGGCCCCTAACAGAACTGAGATTGCAGGGCAAACCATTATTCTCCAAACTGGAGAAACAGGAGGATCCAGAGAGCTGCAACTCAGATCTGTTTACCTGGAGAAAAAGCTGTGGAAGCCATAAACTGAAAAGAGCACTCAAATGGAAATTTTGATGAATCACTGCAGGCTGAGCATGAATTAGGATGAGAATAATAAACATCTTGGGCCCTGCAGTCTTGGGGAAGCCCCACAATTTTGTGGGATTTACCATAGGGCCTCCAACAGGTTCTCGTGGTGAAGAATCAAGAAAGATGACTCAGGGGTCACTGGCAGACACAGGGGAAGAGTAATCATTGTGAAAAACACCCAGAACCTTCTTCATAAAGGTTTATACTCCAGTGGTAGACTTATCCAGAGCCTTATCCCAGTAGGGAAAAAGGGCATTTTTTTTTCCACTCCAGTCTACTCAAGCCCTCATGTCTAAGGGAATAAAGATAGCTAATAAACACTTGTAAAGTTCACAGCCCAGGGAAACAAGCCAACTCAAAGACCAAGATTTAACAATAGAATAGTAAACTACTCACTTCCCCGAAACGCTACAACAATGGGACTCCCTAATATACTAACAGTGGATTACTATGAAAAGATTTGTAAGACAAAGACTCTTTCAGGGGAGTCATTAATATTATAAAAGTAACAAAGCATTGAATGATTGGAGCATATGGACATGTGATATGAATGACAGAAATGTCATAAGTTATGCAGGAATGAATTGGAAATTCTCTTATATAAGATAAGGTACTCGCAAAATATGTGAAGTGGTATAGTGTTATTTGAAGGTGAATATAGATTAACTAAAAACCTACTTTACAGCTCTAGGGCAACTATTACATTGTATAGTCATATAATTCATGTGTCTGTCAGGATTTTATTTAATAACAAGAGAAACAGAACCTGTAGAAGATGCATATTAAGATATTTTTTGCAAGGAATTGCTTTATGTGATTGTGGGAGATGAAAAACAAATTGAAAACCATAAGGCCGGGCGCAGTGGC
>CM052445.1:46635288-46671733 GCA_028533085.1 Varecia variegata | reverse complement strand
TCTCTAAGTAAAACTAAAAACTCTGGAAATTATATAATGTTCACGAAGTATAATAAACACTGAAAACAAAACAAAGATATTGAATGACTACTCACTAGCTCTATCTGTGCTCATTTAGGGTACCATAACCTTTTAAATGGATTCTGGACTTCTCATAAAGTCATTGTGTTCTGCATATCACTGTGAAATTGGTGTTTCTGTTGGGGAACGTGGGCTGGGACTCCCTTCTAATATCTTGGTGATGTCACTCTCCAATATGGATTTTTAAAGAATATAAAAATGAATTGCTAGAAAAATAAAAATATCAATAATATACATATCAAAAAAATTTGAAATGTATTATTAGATTCAAGGGCATATAATTCTGTCAAATTGCTATGCATTTTCTAGTACATCAATCTAGAACTCAACTTATGAGGACAATGATGCAATTTTGGCAGAAATGGATGCTAGCATCTATCCCTCTTAAAACAAATCAAAAATGACAAAGGAGAAAAAGAGCTTTTATTCTGAGTGAATGTTAAATTATATAGACATGAAAAAATAATGGATACATTTTTAAAGTAAGCAAATTACATTTAATTGATCCTTGGGAGTTATTTATTGGTGTCTGAAGTAAACAATTTGTAAATAAGATGTGACTTACTGACAGTTTCTTCTACATTTCCAGTTTCAAGTTGCCTACACTCTAGTTGAGGAAATTAAATACATGTTTTAAATTTTATTACCAAATGGAGATTAATAGAGCAGAAAACAGACTTGCAGAGAATCTTTCTTGCTTTTTTGTTTTCATTTTTGTTGTGTTTTCAAAATATCACATTTAATTACTAATCAATGTTGACTATAGAAAATTAATATTTAATTTTCACGGTGAATAACACAATTTACTATGTAAGCATCAATATAACAAGAAAACATTTATAAAAAATAGAACAGCATGATGAATAGAATATGAAAAATGAAACATCAAGAAAAAAGAATAAATAAAAACAAATATATTTACCATAACAAAAATCAATGAGCTAAATTTTCACAAAAATAGCAACTATGTTATATTTAAAGAGGAAGGATAAAATGAAATACTAGCTAAAGATTATAAAAAAGTGATATATAACTATAAATAAGGCATATTTATGCTAAAAATCAACGAAAATAAGTAGTATAGCAATATTAGAAATATTAATATGATTAATACCAACTAATATAAGGGAAAATCAAGGATAAAAAGAGCAATGAATCTAAAGTTTAAAATAGTCATGCATAACTCTGCTTTAATGTATTATAGATAGTATTGAAATATATAATGAAAATCTCCCAAATCACAGAAGAAACTGCCAAAATGTAAGTCATACCTAAATGTATTAGTTTTCTATTGCTACCATAAAAGTAATTACAACAATTTCAGTGGCTTAAAACAACACAAATTATTATCTTGCAGTTTTGAGGTCAGACCTTCAAGATAGGTCTCTAGGCTAAATTCAAAATGTCAGCAGGCTTGTTTCTCTTTTTGGAGGTTCTGAGGAAGTGTCTGTTTCTTGTCTTTTCTAACTTCTAAAGGTTCCCTACATTCTTTGATGCTTGGCTCCTTCCTCCTCTTTCACAGCCAACAATAACCAGTCAAATCTTTCTCACATTGACATCTCACTGGTTCTTTTCTTCCCTGTTTCCTTCTTGTAACTATAAGGACCCTTGTGATTACACTGGGCTCACCTGGATAATTAAAGTTAATTTTCTCGTTTCAAGGTCAGTTGATGAGCAACCTTAATCTCGTCTACAACCTTAATCTCCCTTGCAATATAACTTACAGTTTCAGGGTATTGGGATATGGAGGTCTTGGGGGGCAGTTACTGCCTAACATTTCATATAACATCCATTTTCCATAAACTTCCAGAATATTTAAACAAAAATAAATAATGCTAAAAAAGACTTTAATAACAAAATAACATGCTTACCACAGGATATTTGTTTGTTTGTTGTTTGCAACTGTAATAAATTTTTAATCTCTTTTGTGTTTACAACTCTCATGAAGTTTTAATCTATCATCTATACAATACCTAAGAAAAAGTTAAATTATAATGTTCATATTATTGGATGAGGAAGTTATGATATTCACACAATATTGAAAACAATAAGATAGAAATGTGTGCTCTGTGTGTGTGTGTTTGCACAGATGTGTACATGTACAGGTATAACGAGTGGAATTAAATGTTTAAGCAATCACTTCTTAATTGTCCTTAGTACTAAGGTAATTGAGATTTAAATTACAAAGTATTATGAATAAATATATGCTAATTAAAGTGAAAAAGTATCAGAAAGGTGGGGATGAGAAAATTTATAGCTATGCATCCATATCAAACTAAAAGAAGTCACGGGTTAAAATAGTACATCTCAATATCTCCCTTTTAAAAATTCACAGATATAAGTAATAACAATAAAGTAAAACCAAAAGGTGTACCAATCAAACAGTGAAAGTACATAATGACTTGTTAGAATCTTTGCTACATGTAACAACAAAGAGAACAAAGAGACATTAAAGTATATTCATGACTCAACTGTGTCTACAGTTGGCCTGGAACACTTAATTGGCATACAGAAGAATTATAGAGTTGATTGGGTAAAATAAATGAAAAAAAAAATTTTTTTAAATGTTATACCCAACATAGAAATAAACAAGTAAATAAGAGGAATAGGCAGCCTGGGTAAATGATGTAAAAATGTTTAGAGTAGATGTTTTTCCAGTGTTTCACCAGAACCTAGCAAACAACATAGTGCTGGAGAAAACCAGCCAAAGAGAGGAAAGGCAGACAGACTGTAAACAGGCAGAGGTATTTATGTTCAAAGATAAATACAAAAAGAAGTGGATCTTGGAGAAGAAAAAAATAATAAAATAATCTTGAGGGTGGAAATATGGCTCTATGCACACTCTATATTCGATACTTAGAATAATGCCTGATACCGAATAGATCTTAATGAATACTTGTCTAAGAATGAAGGACAACATGAACACAAAGATATCTTCCTTTCCCCCTGAATATGTTAAAGCTAAAGTTGTAGTTGAATAAAGCTCAAGGTTACCTGGCACAAGGTGAGCATGTGGTTGGGAATGAGGCAAGCAGCCATACAGTGGGCCAAGCTTTAATAGGTGCTAAAATATTATTTTAAAACATTTTTAAAACTCTGTCACTACTAATTAATGTCCTCAGTAGACACTTTACATAACTTATAAAATGTAAATAATTCCTTTCTATTGTGAAATAAATAGGATTCACAAATATGTAAATGAAAGCACATACTCTCACACGCTGACTATGGGCTGCAGTAGCTAAAGGCACCTGCTGACGTGCAAGAAATCCTACTACCGTGATATGACATGTAAGGAGGTCGGCAGTAGTCATCACTCCTGTACTCATAAAAAGAAAAAAAATGAGGAAATGAAAAATCAAAAATTCTTTTTAGATGCAGCATAAAATTGAGGTTACAGGATAAGCTTACCCCTGAAGTCTGGAGAAAGGGGTAAATACAGAGAATTACAATGCATCAGGAGCACAAGACCTCACTGGAACCAGCAACTGGGAAGGACACTTAAAGGGTGTTGATGAATTTCTGGAAACTTACAGTGGACTTACTTGAAAAATAAACAATCTGAGGGGCCCAAACTGAGGGAGAATTTCATACTATTGTGAGTACTACTTCCAGGAGCCTCATCAGATGCTTAGGGTGAAGATTGGAGGAATATTACCCATAGTTTTGGCAGAGAAAGGGGAAAATTAACCATTTTAGCATATTCTGAATGCATTCTATCCTTTTTTACAATAGTTTGACCTCAAGGTAAACTATTTTACCAGAGGATAACAGGCCAGTGTGAAGGGAAATACCCTATTCCAGCCCCTCTAACCTTTGATGTAGAAGAAGGAGAATATACAACTTTAGATCCATCAAGCCTTCTTGTCTCATCAAAGAGGGGATAAAAAAGCCAGGAAACATTTGTAAAGGTCACAGCCCAGGTATGCAGACTCACTAGAAGAATGAGACTGAATAAGAAGGGGGAAAAGAGAAATGAACAAAAAAGATATTTGAAGTAATAATAGCTAAGGCTTTTCCAAATTAATGACAGACAATAAATCACAGATCCAAGAAGCTCAGAGAACATTAAACAAGAGAAATACCAACAAACAAACAAACAAACACAAAAAAACTACACCTAGATACATCATATGCAAACTTCACTAAATTGGAATTCAAGAGAACACCGTGAAGGAAGCTTGCAGTGAGGGTGAGGTGAGTGGGCAAACGGGTTACTTACGGAGGAGCCAGGATAAGAATTACATTAGACATTTATTCCCAAACCATGCAAACAAGAAGGAAATGGAGTAAAAGATTGAGTGTTGAGAAGGGAAAAAATCAACTACAAATCTATTCTCAGTGAAATTATCCTTCAAAAGTAGAGGAGCTACAAAGACTTTCTCAGACAAACAAAGAATTATACTCCACAGTCACATAGAATTTATTCTAAATATGTAAACTTGTTCAGCATTCAAAAATTAATTAATGTAAATTTTCCATCAGCACAGGATAAATAAGAAGTCATATATCAATAAAGGCAAAATCCAACACACATTTATAATTTAAAGAAATCGCAGCACATGAGAAATTGAGAGGAATTTATCCAACTTGGTAAAGAACATGCACAAAAATCCTACAGTCAACATTACACAGAATTTTGAAAGATTAGAAGCTTCTCCTCTCTGGTCAAGAGCAAGGCGAAGACTTCCCCTCTCACCATTTCAATTCTACATCATCCTGGAAGTGCTAGCTGATAAAATAAGATAAGAACAACAGCAACAAAAACAATATATAGATTGAGAAGGAAGAATGTGGCAGTGCAGCCCATACTGCTTTACACTGGTCAGGCTACAAGCCTCTTGCAGGATGCCTGTTCTGTTAGCCAGATAACTGCTTTGTTTTTAAAAGTTATGACTTAAAGTGTGAGTTTTACATACATGTATATTTATCATATAAGCTATATTTTAAGTCCTGGATATGTGCTTTCCAAAATTATTAAAATTTGAAAATATTTCCAGCTATTTATATGTTTATATAGGATAGATTGACAAACAAGCTGATACAAACTTCATTCATATTTTCAGAAACAGATGTTTCAGCTGTATGAAATAATAGAGTTTAGAAAATGCTTTAATCATTAAAATAATTACATTTTAGTAAAGTTTAGGCCACAAAAATATTTATCTATTAATAATGAGATCATTTAAAAATATATAGAAGTGCCCATATATGTGAGTATGTAGACACATATGCACCCTGGTTATGAACATTAATATGAAAAATATCATTAAATATTGAAGTTACATGTATAAGTAAAGTTACTTCACTAGTGTTTCATACAATTTTGATTGTAATTTGGTTGTGTTAATACTGCCTATATTTTATTGTCAATGCAAATTCTGTTAACTTTTCCTATTAACTTTCCAAGTAAAGTAATTATTCAAGAAACTTTTAATCTTGAGGATCTGAAGAGTAAATTGTGGTCTCACATCCAGATTTGCATTTTTATTTCATCTATAGTGTTTGGTAGCTGTTGTGATCTTATGGTAAGAAAATGAGCTGTCACCTAATAGGAGAGATAACCTTAACCTCAAAACATCTACTTAAAGTTCAGTAACATCTATCCAGATGTTTTATAGCGTCCACTTCTAGAATGATAGCCCTAAGAGATAAATATATGTGTGTTTGGATGAAATAATCAAATTTTCAAAGTGTTTGTTTTGCTTGTTATGCAATTATATTGTTTTAAAGAGTTTAAACTTCCTTACTAGGAATAAAACTACTGTGATTACTACTACCACTTTAAATATTAAAAATAGCTTAGATAGAGATATATAATTGAGAAACAGAAAAAAATTTAGCTGGAGTTTTGTTCATTGTATTTAGTGAAATTTTAGATATTTTAGGTAATTTAAACCCATTTTGCAGGAATACTGTATTTCAATATTCTTAAGTATTTATTCTGGTAGAAAAAAATCCTAGCTTAACTTATTTATTCTTATATATTATTTGTACTCTGATCTCAATTAAAAAACGGGGATGTATATCTTACCAACATTGTGTTTTCTGATTTGGGAAACTTTTGCTTAAGCACAGCAGTATAAAAAAAATTTAAATGTAAATATTTCAATTGTGGAATTGTTTTTTGTATAAATTATTTGCAACACTAATTTTTAAAATATAAAATAAAGGCTTTGAAAATTAAATGAGCTTAGTTTCCAGAAATATGGGGTAAAAATGCTTTTCTCTATATTTCTCTAAGTAAAACTAAAAACTCTGGAAATTATATAATGTTCACGAAGTATAATAAACACTGAAAACAAAACACTGAATGTTGGAGCGAAAAAGGCATAATGGCTAGGAATTTCACTGGCAAGGGACCTTGGCATCTAAGGAATGACTCAGTGTGGTTTTCTGTTTTCTTACTGCCTCTTATTTCCTGACTTGGAACTGAAAAAGGCAGCACCTAGAAATGTTAATGGGTACAGACAAAAATAGCCCAACAGAAGCCTGTTCTCCCTACCAGGAAAGGGGCAACTTAGCGAGACAGAAAACTTTTCAACAAGTGCTCTACTCCAGGCAAATACCGCAGAACAAACCGACTCCACCACCAGCTCCAGCAGCAAAGGTCAAGTGGGTGGACTAACCTTTATAAACATGGTGGTAACCTTAACAGGAGTGATCACCTCAAGTTATATATCCACTACCAAAGAAGGTGCTCTTTCATTTCATAAATGTTATTTTTATTAACTTTATACTACCACTTATTTTTTCACAAAAAAATAAATGTATAATGATGTGTAATAATGACTTGATCTATTTTAACTCTTGTGTGTGTGTGTGTGTGTGTGTGTGTTTAGGGGAAAATACGAGTATTTTATTTTTATTTAGGAATTGATGTAGACAGCAGAATCTGTCATAGAATTTGAGAAACTGAGCAAATTTAGTGTAATAACCATTCATTCTTTCAAAATTGTTTGTGTCCCTTATGTGCCAGGAACTGTTCTAGGCTCCTAGACTTGAACAAACTAGACAAAAAATATCTGTCCTCCAGACACTATGAATTAAACATTATGAAAAATTATATAAGATAATCAAGGATAACAGCTATATTAAAAGAATAGAGTATTGTATGGATAGTATGGGTGGGGGACATGGGAAACACATGTAAATAGGGTGGTCAAAGTCAATCTCATTGAGTAGATGATATCTGAGCTTTGTGAGAAATAATGAAGTACATAAGACTTTTGAGTGAAATTTCCTTTTTCTTCTTTTTAATAATTTCAAAATATTAGGGAAGTACAAATGTTTTTGTTACATGAATACCTCTTATAATGCTTAAATCAGGGCTTAGAATAGTGTTCATTGTGCCCAATAGGTAAGTTTTTACCCGTTATTCGCTCCTGCCCTTCTCCCTTCCAGGTTTCCAGTGTCTTTTACAACTCTTTGTGCCCATGTGTGCGCATCATTTAGCTCCCAAGTATTAGAGAGAACGTGTGGTGTTTGTTTTTCCATTCCTGAGATACTTCACTTAGGATAAGGGTCTCCAGTTCCATCCAAGTTGCTGCAAAAAACATTTCATTCCTTTTTATGGCTGAGTAGTATTACATGGTGGATATATATACACCACATTTTCTTTATCCTTTTGAGTGGAATTTCTGATGTAAATTGGCTAACACTTCCTTGTACAAAGATCTTATGGCAAAACATAAAAAAATTAGATTTTTAGACATTATTTTTCTATGGATAGAAATATTAACTTGCCTCATGCACTCATACACACATACTTATATTTATATATATAATATGTAATATATATTAGATAATTATAATATCAATATGTCTATATAATTTGTCTGGTATACCCACAAATAGCCTTTTATTTAAGACAAAACAAATTAGCAGATTTTCTCTTCTGAATTTTCTTGTCAAACAAAATGAAAAAAAATAAAAACAAGTTAGCAAATTACAGTGTCCATAACGATGCAAGTGAGCTTTGAATTTACCTAACTTGAGCTGGTTTTGAATATTCATCATGGATTTTATGATATACAAATTGCAGCTGCCAAAAGGAAGCCAAAATATTCAAACAAAACAAAGCCTTGGGACTCTTATTAAATCAGTGTAGTAATTGATGTATTAATTGATATGACCAGATTTAAAAATTCTTCCCTTTAAAAAATTAATATTTACGGTGCCTAAAGAAATAAAGAAAATGTCATGGTTGAGCTATCTCTTTGTGTTTAATTAAGTTATCTTGAAAACATTAAGGCATTCAAATTTTATAGATATAACATACATGAAAGATTGCTCAACTAATTAGAGATACAATTTGATGCCAAGTTTGGAAGTATATTGTCAGAGATGTTAAAGAGAATCTCAAAAGATTGAAAGCAAACTTCCAGGAAAAAACATTAATGTATTTAACAGAAAGTTTTTATAGACTAATAATAACTTCAAGCAATCTGTCGTAGGCTGTATCAGGCATACACAAGAATTAACTTCTCATTGCAATTCTGTTCATAAAGTTGCTAGTACATTATCTATGTAACACATCCATCTATGAAACTCCGAATATTCAATATATTGAAGGGGAATAAAAAACAAGAAGTAAGAAGGTATAATTTAAGAGTTTAAAAAAGGGGGGCTAAGGTAATACCTCATTCTGGTTTTAATTTGCATTTCCCTGATAATTTGTGACATTGTCCAAAGGGAAAGAAGTCATTTTATCAAAAAGACACCTGTACTCGAATGTTTACTGCAGTGCAATTCATAATTGCCAAGATGTGGAATCAACCAAATGCCCACCAATGCACACATGGATTAACAAAATGTGGTATATGTGTATTAAGGAATGCTACTCAGTCATGAAGAAGGATGGCAATGCATTTTGCAACAATATGGATGGAACAGGAGACCATTCTCCTAAGTGAAGTATCTAAGGAATAGAAAAACAAACACCACATGCACTGACTGTTAAACTGGAACTAACCAATGAACACATGTTCACAGAGAGAAGTAAACCTCAATGGAAATCAATCAGAGGGGAGGAGTGGTGAAGATGGGTGAAAACCTACCTAACAGATACAATGAACACTATCTGTGCGACAGGCACACTTTTAAACATGACTCAAGCATTACAAAAGCGACTCCTGTAACCAAAAACATCTGTACCCCCATAATACTGTGAAATAAAAAAGAGTGGGGGAAAACTAAGCCATTTCTTTGGTATTTAGCCCAAAGCCTAACTCATCTTTTTAGAGCAATATTTTATGTGGTTCAGGGCTTCAGGTATGCAGCATCAAGCTGACACAGTTATATAAGCCTCTGTCATTTTATAACACCAAGTAGGAAAAATATCCACGGTCTTACTCCCAGTCTACCAGCATTTAGGCATTGTTCAATTTGATACAACCCTTGGTGAACTCAGTCATTTCAAAGCATTCACATATAACATTTCTTTCCAAATCTCTCAGATTTTATCAGCAATCTGACATTTCTTTTTATTTCACAAACCACTACCTGGTGGGCATTTCTACTTTGCTCTCCTGCAATCACCTTGAATTGGAATATGTTTAAAAAGAAATGCATATTAATCCTTACCTGCAAGGCCCAAACTAACACCTCCTCAAATTATAATGTCTTAATTATTGTAAATGCCACTTTTCTCTTCCTTTTGCTTCACCATGTGTGAGATAACATTATCTACTTTGAATCTCTCATTTTTAAGAGAAACTCTAAACAGTTTTTCCTACACATAACTTTCCCCAAATATAAATAATTTCCCCATTCTACAGAGTGATCAATCTTTATAAATTTTACACAGCATAATTTTCCAACTATTGCCTTTTGGTTTGTCTTCACCCAACTCCTTGTATTTGCTATGACTTCTGTGCTCCCTTTTGCCTATTTTGCAAATAATCTTATTTAAGACTCACTTTAAATTAAATTTTTTATTACACCTTTTTATTGACTACCAAATGTGAAAGTAATTTCCCTTTATTCCAGAATTATAGAGGATGAAAAATAGGTAGTTCATTTTATTTGCACTTTTTACAACACTGAAATTGGCAAGATTTAAAGAGAACATATGGAACGAAGATTGCTCATCACACCGTTCTAGCCATTCTCTGTCATAGAAGATGAAAAATCAGGTAGATTTTTATGTTTCTCTGAGTTTTAGAAGAATCTACACATCCAACTTCAGAGTGAATTAGATCTAGGCATATGGGCTCCTGGAAAGACTAAGAAATGATAAACATTCAAACCAATAATCCTCCAGTAATTATTTTAATAGGGGCAGGAGAAACTGTTTTTTTAATAATGAAATTTGCTTTTTGTTCTCTTAGTTTATAAATTAGCCTTTAATAAGTGCATTTATTATAGTATTTCTGAAAAAGGCAATTTGTTGAAAAAGTGCATCCTAAGGAATTTTATCATTTATATAATAAATTTAAAACAGCCTTTACACTTGAATACCATACTAATTTGCAACGTTCAGATTCATAAATTCAACTGATAGTGAATTGTGTCTGGATTATGGTAGAATTATTTTTATTAATAGACTATATTTGGAGCATTATTTGGTTTACAAAAATTGAACAGAAAGTACAGAGAATTTCCATATACCTCCCCCACGACCCGCCACAAACACACAGTTCCCTTTATTATTAACACCCAGCATTGTTAGAATGTTGTCAGTTATGGGATTCAACAAACACATAAAGTCATGATGTATCCACCTTTATAGTATCACACAAAATATTTTCACTGCCCTATAAATCTGTGATCTACCTATTCATCCCTCCTTCTCCCTGAGCCCCTGAAACCACTGATATTTTAATATTCCTATAGCTTCACCATTTCCAGGAGGTCATATAGCTGGAATCATACAATACATAGCCTTTCATACTGGCTTCTTTCACTTAGTAATATGTATTAAGGTTTTCTCCATGTCTTTTCATGGCTTAATAACTCATTTCTTCTTGGTGCTGAATAATATTCCATCATATGGTAGTACCATACTTCATTTATCTATTCACCTAATGATAGACATATGGATGGTTCCAATTTGGGGGTATTGTGAATAAAGATGCTATAAACATTCGTGTTTTTGGATAGACATAAGTTTTCAACTCATTTGGCTAAATATCTAACACCAAAATGACTAAATCATATTGATGCAAGAGATGCCCTAGTGAAGGGAGGAAAGCCCCCCTGAACTTGCCAAGTGGATTCTTGGCTTCATGCAGGAAAAGAATTCAAGAGTGAGCCAACTACCGGCAGGCAGAAAGTTATTTAGTTAGATAGAGACAGACAGTAGATCCTACCCCACAAAGTAGGGTCCAGAGCAGGAGGCGGACCCTTTATGGGACAATGGTAACATTTTATGTATTCAAAAATCTCATTAGGAAATAGCCATACATGACCAGCATTGTCTTGAAGTTAATCATAAACTGCTGTCACAGAAAGGTAAGTATGAACAGTTTGCAAGGCATCCAGCTTAGGAATTCATCCATCCTAGGGTGGCCCCGGGCTGGCAACTTGCTGGCAACTTCCTTGTTCAGGGTAGTTAGGGTCTGGTATCTGCCAAAATGGCTGCACATAGGCTCTCTCGACCTTCCTTTTTCACCTTATTCCTACATTATTATTGTATGACAATGTTTACTTTTGTAAGAAATTGTCAAACTGCCTACCAAAGTGGCTGCATCATTTTGCATTCTCACATG
Source organism: Varecia variegata (assembly GCA_028533085.1). NCBI lineage: Eukaryota > Metazoa > Chordata > Mammalia > Primates > Lemuridae > Varecia > Varecia variegata. Next base: position 46,659,941 of record CM052445.1, on the reverse strand, counting down.
CAATAAATGAGAGTTCCTGTTGATCCACATCCTCATCAGCTTTAGGTGTTGTCTACGTTTTGGATTTTTGCTATCCTAATATTTGCATAGCAGTGTTTTATTGTCTTAATTTGCCATTTTCTAATGACGTATGTTACTGAGTACCTATTTATATGCCGTTTGCCACCTATGTATCTTCTTTGGTGAGATATTTGTTCAGATTTTTAAATTTTTTTCCTTAGTGCTAGAAGTCCTAGCCAGAGTAATCAGGCAAGAGAAGGAAATTAAGAGTATCCAAATTGGGAAAGAGTAGGTCAAACTATTGCTCTTTGCTGGTGATATGATGGTATATGATGGTATATTTAGAAAACCCCAAAGATTCCTCCAAGCGAATCCTTGAATTGACAAATAAAGTATCTTTTATAGTAGAAAGCATGGATAAGTCTTACAAATGTTTGTTGGATGTCTTTCACTTCTTATATTGTACTTACTGCACTGTAGTCTACTGAAAATTATAGGTTTGATGCTGAAATTAATGGAGAGCAAGATGTAGCTTGAAGCTTGCTAGAGTCAGTTTTTTTTTAATTTTTTTTTTAGGGGGTAGTGAATATATATGGTAACATCTTGGACTATTTTTATTTTTCATATATAATACATATTGATAAAAACTTGAAAATTTTGAGAAAATTTCACATCCTTTATGACTTTATCACTATTTGTGGTTAACATTAGCTGTGATTTCCTCTAAGCTTAATCAGAATACATATCAATTATTCATGGCAAGATCATTTTATCATTTTCTCTTTTTCTGATAGATAATTTAAGGCTTTGCTGAATTTAGGATTTGTTAAGATTATCCTTGAAAACATATCATATTGGTGATATATGGTATCTAAGTAGTAACTAAATAATAAAAAAGTTATTTTTATTGGCACAAATAATGGCCATTAATACATTATTATAAATAAAATATCTTTCATGAAATCTTCTTCAAATACTAAACACCTAAATTAAAAGATTAACAGTCCACAAAAGGGTATCTTTACTTCTTAATCTGTCTGTGGGGTTTTAAATTACAAAGAATTGTTATTGAGAACCTAGAAATTAAATTTGTATATATGCAGGAAAAATACGTGTTGCATTATTTCAACACTTTATTTCAGCTAAATTTCACTCTTGGAACAAACAGTATTTGGTTAGTCGTTAATCTATACAGCCCTATCTCTTCTGTCCAGAAGCAGAACGCTGTTGTGTTTTATTTATTTAATTTACAAACAAAAGCACAAGCATTATTGTCCCAATAAAATATTTCAGCATGATTTTCATCATAGAGTATGCATCTGAAGATATTACAGATATATAGTTCATGCACATATTTGAAAAACACAATCGACACTAATGTTATTATAAATATTAACTCAGTTTCCTTTAACTCTAATTCTGGAAGTTGGGAGTATCCTAATGGTGACAGTCCTCCCAAGGGATCTATATCTGGGATAACAATATGTGTCTATGAACCAAACACACTGAGACTTTCCTTTAATTTATCAATTCAATTTATCAGGATTTCATGAATGACTAATATGTGACCTGCTGCATACTAAATGCCAGCAACGCTAAAGTGCATATTGCAGACGTGTGCGCGCTTGTGTGTGTATGTGTCATGAGCACATGCATGTATTTTAGGGGGATGTTGGACAAGTTCTTGAGGTACTGACTATACAGTGGCAAGATAGTCATGCTAGTAGTTAGAAAAACCAAATATAAGCCTCTTCTCATAATTATATCAAGGATTTATTTACAAATATGTTTACCACGAGTATAATACTGAGTAATGTTAAACACTCTAGCAAAATAAGCATCTTTATATAAATAGCTAATGTTTGTTAGTTAATTTTGATAATTTTGTTTTTTCGCCTCTTATATTCTGTATGGGCTGTGTTGGTTTTCTGAGTAACACTCTGTTTACTAACACTTCCTTCCTTTAAATACTGATGTTTCTGATATGCTAAATTTTTTCTTGTTAATCTACACTCCCTTCCCTTTAATTTTTCATAAGAATGATGTTTTTGAAGCCTAAGTATTAGCTTTAGTCCTGGATTCTTTAACATTGGGGTTGGGAGATTATGGACAAAAAGATAATCTGATTAAGATTATAAAAATACTACTGAGAATATTGTACATATTTCCCCCAAACAAGATTTGCATAACATTTCAGACATTATCCAAACTCCATGAACATTCTCTATAAAGCTTTTGTGATTTCAGGTACACTATATTATGAAACTCTATAATACATCTATCTGTATAAAGGAAATAAGTATGAGCCTTGATATCTATGGTGATAGATGCCTAAATTCAATGAGTGTTCATGATTTCATTTTCTTCTCATTCTCAAAAACGTGTTTCCTGCCTACCCAGACATATTAAGTATTTCAGATCCGGAAATTAAATGCTTGAGTCATTTCTAATTACTGGTAATACAAAAAGGACAGAAAAGTATCTTCCAGACTTTTCTTTGGATTCAGGAGCAATATACTTTATAAAATCCTTAATGCCATTGATCAGCTGAAACTAAATTCTTCCTGGTATATCTTGTTTAACTCTTCCTGGAACATCTTGCTTAAATATATCGCCAAGATGAAGACCTCCCCATGATTTTATATCAAGGCTACTTTACTAATTGTGTTTAAGCCAATTTCTAAATTGAGTAAGATTTTAGAAAGGATCAGCATATGTGTGTGCTTGCATGTGTGTGTTTGAATCTGTGTGTGCATGTAGTAGAATTCTAATGTAATTGTAGGATTATAGTAAAAAACATTAGCACAGAGCAGAAGTCTCCAAATAAATATTAAAATCACTTTCGATGCTCACTGCAAGTCATGCTGAGAGACTACACAGGGATTCTAGGAAATTTAGGCCCTCTGTAGAGGAATGAATTTCATAATAGCATTAACAGTGGGGGGCTGCTGGTGTCTTTATTTATAAGAAAAAATAACTGTTACACCTGTCTAACAGTTTGGAATTGTGACAAAAAAGATGGTTTCATTGATACATTTTTTTTCTTTCTCACCTCCAGTATGAGAGGAAAGAAGCCCCAGTGAGTTGGCTTTCTGAAAATGTGGTTCATCTCCTGTTATCAGGATCTTCAGTGGTAGCAGCAATGAGGAGGAAAAATTACTTTTTTTTTTTTTTGCAATCATTCCAATTTGTGCAGGTGCAAAAGCTCATTTATTGATGCATTTATACAAGACAGGGAAGATGAAAGATATACTTCATCTAGAAATCTTTTAATTATTTAAGTCATTAAATATGAAATGTCCAACTTTGAATCAAAAGTATAGTGTATTATACCTCAAATAAGAAGCAGTACAATTAATCAAAGTATGTGTGTTAACTGTTGACACAGTTTTGCCATCTTAATGGTAGTGTGTTTATGCCAGCAGCGAAGAAGCCTGGAGAGCAAGTGGAGATGAAATTGTCAAAGGCATTTCCCACAGCTTGTTGAGAATTGAATATTTTTCCTTGCAAGAAGTGGCCCAAAGCCTGGAAGAAGTGGTAGTCAGTTGATGCAAAGTCTGGTGAATACAGTGGATGACAGAGAGTTTTCAAGTACAGCCTCTGTAGTTTGAGAAGCATTGTTTGTGCTGCACGTGCTGCATTGTCGTGCATGTGGTCTTGCAAGAGGATTGACCTGTCTCTATTGACCAATCTCAGCTGCTTAATCACAAATATCTTCATCATTTTGTTCAATTGGTTGCAGCAGACTTCTGCTGCAATTGTTGACTGGGCTTCATGAAACTGTAGTGGATAATACCAGCAATGAACCACTAAACAGACACTAGTAGCTTTTTTTGATGAATATTCAGTTTTGGACTGTTTTTCAGCATTTCATCTTTATCCAACCATTGTGCTAAATGCTTGCAATTGTAAAAAAGAGTCAATTTTTCATCACATGTAACAATACGGTGTAGAAATGGTTCACCTTTGTGTCATGACAACAAACAAAGGCAAGCTTCTAGACAATTTCTCTTCTGATGTTCATTTAATTCATGTGGAACCCATCTATCCAGCTTCTTTATCTTGTCAATTTGTTTCAAATGGTCCAATATTGTTGGAATAATAACATCAAACCTCATTGCTAATCATGCATAGTTTGAGATGGATTCGCTTCTACTACAGCTTTCAGCTCATCATCATCCACCTTGGTCTCAGGTTATCCATGTGGCTCATTTTCAAGATTAAAATCACCAGAATGGAACTTCTCAAACCATCGACATACTGCACATTCATTAGCCACATCCTTCCCAAACACTTTGTTAATATTCTGAGCTGTCTACACAGCATTGGTTCCACGACGGAACCCATCTTCGAAAATAATGTGAATTTTTGACTTATCCATGGTTTCACAAAAATTATCCTAAAAAAAATTGGAAAGATAATCACAAGCCAAACCATGGGTTTGAAAGACTGAGGATGTATCTTCACAATAAAAATAAGACAAGAAGTATCAAAGTGAAATGTCAGATATATCAACTGTCAAACATAGCACTTAAGGAAATGAGATATTTCATACTTAATAACCTAATAATTAATGTAGTTTAAAAACACTAATTGTACTTACCCAAAGTATAAGTAAGCATTGCATGAAAATGTGTACCAATGTTTAAGATGGTTCGTTAAAATCATAAAAACATATGAGAACATGAATTATAGTCTTCTCCCTGTATTCCAAAGATGGTACACCAACTTTCTATAGCTATTTCACATGATCAAAAATTATTTAAAGAATTATTTATTTTAGACATTTAGAAATTATTTATTCCTGTTGCTTGAAGATTTTGAGAAAATTGTTCTTATAAGGAATATAAATTTAATGTGCTAATATAGCCAAGGAAAATCAAAATATTTCTTTTGTTCTAAAGAATAAATTGGGGGCCTAGTGACATGTACCTGCAGTTCTAGCTAGTCAGGAGGCTGAGGCAGGAGAATCGCTTGAGCCCAGGAGTTCAAGGCTGCAGTGAGCTGTGATGGTGCCCCTTAACTCCATCCTGAGTGACAGAGTGAGACCTTGTTTAAAAACAAAAAAAAAAAGTAAGTTACATACTCCATTCTTCCAGCGAGTTGTTATATTTTTCATTATTTCTTCCATTTATAATATCTTCATTTTTCATTGTCCCTACATCTACCTCACCAGTTCTTTCCCCCATCTCATTTTCTTTATCTTCTCTGCTTTCTTTCTTACTTTTTGTTACTTCAGTTGAATATAAAAAATATTTAACCTTATTTTTGGAGGCTGAAAGCTGAGAAGACCGGCTCTTAGATATCTATCACCTCCCCTGCCCACTTTCACAGCTGCTTATTTTTTCTTCTCTTTTATTATAGTTCAGTTTATTTTTGCTGTTGTTATTGTTATTGTATGGTTGATAGGTGTGCTTACCAAGGAGGGACAATACAACTAATAGTTAAACATTTAATAAGTCCATAGCAAATCTGAATTTTTTTTCTAGTACAAAGTTAGGTAGAATGTATTCATTACTATATAAAATAAATGCTATTAACCACTTGTCTATTAGCTTAATATCATGATTCCCTAAATGGATTGGGATTCATTTTGTAGTAGGGGGTAAGTGAAATTGTATTTTAAGTTATGTAAATCTACATGTGCATCTTGCAAGGGCACTTGTGTCTTCCCCCAAATTCCTATGTCGAAACCCAATCCCCAATGCAATAGTATCAAGAGGTGAAGTCATTTGAGAGATAATTAAGTTACGAGGGCAGAGCCCTCATGAATGTGATTAGTGCCCTTATTAGAGAAGCACAAGGTATTTGTTTGTTCCTCCCACCGCAAAAAGACAGAGAAAGAATGTGCCAACTATGAAGCAGAAAATTAGCCCATACCAGACACGGAATCTGCTGGCACCATGATCTGTGACTTCCCAGCCTCCAGAACTATAAGCAATAAATGTCTATAGTTCATAAATAACCCAGTCTGTGGAATTTTGTTGTAGCAGTCTAAACAGGCTAAGATAGACACCCATATTAATTAATTATACAAGTATTTTTTAGAAATTTTGTATGACTGATCTTGTTAACTTATGCAAGCAAAATCAATAATCATATGTTTCATATCTATCACTTTCATGCATTTTTATTATATTTTATTTTAGAAAGTTTATGGAGAAAAAAAGACAAAAAAGAGAAAGTTTATGGAGTATAAAAATTAAATATCTATCTGAGGCAAACTATATACATCTTTATATGATTACTGGAAGGAAATGGATATTAGTTGAGTACAGGTATTGAGTTCAACAAGAATTGAGAAAAGACACAAATAATACAAGCATGGTTCTTACCTTCATGAAGCTTCCTGTTAAATGGAAAAGAGAAACAATGATCAGGTATGTGTGAGAGAAAGTAATGGGGAGTATGTATTTATATAATCAGTCAGAGATGAGTTTTCCGAAGAAGTGAGGTTTCTGTAAAGATCTAAAGAGGGGGTTAGGAATCACTCATAGGAAGAACTGAAGTGAGGGTAATCCTTCACCAATAGTAAAAACTGTGAAAGAGCTATTTGAATTCTAGATTCTGTTCAAGTGCTGGTCCACCTAGACTACATTAGTGCATGAGAGGAGGTGGTAGATATAATCAGGAGAAAAAATCTGACTTGTGGTCATGAAAAAGAGTTTGGTTTTATTGTCATTGAAATAAGAAAGATTTGGCTGGTTTTCAACAGTGTAATAACATACATGAAAACATATTTCAGACACACAATTACACAAGCAGAGACACTGGTTAAGGAAGCTAACATTAGTCCAGAGAAAGATAATGACAGCCACGGATGGTATGACGGAAGTGAAGGTTGAGAAGGATACACAGACCATTAACAACACTTATGCAAGTAGAATCAATCAATCTTTGATAAGAAATGGATAACATGGACATTTCTACTAACTCATTGCTTTGAATAACTGGGAAGATCCAGCATCTTCACTGAGATGGTGGTGACAAATGTGGAAGAGAATGATCAGATTAATTCTTTTAGTCATGTGATGTTTGAGATGCCTATAAAAATTAAGGCAAATATGCCAAATAGGCAGGTGAGTAGGTGAAATCAAAAGAGAAATCTAAACCAGAAATTAAAAAAAGAGAATAGCTGCTACTATAATGTTTAAAATCATAGAATTGGATGAGCCCACCCAGAAATAAATTGAAAACCAGGTGTAGAAGTGCATGTCCTGAAGAAATTCACATTACAGTGTCTCTTGAATAAGGAGGAAGTTTAAAAAATGAAGAAGGGCTATTGAATAAGTAGAAAGCAAAGAATATAATTTTACACTTTAATATTCACACTTTTAGGTGGGTATTTTTTAAAACATGAGTGATCGACTGTATCAAAATTTGTTGTAATGAACTGAAGATAATTTTTTTGGTCAAATATAGTTTCAATTGTATTAAGAAAAATCCAGATAAGATTTATTGAAAGTGTAGACAGGATATAAGAAAGAAAATGTATATGCATGCATGTGAACACAACAGATAAAAAAATTTCTCAGGAAGTTAGTGCTAAAAGAAAAAAATGTCTAGTGAAAATGATGATTATGAACATGAATGGAGACATTTTCAGAGAAGATAAAAATATCGAAGGCATAATACTTTAGTGATTTGATAGAGTAACCAGGGAAATAAAGGAAGAGGAAAAACAAAGGTGACCAATTGGTTGAGTAGTATATGGAAGTTGAGTACATATAAATACTACTGAGGATAGGCCTTATATGAAGCTCTTTTCAGCCTTGCAAGCTCTTGGGTATGAGTACAGAGAAAACCTTGCTGGATTGGCAGGGAGGCTGGCCAAGATTTCATCCATAAGGATAAGAACAATTTATAGTACAACTGATACAGATGTCAACTCAAAGTATTTTTTTGTCACATATGTGATTTTCAAGTATATTCTACCAGCTTTTTCTTTCCATTCACTTAAGAGTGCCTTTAAAAAAAAAGTACTGTTTCTAGTTTTGATAAACTCCATTTTGCAAATCCTAGAAGCAATCACTACATTTTAGTGCTACCAGTATACACTGAAGAGACGAGGGGAAAAAACGAAATAAAAAAAGGGGGGGGGGGCCCAAAAGCTCATGCTGATGATTATAGATTGAATCAAAAGGTCAGCTTCTGAGTGAGTTTCTCCTGGCACATACACTGACATCTACTAGGTGGTGTAGTGCAGCACATTACCATATAAAAAGCCAAAACAGTCTGGGAGGAGCAAAAGGTATGTAAATATAATGCATTAATACAAATTAATCAGATTACCACAAAAAGATTGCAGATATACCACTTTATATCTTTTTAATTCAGCGTGGAGTTTGTTTTTGCTATATTTACTCTCAGTGCACGAGAAGCTTTAAATTCCTCTAGCATTATCTTGTGTTGAGGGTCAAGTCGGTTCGCAGAAAATTTTTCTCGATGTCTGCTCTTCCTTTGGGTTTAAGTCTTCTCTTTGCACTGAGTCTCAGGAAGCGTTTGTCTCCACTTTTTTGTATCACTTTCAGATGTTTCCACTGTGATATTGTCTGGATATTTGTCGTCTCCAGATCTCATGTTGATATCTAATCCCCAGGGTTGGAGATGGGGCCTGGTGGGAGGTGTTCGGTTCCTGGGGGCAGATCCCTCATGCATGACGTGGTGCCTTCTATCAGTTCACAGGAGAGTTGGTTGTTTACTAGAGCCTGGTACCCTTTCTTCTCTCTCACCATGTGACACGCCTTCTCCCTTTTCACCTTCCACCTTAACTGGAAGCTCCCTGAAACCTTCGCTGGAAGCAGATACTGGTGCCATGTTTCTTGTATAATCTGTGGAACCTTGAGCTAAATAAACCTCTTTTCTTTCTAAATTACCCAGCCTTAGGTATTTCCTTTATAGCAGCGCAAAACAGACTCACACACATTGTGGGTGATAGTTGAGGAGTTAGTTCTCTGATTAAATCCAGACCCTAGGCCAGCACCTACCCCTGGGTATCTGGGGTGTGGCTTCCAGTGCACTTGAGATCCCCCAGTGGTGGTACTTCTGCGTTCAGAGGCTGTCTGTCCACTCCCCATTACTAGAGGTTTATTTTGTCTTGTTTTTTTTCAGGCTCCTTTTCCCAGGTGTGATGTATTTTCATGAGTGTTAAAAACTCCAAATTCGTAGTGCCTAAAGTAAATAAATATTTTAAGGATTATTCTTTGCCTTGTATCTCCACTAACAGCTAAAACTTTATTGTAACCATACTCTATCTTTCTATTTAGTCCTGAAGTTAAATTTTATTAGAAACAGGTGAAAAAAAACCCACCCTTTTAACCCTTTTACACCTAGTTTATATTTCAGAGTTTTGTTGTATTTAATGTTTTAGAGGAATTTTTATTTGTGAAACTGGTATGTGGTATGATAAAGAATTCATGAGGTTGCTACAGTAGTAAAACTCCTTTAATTGTTCTGTATAATGATATATTAATGTTATATTTTTGAGAAACAATATGTTTTAAAAAGGAATCAATCTATTTTTCTCTGTTGGTCAGAGTTCACCGAAATCTTTAAATAGACAAAGATAAAAATTAATGGGAAAATGATTGTTACATATGTGATGTGAAAACCAATTGCCTAAGGGAAATGTTCACAACGGGAAAAATTGCAGAGCATATGAATATAAATTTTCTCACTCAAAAATTCCTTGGAGGATTGACTCTTCCAAGGCTTTAAATAAAAATTAATATACCATTAAGAATTTACACTCTTTTGAAATGTATCAGTTAAAATCTCAAATGGAAATGGAAATGAAGAAAAGATATACATTTGTCCTAGGATATTATAGCTCACAGCAACCTCAAACTCCTGGGCTCAAACAATCCTCCTGTCTCAGCCTCTGGAGTAGCTGGAACTGTAGCCTGGCTAATTTTTTTTTTCTCTCTTTAGTTGCTTGGCTATATTTTTGTATTTTTAGTATAGAAGGAGGTCTCACTCTTGCTCAGGCTGGTCTCTAATTCCTGGCCTCAAGCAAACCTCCCACCTCGCCCAGCCACCAATAACTTTTTTGATGTTAAAACTTTGTTAAAACAAAGAGAGAGAGAGAGAGAGAGAGAGGTAGTGAGTAAAAATATTTTTACTTAAAATGCTGAACCCCTGCACCACTTATATTATAAGAACTTTGGGGGGAAAAATACTTCAGGGCTTGACTTTTTGTACACATTTTAACTATAAAACACAGATTTATCTTGTATGCATTCATGAAAATGGAAATCAAAGCTGCTAGTACTTTTTGTTTTAATTATCCTGTTAAGGGTATATGTCAATGGTGTTTTCAACTAGATCTCTGTCATTTAAATTACTGGTGAAATAATTGATTACTAGACATATTGTAAAGCCAATATTGGCTATACAATAAAATATCAATTCATTGGTAGTCAGAATCAATTATTTCAAGTGCACCATATTAACAAAAATCAGTGGATCCAGTGTAAAATTTTATAGTACTAAATGTCAAGCCTAACTGTGAATTTTGTTCTGTATCTTAAGTAAATTTATGATAATGTTCTTGAGCTATCAACAAAATATATGTACTTTTGTGAACTATGAATTTTCTAATTAAATTTTACATGCTATAACATGATTTTTACATGAATGATACTTTGTTTAAACTATCAAATGTCAGTATTTTACTACAATTTTATTATAAAATGTACATTATCACTAAATGAATGTTGATTTTAAAAATCAAATTACCTTTAGTTGTATATTATTTTTTACAAATAAAGATAGACTTGCATAAAGAAAAAAAATAAAAAAAAATAACTTTTTTGAGTTGAAAGGTAAGGGGTGGGGCTGACTTGAGGGAAAGAGAGAGAGAAAGGAAAATAATGTCATTAGTTGTTTAACTGGGTAATTAACCCATTTTTTAAAGACTTTATATTCCAGAGAAGGTTTAGGTTCGCAGCAAAATTGAGAGGTAGTATGGAGATTTTCCCTATACTCCTTACCCCAACACAGGCAGAGCCTCCTGCATTTACCAACATCTCCCACCAGAGCAAGACACTTTTTACAATTGATGAACCTACATTATGCACATTTAATTCACTATGTCAATGAGTGGACACATCTTTATCACTCAAAGTCCATAATTTACCTGAGGTTCACTCTTGGTGTTGTACATTCTCTAGGTTTGTACAGACATAATGATATATAATCATCATTACAGCATTCACTGCCCTAAAAATCCTCTGTGCTTTGCTTATTCATTTCTCTGCCCCCAACCCACACTTTTTATTTAAGATCTCCTAAAGAATCAGAGTGTTTGTGATTTCAAACTTTTGCTATAAGCCAAGAACTATATTCCTAAGGGAAAAATTAGAACTATTATGTGAATATCTGTCTAATATCCATAATAACCATTATCATTACAGGATATGAGGATCAAAAGTATAATAATCTTTCTGGTACCACTAATAGTTGTCTATGGAAAAATGATGATTGTTAATTATATTTATAAGACTATATCATTTTTTACCTATTTCATTTCTGCTCACCAAATCCCAAACAGTCTTAACTTCCTATCTGTAATGTGTTGCAGTTGACAGCCTAGGAGAGACTAGTCTATGTTGCATCGAAACTCACTCTGGCTGGTTTCTTGGATTCAATCTATAGCAATCAGAATGAGCTTTTTATCATCTTCATTTTCCTTGTTTCTTTTTTTCCTCTTTTCTCATCTTAGTGTGTACTGGCAGCACTGAAATGAATTGGTAATCTTCTCAGATCATTCTCCTTCTATAAATTTGACTTGGGGAGGAAATTCACAACAGTCTCTATAAGTGGAATTATTTCAAGAATTTTGCATTAGACTTGACATATTGTACTCTGAGAATGAATATCTCAAGACTTTTTTTCTTACTTTTTACAAAACATTTAATACTATTAATTGTTAGGAATTATATAAATATATCAGTTTAAGAATTTGCTTCTTGATTATTTTTGCCTTAATTTTTATATAGTCGTCTCATGTATATGTTTTTAAATTTTACTTTTTTCTTTATGAGAGTATGAGAATAATTTAAGAGCAGCATTCTGAACACATTTTCTAGGTTTTTAGATGAATAGAACTTAGAAGAAAAGCATAATGCATAGTTAGCATATTCTCCAGTAGCATATTGGTATTAAGATCAATTTCAGATTCTTTACCACAGCACTCAACTGTAACTATTTAAACTTATGTTCTCTCACATCCCTTTAGAACACCCTTTCTTTTCTGCCTGAATAAAACTCTTTCGACTATGTCTCCTTGGCATGGTGTAGTGCAGAATTTTCAACCTTGGCACTATTGACATTTTGAGTTGGGTAATTCTTGAGATCACTGGTCTGTACATTGTTGAGTGTTAGTGGCATCCCTAGCCTCCATCCACTAGATGCCGGTAGTGCCCCTCTTCCAGTTGTGACACCAAAAATGTCTTCAGACATTGACAAATGTAGAGAGTGGAGGATGGTACAAAACCATCCACAGTTACGGATGTAATGGAAAGAAGCCAGTCCCTGGTGTAATGTAGTCCTGGATTTTGAATCCCTATTTCGCTATAGATATATGTTGGGTAAATAATAATACTTAACTTCTCCAGGCTTCACTTAATAACATTTACCTCATATATTTGCTTCAAGGGTGAAAGGACAATATACATACATCAACTAGTATATATTAACTTGCCCACTACCTGAAGTATGGTGAGTACTCCTTAATTCCTTCAATACTTGGCCACAGGCCACTTTTATTAAAGAATCAATTTCAAGGGCATTTACATTTGGAAGCCTTATTTTTACTTCAGACCCTAGCATAGTATATAATATTCTTTACGATTCATTGTCACCCTTCACATTAGTTAGCTGTTCCTTGGGCTGCTGTAGCTGAGTCCTGATCTATAGCATCATTCCTCTTACTGACTAGATGTGAATAGAGTGTTTACTTTCTCTCTGTATATAGATCTACAGAATAACTTCCTGGAAGATGGAGAAGATTCTCATTTACTTCTTTATTCCTGCCGCTGTCTCAGAGTTTGGCTTGTAATACATGAAAGTATATATGATCGGAAGCGTTATTCTCAGTATGGTTTCACGTAGCCCTCCTGATTGGCGTTTGTAGGGCCTGGTGTTCTAGTCTTCACCAGCACCTTAACATCAGACACTTTGCTATTATGCTACACATTTACAATTTTAGAAAACAATAGGTCCCAAAACAAAACAAAATAAAAGCAATGACAATAGAAGCAAGAAAAATCACATGTATTTTTTTGTTTTCCAGTATTTTGAAGCTATTTGGGTCACTTACATCCAAAATTATGATTCAATCTTGCTTTTCTGGCCATACTCTTTTGAAATAATTTCACTGCTATTAACAACTGTGTTATATTTGTTGGTTGTTCTGTTTTGGTTTTATGTAATTTTTATCAGGAATGATAGAACATCTCAGTATTGAAGTGAATATGAGGGAAACAGGGCGGGGGAAGAGATCTAAATCAGAGAAAGTTAAAAGGCACAGAAAGCATCTGACGGGGATGAATCAAAGATTAACAAAAAAAAAGGGAAAGTAAGTAAGCAGTTGTTTCAGTAACAGTTGTTGAAAAGATTTTTTTTTTTTTTGCTATTGAATTTCTTTGTTGCCTTTGTATAAAATCAATTTATTATATAAGTGTAGATTTCTTTCTGAACTCCCATTTTGTTCCATCCGTATCTATCCATATGCCATTACCACATTTACTTGACTAACATATTGTTAAAATGAATGTCAAAATCAGAAAGTATATAGTCTCCAAATATGTATTTTGCAAGATTACTTTTACTATTCCTGGGGTCTTTATATATCCATTAAATTTGTAAAATATGCTTGTCAATTTCTAGGGAAAATAAACTCTTGCAATTATCATTGCTATTGCATTGAATTAATAGATTAATGTAAGAAAAAATAGTACTTTAAAAATATTGAATCTTTCCATCCATGATTAGGTTTTTTTTTGTTGTTGTTGTTGTTATTGACTTATAGGATTTCCTTATGTGTTTTGAATCTCAATTCCTTATCAGATATATAGGTTGTTAATATTTTCAGCCATAACAAAGGTGGTATTTTCACACTGTTGCTTGTTTTCCTTGCTGTGAAGAAGTTAGTTTGGTATAGTCTTACTTGTTTATTTTTGCTTCTGTGGCTTGTACTTTTGATGTCATATCTAAAAACATTGTTGCCAAGACCAATGTCAAGGAGTTTTGCCCCTGTGTTTTTTGATAGCAATGTAATGATGTTAAGTTTTACATTTATGTCTTTAACTTATTTTGAGTTAATTTAGTGGTGTAAAATATGGGTTTCTTTTTTATTTATTTTTTGCATATACATGTTTAGTCTTCCCAGCACCATTTATTGAGGAGACTAATCCTTTCCCCAATGGGTTTATTTCCCCAATGGGCTCTCTCCTCTCTTTTATTGATCTATATGTCTATTTTTATACCAGTATCATACTATTTTGATTACCATCCCATTGTATTATAGTTTAAAATCAGGAAGTGTAATGTCCCTGACTTCATGTTTTCTCAAGATTGCTTTGGCTGTTTGGGGTTATTTGTTGTTTCATATGAATCTTTTTTATTTCTTTAAAAATGTCATTGAGATTTTGATGGGATAGCATTAAAACTGTTGATTATTTTGTGTAGTATGAACTTTTTTTATTTTTTATTTTTTTATTTCAGCACATTATGGGGGTATAAATGTTTAGGTTACATATATTGCCTTTGCCCTACCCGAGTCAGAGCTTCAAGTGTGTCCATGCCCCAGAAGGTGCGCACCACAGCCATTAGGTGGGAATATACCCATCCCCTCCCCCACCACCTGCCCAACACCCGATGAATGTTACTACTATATGTGCACTTAAATGTTGGTCAGTTAAGTCAGTTAATACCCATTTGATAGTGAGTACATGTGGTGCTTGTTTTTCTATTCTGTGATACTTCACTTAGTAGAATGGGCTCCATCTCTATCCAGGATAATACAAGAGGTGCTAGATCACTATTGTTTTTTGTGGCTGAGTAGAACTCCCTGATATACACATACCACATTTTATTTATCTACTCAAGTGTTGATGGCCACTTGGGCTGTTTCCACATCTTTGCAATTGTGAATTGTGCTGCTAGAAACATTCTAGTGCAGATGTCTTTTTTATAGAATGTCTTTTGTTCCTTTGGGCAGATCTCCAGTAATGGGATTGCTGAATCAACTTGAGAATTATAGGCATCCCTGAGGTTGAAGAATACACAAGGGGTAGTATGAACATTTTAACAATGTTCTGTAATTCATGAACATGGATATCTACCCATTTATTTGTATCTTCTTTATTTTTTCAATGTTTTTACTTTTCAGAGTACAAATCTTTCACCATCTTGGTTAAGTTTATTCATAAATATTTTATTAGTTTTGATGCTATGTTAGTTCATTTTGTTCTGCTATAAAGAAATACCTGAGACTAGGTAATTTATAAAGAAAATAAATTTATTTGAACCACAGTTCTGCAGGCTGTACAAGAAGCATCACACCACTATCTACTAGGGATCCAGGGAGCTTCTAATCAAGGCAAAGAGGGAGCAGGCATGTCACATGGTAAGAGATGGAGCAAGGAAAGGAGAGGTGGTGCTCCTTTAAACAACAAGCTCTCTCATGAACTATTAAAATGAGAATTCACTCATTATCAAGGGAAGGACACCAAGTCATTCATGAGGGATCTGCCCCCATGACTCAGATATCTCCCACCAGGACCCACCCCCAACACTGGGAATCAAATTTCAAAGTGAGATTTGGAGGGGCCAAACATCAAAACCATATCAGGTCCTATTGTAAATGATATTGTTTTTTTGTCTTCCTTTTCAAATAGTTTGTTGTTAACATTAGAAATGCAAGTAATTTTTGTATTTTGCATTTAGCAACTTTTCTGAATTCATTTATTAGTTCTCAGTGTTTGTTGTGGATTTTTGAGGGTTTTCTGTACAAAAAATCATGCCTTCTGAAAACTGAAAATTTTACTTCGTCCTTTGAATGCCTTTTAGTTTAGTTTAGTTTAGTTTTGGATGTATTTTATTTTTTTCCCTTGCCCAATTATTCTGGCTAGGACTTCCAGTACTATCTAGAAGAGAAGTGCCCAAGAGTGGACATTCTCATGTTCTTCCTGATCTTAGAGGAAAATCAGTTTTTCACCATTGAGCATGATGTTAGTTATGGTCATTTGCATATGTCCTTTTTGATTTTGAGGCAATTTCCTTCTATACCAAATTTGCTTAGTTTTTTTTTTTTAGCATGAGAGCATGTTGAACTTTGTCAATTCTTTTCCTGTGTCTATTGAGATTATCAAATTATTTTTATCCTTTATTCTGTTAATGTGGTGTTTCACATTAATTGATTTGTTTATGCTAAACTATTATTAGATTACTAGGGTACATCACAGTAAGTCATGATGCATGATCCTTTTAATATGCTTTTGAATTCAGTTTCCTAGTATTTGCTTAAGGATGTTTTCATCTATGTTCATCAGGGATATTTGTCTCTAGTTTACATTCTTGTAGTGTATTTGCCTGCTTTAGTATAAGGGTAATCCTAAACTCCTTTTATGTGTTCCTTGCTTTTCAATATTTTTGGAAGAATTTGAGAAGGATTGATAATAATTCTTTAAATGTTTTGTGGAATTCAACAATAAGCTATATGGTCATGGGCTTTTTTTCTGTTGAGAGGTTTCTGATTACTGATTCCATCTCATTATTCATTATTGGTCTATTCAGATTTTCTATTTATTTATAATTCAGTGTTGGTAGATTGAATGTTACTAAGAATTTATCCGTTTTTTTTCTAGTTGCTCAATTTATCATATTATTGTTCATAGTAGTCTTTTATTATTCTATTTCTTTGGCATCAGTTATAATATCATCTCTTTGTTTCTGAGAGAGTCTTCTCTCTTTTAATTAGTCTCCTAAAATTTGTCAATTTTGTTTATTTTTTCAAAAAACCACATCTTTTTATTATGCATCCATTTAAAAATGTTTGTGTAGCTATGATTATTCCTGATGCTTTTGTCTTTTAGCTTTTATAACAAAAATTATAAGTGATTCCCATGTCACCATTACAGTAATACATTATTTGTCTTTATATTTACCTTTGAGTTTTATACTTTCATGTTCTTTCACTTTGCTGTTTAGTTTCATATTATTTAAACTTGAAGAACTCTCTCTGCAATTCTTGTAAAGCAGATCTAGTGGTGATGAGTTTCCTGACCTTTGGTTTGTTTGGGGAAGTTTCTATCTCTCCCTCATTTTTGAAGGAAAATTTTGATTGGTATCAAAAATTTTTTGTGGTTTGTTTTCTTTCAGCATTTTGAATTTATTATTCTGCTCCCTTCTGGCCTGCAAGGTTTCTGCTGAGAAATCCACTGATGGTCTTATGGAGAGTCCCTTGCATGTGATAAGTCACGTTTTTTCCTTTCAAAATTCTCTCTTTGTATCTGAATTCTGACAATTTGATTAAACAGGTTGAAAACCTGTAATCTGAAAATCCAAAATTTGAAATACTCCAAAATCCAAAATTTTTTAAGTGCTGACATGATGCTCAATGGAAATGCTCACTTCCAAAAGGATATTCAACTAGTAAGCATAGTGCAAATATTTCAAAATCTGAAGAAAATCCTAAATCTGAAGCACTTCTGGTCCCAATCACTTTGAATAAAAAGTATTCAAACTGTATTCTGTCTTGGTAAAAACTTCTTTATGTTCAATCAATTAGGATTTATTTGGACTACATGAACCTGGATGTTCATTTCTTTCCCTAGATTCAGGAAGTTTCAGCCATTATTTCTTTAATGTCCTTCTATTTTTCTGAGATTCCCATAATAAATATACATACTTATTCACTTGATGGTGTCTCATAAGTGCCTTAGACTTCCTTCACTATTTTTTTTTGTTTTTCCTTTTTTTTTTTTTTTTTTAGAGACAGAGTCTTGATCTGTCACCCTGGGTACAGTGAAGTGGGGTCATCATATTTCACGGCAACCTCAAACTCTAGGCTTAAGTGATCCTCCTGCCTCAACCTCCCAAGTAGCTGGTATTACAGGAACGTGCCACAATGCCTGGATAATTTTTCTATTTTTAGTAGAAACGTTGTCTCACTCTTGCTCAGGCTGGTCTCAAACTCCTGAGCTCAAGCAATCCTCTCGCCTTAGCCTCCCAGCATACTAGGATTACAAGCATGAGCCACCATGCCCCACCCACTATTTTTTCAATCTTTTTTTTTCTTTTTATTCCTCTGACAATAATTTTAAATGACCTGTCTTCAAGTTCACTGATTCATATTTCTGCTTAAGTCTGCTATTAAAGCACTACTTGGAACTCTTCAGTTCAGTTTTTGCATTCTTCACCTTCAGAACTTTGTGTCTTTTTTTATGGTTTCGCTCTTTGTTGATATTTTCATTCTGTTACTATATCACTTTCCTAATAATATTTAGTTTTTAATCTGTGTCCTCTTGAAACTCAGTGAGCTTTATTAAGATGATTATTTTATTTTTTTTTTAAATTTATAGATCTCTATCTCTTTAGGGCCAATTACTAGAGATTAATTTTGTTCATTTGGTTGTGTCATATTTCCTGATTATTCGTATTTCTTATAGCTTTATGTTGCTATCTGTGTATTTGAAGAAATAGCCACCTCTCTCAGTCATTACAGACTGGCTTTGACAGCACAGATAGAAATTTGGGAGTCTCCGAAAACTTTTCTATGGGTGTGCATACTCCACTTTTCTCCTTCTCCTGAGAGAGTCTCAGTGTTGTATGCCTTCTATCAATGTCTAAGAGCCATGCTGGCTGCAGTTATCTTCCTACTCTATTTCCCTAGGGCACTACACTAAAAAGGTAGAACATTGAATACACACTCCACTCCTCTCCCTCCCTCCTAGAGGAAAAATCTCACTGTTGTGCAAATTTTCCCAGTCTCACAGAGTTGCATCTGCCACAGTAGGTGCCCACTTCTTTTCTTTGTTTTTAGCTGCACGGAGTAATCTTAAGTAGGGCAACTCCAACAGCACTCCTTGCCAGGTAACACAGAAACCTGTCCCTAGAGCACACTGAAAGCCTAAGACTTAGATAAGTACTGTATTTTCCCATCCTCTAAAGTGAGAAATTGCCTGAGGGGGTGATGTCTCCCAGTGCTGAGCTGTGTTGTTGCTGTTGGGGAGAGGCTGATGTGGGTAAAGTTAAATTCCTCTTCTTACCCATTTCAATGACATCATTCTGGATTTTGCTCTCATTTGGGGTGCTGAAACTTCTTAATTGAAATCTGGGCCTATCCTAAAGGTATTTTGGCCTGTGCATTTTTATTAAATCCATGTCTTTATGAGGGGGACAACAGCTGGCATTTGCTATTCCAACATCTTGCTGACATCAACTTCCAGACCTTGCTAAATTCTTCTTTCTTACTTTGTTGGTTGATCCTTAGAATTGTCTACTTAAACAAGTATGCCATATGTGAGTTGAGACAGTTTTTATTCTTTGTTTCTAATTTTGCTTTCAATGAAACTTTATTTTTATTGCTCATAATAATGTTTAAAAAAATTTTAAGGATGGATATCTTTGCCTTGCTCCCAATATGTGTTCAATATAAAAGGACATGCTGATAAATTTGAATCAATAAATTTTGTTTAAAATGTGTAATTAAAAATGCCACCAATTATGAATAAAGAAAATGTAAAGTCTCTTGTTCAAAACTTTAATACCAGCACTATATTAATATCTTTTCCAAATAAAAGAAAAAAGAATACTAAAATATAAAATTATATAAATGTCATAAAGGGGCAATATATAAAATAAATATAAATTACTTATTAAAATATGATAAATTATTCATCTCGCTCTGAATAAAAGCATATAAAGCAAACAATGAGATAATTTCTGCCATTCATATTAACAAAAAGAATGTCAATGCTTGTAAATGTTCTTGGAAATACAAAGTTTCATATTCAATGCTGTTGGGTATACTATACTTAAACTTCTCTGTAGAAGGATTTGAGAATATGTATTAAAATGCTTTAAGTTGGTAAAGACTTTGGGCCAGTACTTAACACTGTATCATAACATTTTGAAATAAGGTGATTAAACAAATATTTGTGAACAATATTATTTATTGCAGGGTTACCTTTGATAGTGATTATGAAAAACATAAATTTCTAAAAATAATTTGTGACTTATAAGTAAAGTGGAATATTATACAGTCTCTAATGCCCTTTGCAGTTTAGTCCTATTCTTTTAATCCACTTAAAAGATATAAACTCTTTTTAACGTGAGGGGAAAGCTTGAGAGTCTCATTGAAGTCAATTGTTGGAAGTGTTGAAATGCTAATACAAGGAACTTAAATTTATTCTGTGTATAACCTTATACAACTCTGATTTTGGTATTGTGCCTCAAGTATTATCCCCTTAACCCAGAACTACCACCCCCTTTTTCTCTTGTTCACTAATAACACTTACTAAGTGCTCCAACTAATTATATTAAGTCACATAATGTCAGATCCCTACTTTAAATTCTCCAAATCTTACCATTTCATCCTGGAACAAATTTATCTACTTTTTGTCATGTGATCTGGTCTCTAACTGCCTGTCTGTCCTTATCTCTTTACCTCATCCATGTGGCTCCCACCACACTGGTTTCCTTACTGATCCTTTAATAAACTAAGCCCATTACCCTCACCCTTTTGCTTTGCACTTACTCCTTTCTCTCTTTAGAAGACTTTTTACATAGATCCTTCACTATCTTCAGGACTCTGCTCAAACAGTATCTTATCAAAGAAGTATTCATGAGCACTGAAGGTAAGTGGTAGGCCTTTCTTTCATCCCTTTACCTTATTTTGCTTTCGAACCTATTAACTTCTGACATATTTACCTACTTGTTTTCTTATTTGTTTAAGCTTTTGTGAGCACGAATTTACATTTTATTGCTCATTGTTTGGGCTTTGTTCCCTAGAATATTTCTGGTACATAAAATGTGCTCAATTAATATTTGACACATGAATGAATGTTTAGAAATTGTTTTAATAGCTCCTGTAAATACATGCTGGAAACATAGTATCAATTTGCCTAATATTGAATTATTAACACATGCGACCTTATTATACAGCATATAATGCATGCAGGTATTTAATTAGTGACTGCATGACTTATCAGTGGTAGTTGACACAGTAGGCGTTTTCTTCTCTGTGATAAGCTTTCTTAAATTGGCTCCCTGTGTACTATACTCTCTTTTTATTTTTCCCTTTTCGT
Organism: Varecia variegata; assembly: GCA_028533085.1. Lineage (NCBI taxonomy): Eukaryota > Metazoa > Chordata > Mammalia > Primates > Lemuridae > Varecia > Varecia variegata. The sequence goes on along the minus strand of CM052445.1, from coordinate 46,638,627 downwards.
TTCCTTTTTGTTGTTTTGTTACCTTGCTTGTTTCTCTTCTCATTCTCCTTTGAAGATTCGTATTTTCTCCCTATTCTTTTAAAGTTGCAGTGCTTTAAGGTTTACTCATTGGTTTTCTCTTTCATTCGAACTATTCCAATTCCCTTAGTCTCCTTATTTAGTTCTAAAGCTATGCTTTCTTACTTTTCTTTTTTTCATAATTGACATCCTAGTGAGTGTAACAAATGTGGAGTGAGGGGTTAAGCAATTTTGTGGGATTGGATAGATGGTTTAGAAAAAAGTAGATGTCTTTAGGTAATCTAATATCAACTCTCATTTCTTTTTCAGTACAAGTCCTTCTGATTTCTCAGCTCCCTAAAATGCAATGTATATACCATTTTACCTGTTTTACACCATTTACCTATTAAAGCTGATTTTAGCATTTTATAAATTTTTATATCATACCGATAGTGCATGATTTTAGCTTTGCAACCTCTTTGAACATACATATTACCAATCCTCTAGGGAAGGGGTCTCTTATAAGTAGGACAACTTATCTTCTCCTCTTAAGATGGTATACGCTCTCCCAAGTTTCCCCCACTTACTTATCTTACTGTACAGTCAATGTACTCTAGCTTCTGTGCTCCTTTTTTCTCTATTTTCTCCTAGTATTTTACAATGTAATCACTCAGAGTAAAATGGAGAATATTTTGCTATCTTTCCATTTAGTGTTAGGTCCTTGAAATCATGGACTCAAGCCTTTATTTTTGTGGAGAACAAAATGCCAGTTGTAACAATCATCAATGCACACACACACATACATACACAAAAAGAAATAAATGGGTGTATGAATGCAGGATAATATTTTTCTTTTTTCTATTTTCTGAATGTTTTTGGAAAATCCTGATTATTGTTATTAATAACTTACCCTAATGTTTAATTTTAAAATGCAAATCTAGATTACAATGGAGAAGAAAGTATTCAGTCAAGCTCAAAACTTATTCATGTGCCACTTCTTCAAGAAAAGTATGCCTCATTAGATCAAATAACATATTGAATTCACCTCTTTTTTGTTTCACTTGATGGAAAATTAAAAGCAATTGAGATAACAATTCAGTTACAAGGAGAAGTAACTTGAAACAAAGTAGTGAAAAATTAAAATTGACCTCATTTAATTGCTTCAATGATAATTTATAATTATAATTTAATTATGACTTAATAGCAGAATAATGTTCTTCATTTAAATTAAATGGAAAAACATGCTAATTTTCTTTATGTTGGAGCTGATTGGAAATCATCAACATTACAATTATATAACAGTATTTTTTCCTTTGCTTTTATAAACTGTATTTTTCAGAGCAGCTTTACCTTCACAGCAAAATTGAGCAATTGAGAAGAAAATACAGAGATTTCCAATTTACCCTCTGCCCCTACACATGTGTAGTTTCCCCATTATCAACATTCTGCACAAGAGTGGTATATTTCTTATAATTAATAAACCATAATTTAAATTAGGTTCATTGACATCCAAACATTATATCCATACTTAAACATCCATAGTTTTCATTAGAGTCACTCTTGGTCTTATACATTCTCTGGGTTTGGGCAAATGTATTATGTCATGTATCCACCATTATAATAGCATACAGAGTATTTTCACTGCCATAAAAATCTTCTGTACTCTACCTATTCATTCTAAATTATTTTTTATGTCAAAAATGATTGGAATTAATCAACATTACAATTCTACAAAAACAAATTTTTTAAATTGTCTAAGTTATTATTTGTAAGGCAAGTGAAAGTAATCATTTACATATATAGAGAGAATATATATAAATAAAACTAATTATCTCCATACTATTTCATAACTTAAAATTTATCATTATGTAAAAAGTAATTAATTTTAACATTTCATTGTTTGATAAAATTGTATGGACCTACTTTAAATATCCATTCAATAATTTTAGTAGGTTGTTGAGAAATTAAGCAGAGTTTTTTAAAATACTGTTTAATAATTCCTTGAGTATGCAACTTAATTTTAAGCATCATGATGATATAACTGTGAAAAGCACAGCCGAATTCAGTTTTACTTAGAGGGCTAGCTGAAAGCAAGTATGTGTTTTCCCCCTTCATTGTATAAAATCATTCAGAATACCCAAGGTGATAATCAGCCCTTTAATTAAATTTGAGTTTCCCTGATGTGCACAAGGAGTAGTTTAAAGCCAATTTTTTAATGCAAAAATCTCCATGCTTTATCTTAATTTTCTGCCATAAGAATCTAAATGCTATGTTAAATACTTATGGATATGAAAAACGAGTATAACCTCCCTTACTTTTAAGGAAAATATAGGTACTTTGAGACATTAACTTTTAATTGACTTAAATGTTCTACTTAAAATCTCAAGGTTACTAGCAAAACTCTCAATAATAATTGGTCTTAAAAATAGAATGATTTTCAATATTTTATCAAATAGTTATATTTCTCTGTTAAAAATAGTAAAGCAAAACTGCCCTGGAAGCATCAAAAAGTATTTATGTGATCGCTTCTTTCACTGAATACTAATGTTTAGTCCAATTGAGAGAGATTTAGAAAAGGTATTCTAACATTGTCAAATTGGTGCACTGGAATACCATGAAGAAATGATTGAATGAATCAACGAATGAGTGTTCAAGGAGAAAATCTGTGCCATATAAGAGACTATGCTACAAAAATCTATGAAAAAACTGCAAATATCCTTTCACATATTTTGACTTCCCATAACTGGTGAAGGGTGGCAGAGTATGTCCCCAAAATATGCCACTTTGGTATAAGAATTGTTTTAAGCTAGGCACTTGAAAAACAGCAGATGCAAGAATGGCATTTTAATTTCCCTTTTCTCCTGATAATAGGATATAAAACTCCCATTTGAAAGATATCCTCCCTATGCCAGGAGAAAAGGAGCATTCTTTGGAAAATCATATTGAAAGAATTCTATACACACAGACCTTGTTAAAATAATTCTTATCTTCCTTTAGCCTCTCCACATAAGTGGTTACTTTTCCCCAATTGCCTCTCTTTGTCCAACTCAATATAAAAACATTTGAGTTTTGCCATTTATTTGGGTCTTCATTTTCTTATGAGAGCTCTTGTTTCATGTGAAACTTACATTTGTAGATCAATCTTAAATCAAGATAATTCTCAGGCCCAGCTGAGGACCCTAAGAGGGTAAAGTTTTGCTTTCCCTACACTACTGATAAATAAGGTGGTTTAATTTTTGCCTTATATTTTAGCTCCCACAATAAGATATTGTCATTAGGAATCTAAGTCAATAAATTAAAAAGAAAGACTTATAGGCCCCAAATATTATATCCAGTACATCA
>CM052445.1:46612758-46634788 GCA_028533085.1 Varecia variegata | reverse complement strand
AAAAAAAAAAAAAGGTATGGCTGGAACAAAATAGAAGGTGAGTTCAAAGAGAGATAAGAAGGCAAATTGTGTAATGTCTTGCAGACTTTTGCAAAAAGAAATGAGATGGAAGTGATTAGAGGATGTGAAACAGAAGGGTAATATGATCTGGATTAGAGTCTTAATATAAAATCACCAGAATGCCATGTTGAGAAGAGACTAAAATGGATCAATGGTGGAAGCAGGGAAATCACATTAACAAATAATTTACATTTACATGATTTTTTAAAAAACACATTAAAAAGCATGATGATATTTATACTTTAAGTTAACTTTAACTTTGTTAATTTTCATTTGATTTTCAGAAATACATCAAAACCTCATTTAAAATGGCTTTATGCAACATGATTTTTGGCTTTTATAGTTATAAAATTTAAATTCATAGACATTATTAAAGGAGGTAAGGACCTATAGAATAGATTCAAAATTGCATGAAACTTTAATTACCAGGATGTTAGCAAAATTATGATGAAGTATGTCAACTATCAAATAACACTTGAGAATGTATGTATAAATCTACCAATAAACAGATAAATAAATAAGATAAAATTATGTTTATGCATATAAACTTCATATTGGTGCACATTAAAGGCTGCCCCCAATCCTTTCTTAAATTTAGGAGAATTCTACAAAGTAATTGCTAAAGGGTATTTTGTATGGCAATTTTAGAGCTGAAAAGGCCTTACTTCAAATATGAGTTTCAAAGTATAATAATAATAATTTTAACTTGAAGCAAGCCAAATGAATATCAATATTTAACTAAAAGGATAAGTAAGAGCAAATATTGGTTAATTGAATGGTTTTCTGATATTGGGGAAAAAAGCTCAACCCTATAATGAACCTGGCCTGATAAAACACCTAATAAATAAATGGATTTGCACTCTCAGAACAAACAATGTCATGACATGATCAACATTAATTGAGTACATAATGAAGCCACAGAGATGTATTAAGGCCTCTGTCATTGAGACAGGAGATGTCTGTTCTCAGTTCATTAAGAAACCATGATCTATCTGTGGGAAGATGTTCATGGTATGTATGAGTGATTAATAAATTTGGGGAAAACAGGAATTCCAAATAATTTGTGTAATTAATAAACAAATATTTTATTCAATGCTTAATGTCTTATCCCTGAATTGCATAAGTGAAGAAAGTGAGAGCCAAATATGGTAAATAACTTGCCCAAGGCCAAATGATTAATGACAAATAAGGTTTAGCATCTCAGTAACTATTAACAAGTCCTACATGCTCTGCAGTTCACTAAGCTCTCGAATAAGGGTAACTGGAAAAAGTTTAACTAAATATTTGTTTGTGATAAGATGAATTAAAATGGGTAATTGATATAATAGCTAAGAATATATTTTTTTTCTTCAATTACGTACGAAGAAAGACATGGCTCAAAAATTAGAGAAATTAATTTGGGGAAAAAACACCCCTGTTTTGGATTAAGTCCATCATTACTAAATAGGATTTTCAAATATTTAATATGTAAATTTAGCAGTTATGTAAACTATTTTCGGTAACCTATATATGAAATATTTTATCTTTTCAACATTGACTTTATTCAAAAATCCATCATAGTTTCTTATATTTTCAAGATGATAAAGATTTTCTGGATAAGCATTAACTGTTGTCATCTCATTTCTAACATTGTCATCCTTCTTTGGACATCTCATAAGTTTCTGTGTTCCTTTATGTACTGAAGGAATCAATATACCTGATGAAGCATCTATTCATTTAAAGTAAGTAAAATTATAGTTCATCGTACAAAAAAAATAATTATTTTCATTTTTTTAAAATCTAGGCCATTATAAACATACTTTTACAGGAAATATAATATCAAATTTTCAGAACAAAGTACAACAAGGAAAAAGGTCAGAACAACTTTTCCTTATTACTACCTCATTATGCTGACTTTGGCCAAGGTCCCATAGACCTAGTTTAATGAAAGGATAATGATAGCTCATTCTTTCCCATTTTTTGCCTAGTCAACTCAGTGTTGCTTCTAAATCTCTTTTGGAAATTCACATTACAAAGAGTACTTTTTTTTCTTTTACATTTTAATGCACAAGCATACAATTCACTGACGTTTTGTAAAGTATTTGACTTCAGCTTGTTATATATAACATTCTTAATATAACTATATTGATAATAGTACCTACTTAATAAAGTTATGTTGAATGTTAAATTAATTAAAATATGCAAAACATGTGTTTGGCACATTATAGATCTCAATAAATCTCATTTACTTGCATTATTAATACTAATAATGATAGTTCTTAGACTAATGGGTTAAATGAGTATAGGTTAATGTGCTAGATTTTAGAGCAGATAAGAAGATGAATTAGAATTTGTTCACACCTTAAAGGAACTTACTTATTTCCAAACAAATGACTTAGACACTGCAGAAAAAAAATCCATCAAGCTATTTTGATTTGTTGGTCCATTTAATAAAATGTGTCAATATTTCAATTAATGTACCCACAGAGCTCTGAAAATGTTGATTCAGCTTCCCTGAAACTGTTCCATGTAGCAAAACTCAATTTAATTCTGGGTGTCCAAAGAGTGTTCTGTACAAATATAGTCTCATTTCTGAAGGAAAATACTCCATATGTTTTTATATCCTCAGGCTCATCTGTTACTTTTCTTACCTGTGCCCTTTATTCATGAGGTTATTTGAAAATGTAATCCCCAATAAATGCCAAACTATATCCAAAAAAAGATTTTTAGCGAATTTTCAATAAAATGTACAGATGCAATCAAATCATCAAAGACACAAAAATCAGAGTCAAATAATAAATTATGGATGATGGCAATAAAAAGATGAATGAGGCAAGCAGGGTATATATATTATAATGATACACAGGTAAAAATAGAAACAGACTAATAGAACACTTTAATTTCGCAGACTTGGTTTGCAGATGCCAAATGAATCCAGGCCAGGCCAGGAATATACAGGCTTGCCACTAAAATGATCACATCAGTTCCAAAATCAGAGCATGGAATCCAGCACTATAATCTATGGAAATCATGTTTCGGTGAAAAGGCCTGAATGTCCTAGGGATTGGAAATATGTAAATATTAAAAACAAAAACACACAATAAATAATGACTTTTTACAATTATTTATTTTTCATTCAAATTGCATTTCTATGTGTTTTTCAGGATGAAGAGCCATAAAATGTTACCTCTGATAGTGAAATGAAATGCAGTATAATCTGGTGAGTAGACTGGTTTGGTATTATCCATCTGGATGCAAAAGAGACTGCCAATATCAACAATTCTGATTTTGAAATAGTTGTCATTGAGCTGTTCATTCTGACAGCAATTGGTCAACATGCTGCATTGTTTCTGGAAGCTATCCTTTATTTTGAGAGAAAAATCATATTAGCAGTACAGTGTGAATAAGAGCGTGCTTATTGTTTGGCTTCTTTTAGAAAAGGAATGCTTTGGGTTTATCTAAAAAAAAGTTTATGTATAAATTGAAATGAAGAGTGTTTAGAAAACAATTCTGTTTTTCTTCATTGTTTGCTCTGTCAAATTTCCATAATTTCCAAACTAGTTTTTGTTGTTTTTTATTTGGTATACAATGTCTCTATTTATAAACATAATGCTCCAGAAACAATACCTTAAAAATTTCATTAAAGCATAAATTTTCTTCTGAGTCCTCTTTTCTCCTCAAATCTTCCCAGCCTTTCAATGTTCCTTCTTCTTCTCCTCTTTTTCTTCTTTTACCCTCTCTTTCTCTCTCTCTCTCTCTGGAGAGAGAAATCATACATGGACATTTTAGGCAATAGTAAGAATTTAAAAAATTTTTGCAAAACGTAAGATATTAATTCTATTAAAAGTGGATATAGGACCTAATGTTCAAAGATGTCTCAAACAGCTGAATGAAGAAAAAAACTACCAAAAATGCAAAAGTAGTGACAGAGAGACCAGTTAAAAGGGTTGTTCAGTAGTCCAGGAGAGAAACTTTGGAATGTGTAGATGTGTTTGCAAATTGCAATTTTTTTAGAAAAGTAATACAGTGCAATTTCTGTAAAATGCTCCCAGCAAACAAAGACAGTGGATTGTCATAAAATCCCTATTTCTAAGGAAGAAAACATTGATTTCTTCCAAATTTTACCCAACTATTATATCTACCATCTGGATCAATACTAAATAAATCCTCATCTTTGAGCTATTTGACAATAGTATGTTTTCTCACATTTTCTCACCTTTTAATATCATTTTTATGTTGAGTGATACCTTGATCACACTTAAGAGGCTATAAAAACATATGTGTGCCTTTTCAAGAATAGTAACTCTTTAAAAACTTCTTGTGTAATATATTTCATCAAGACATACTTTGTCCTCCTAAGTTCACCACTATCCTGACATTAGCGATAATTTTGCTCTCGCTTTTTTTCTGAAGCTTGATCACCCATAATACGCAAGCCCAGTCAATACAATTCCCTTCAACCATTTTTAAAAATGTATATATAGAGAATCAGATTGTGCCTTACATCTTTCACTCAAGATTATATTTCTAAGAATCATAAGATCAACATCTGGTTGTGTATGATTGTAGTTAATTTATTAATATTTCCATTATTTTGTAGCAATCTATTACATGTATGTACTCAAATTCATTTGTACACTTGTGTTTTAGTCTGTTATGAATAATGTTGCTTTAAACATTCTTGGATGTCTCCTAGTACATACATGTAAGATACACCCAAAGGAATGGAATTTCTAGGGCTTGGAATATTAGTATCTTCAAATTTACTATGTAATGGCAAAATTTAACCCAAATGAATATGCCTTATATACTTTCATATCACTATAGGAACAATTCCATTACTTTATATACCTGTCACAGTTTAGTCATGTTAGATTTTATACTTTTTTGCAAATCTGGAGGAATGCAATTATAACCTTTGTTTTAACTTATATTCCAGCAATTATTTAATAGTAATTAAAAATGTGGATAAATGTAAAAATTCCTCTTAAAAATCCTTACCAATTACATTGTGTATGACAGTACCCATTTGTCTCAGCTTTAAAATTACAGACATATTGAATTTTATATTTTGGCAATATAATGGCATAGAAATGATATCTTATTCTTGCTTTAATACATATTAAAATGATAATGAGTAAAGTTGGAAAATTTTCATGTTTAATGACCATTTATGTATCATATAAAGTGCATCTTATGTTTTTACCTATATCTATTGAATTATTTTCAAAATTAATTTGTAGTGCTTACCAGATATTATTCACATCAAGATCTTTATTTTATGTCTAACAAATATTTTTCTCTATTTTGCTGCTTGTCTTTGAACATTTTGTATAGGAGCTATGACAGAAGAGACATTTTTAATTTATATGTAATTCAAATATTTATTGTTTATGAGATGTAGATCTTAATATTTTGGAATAATTTTAAATAGATGAAGGTATTTTCTCTACAAGGTATTCTTTTATATTTTTTTGAAACTTTTATGTCCCTAAAAAAAAATAATACAGCAAGGTAAACCTATAACGATATATTTTTTTTTTTTTTACTTGTAAAGTGTAAGTGGTGCTCCACAACCAAACAGATGCAAGTGACTTTTTTTAGGGTCGCGTTATACTTGCAAACATTAAAGGAGGAATTTTGCCATAAGATTTATCTTACTTGATATCAGAAATCTGTGGCATTAACTTGGTAAATTAGTAATAGAAAGGAAATTCCTCAACCTTATAAAAAACATGCATACAGGTCTTACAATGAACATCAAACTAAAAATGTTAAAAATGGCAAAAATTATATAGGGCTCTTCTGAAACAAAAGAGCACAGAGAGGAGAGATTATCAAATTGGCTATAAGATTTTATCATAAGTCATAGTAATTCTGAGTGTGGTGCTTACATAGTAATAAACATATTGACCCCCTATACAATGTATGAAAAATTGGTAGTTGCAGAGGTAACATGGCAGATCAATTGAGGAAGAAGACAGTCTTGAGCAATGAAAGCCTGAAGTAAGTATATATCTATGTAAGAAAACCACAATTAAATTAATAAATCACAATCAACCCCAAAATATACTTTATACATGTTTTAGATCTTTAATGCAAAAGAAAAAGATTTTATCATGATCTATATTGTTCAGACCCTGGGGGTAATAAAGTGTTGTTTTAAAAATTCTATTTTAAAAATTGTGCAAATTTCACTTTATAACTTTTAAAAAATTAAGATCTAAATTTTTTGGTATCATTTGGTACTCATATAAAAAAATCTACAAATAGATAAAAGTATAATCAACCCATTATAAAAAGAAGTAAGGAAATGAACAGGGTTTCAAGGAAGAAGAAAAACATTTAGTGAACAATATTATAAAAAGATACTTTATTACTAATTTGGAAATGCTACTTAAGACCTATTTTTGTACTATTTTAAACATTCTTTTGTATCAAGTTTTGTAAATTAAGTTTTATACAATGTTGGTGAGAGCACAAATTTACAAAATCATGTTTGAAATCATTTCAGTAAACTCTACCACTTAGAAATTAGACTTCTAGTTAAGACTTGCAATTGTGCTCTATTAGCAGCAGTATTCTTGGGTTTGAATTGTCTTTTAAACTCATCAGAGAAAACATACTTCACCCATCACCAAGTTTACTTTCTTTAAAAAAGGATTCAGTCCAGGAAACAATGCACCATGCACAGTAATAATGGAACAGTTCTCAAGACACTTGCATGCAGCGTGTGCTATAACATTCCCTCGTCGTGGGATAAGGGGGTCTCAAGAGAAAAGACTCAATAAGCAAGGACTATCTCAGTTCAGGAAGGTCATCATCTACCAAGTCTGTTCAGCTTTTATGCCTACCTAGTCTCACACCCCTCCCCCGGGTTTATGGTACTAGTTTCTATTTATCTGCCCAGTTATGTCTCATCAATACTGACCTCATTACTCAGTAAGCAATCTTGGGTTTTATGGTCCGGTACACAGTAATTTCTGCTGCATACTCATTTATCTTGAACCTGGTATCAGTTTCTTCAATCTATGTTGAAAGTAGGATTCATCCAAGGGTCAAGTTTTTCGATATTTCTAAGGCTAGATAAGAGGCTACAGAACTAATTAACACTTTCTTTTCAATATTCAACCAGAACTCATGCACATGCACAGCAGGAAGTATGTCTATGATGATCATAACCAAAAACCCAGAAACTATCCAAATGCACATCAATAAAGAAATGCTTACATGGTTTGCTACATTAGCATGATGGATTTAGAACAATAAATATTAATATGAAATAATTAAAGTTATACACACAAATATGGATGAATCTTAGGAATATTAAGTGAATAAATTGTTACATTCAACATGATTATGTTAAATAAATTTTATAAGTAAAACTAAAAAAAATGCTATTTAGGCGTTCAGTTGTAGGTGACAAAAACTATAAAGCCAAAGTCTGTTCTGAACTTTTAAACATAGTGATATCTTCAATTTTATATAAATACATTAAACTACCATACAAAATTTGTTGTGTTTTTGTTTTTGAAAGGTTAGCCAGTTTTCATATATTGATATGGAGTATATGTCGCTTAGGTTTATTATTTTTAGTGATTTGTTTTCGGTCCTGCGTTATGCGGTTTTTGGTTTTATTTACATTTTTTGCCTCATTTCTAGTAATCTGGAAGATTTATATATACATATTCGAAGTGTATATAACAACAATATATATTTATATATGTCCGCATTTTATATAAATAAATTATTAGAAATATACATATATATTTGGAAAATTTTATATGTATATTAATACATATTAGATTATACAAGTATATATAATCTTCTGATTGGTAGTAGAAACATATTTTACTTCTAAATATTTATCATAAAGAGACCTCTGCACTACATAGGAATGAATCTAAAACTCTATTCTCTCCTTTTCCCATTCACTCCTTTCTAGGGAAAGAGTAACTAACACGTTTAACCAACTGTAGTCATTAATTTCTGGGCCTTATTTTTGGATAACCAACCTACAGGATTTGTGCATTCTCCTTTCTCTACTGTTTCCATGTGATAAACAAACCTGGATGAGGATCAAGACCAGGCCTGGAGGTTCATGATGTCTCTTTCCTTAAGATTCCTTGACCCTCATTCTCTAAAGCATACCACAGTTTACATCCAGCTGTCCCTGAGTATTTCTGGTACAAAAACTATCAAAAAGTCGCATTTTGTCTTCAGCTCCCAGCTGAGTTCTCCACTGAGGATTTATTAGAATTAAAATCAATATTTTTTTCTCATTTTTGGGACTCTGTCTTTCTAGTTAGATAGACATCGCAGTCTGGAGGAAGAGGTAAGATTATCATCCTCAGACCATGAAGCATTTACAGATCTTATGTAGTGTCTGTATATCATTGATTTCTCTCTTGGTTTAGTTCTGTGTTTTGATTTATCAAATTAAGTCAGAAAATGTTTTATATATCTCTATACAATTAACATAAAATTATATTTTCTTGCTTATGTATTTGCTTATTTTCTATCATTCACCACAGCAAAGATGCTTCATAAAATTGTGGTTTTTTTCTATCTTGCTCAATGTTGTATTTCAAGTACTCAGAGTGCTTTGCCACATGGATACGAATAAATGCACGAGTTCAACAAATATTTATTGAATGAATAACTATGAAATGTTGAACCATGATAATGAAAGATGGTGAAACAGACATATTTCCAATTCTCATCTTGTTTTCTATTTTTCATTTCTTATTTTTGTTAATTTTTAACTACTTCCACAGGATAAAATATACCATTTTTATATTTTTCTATGACAATAATATCTGCAATCACCTTTATTTAGTTCAGTATTTAACTAAATTTTATGTGCATCTCATAGTCCTTTGCCACTATGGTTTTTCTATTCCATAAATACTATTTTGATTCATTTTGAAAGGCTGTACTTTGGGAATATAAAATTTATTTTGTTTTTTAAAGAAGAGCTCATAAATTCTATATTTTCCAAGTCCTATGTTTTTGATCTCTTAATATGTGGCATATTTGGTAGTGTCTATTTTACTTTTTTATAGCACCAATTTGGCAATCATATCTATAACATATAAATATCACATATAATTTTACTATGTGTCAGACAATATTGTAAGCACTGAAATATATTAATTCATCTAATTTTCAAAACAATGCTATCAAGTAGTACTATTATTATCTACATTTTATAATCAGAAAACACAGGCACAGGGAAATTAATAACTTGTGTAAAATTAGAAAGCTAACAAGCAACAACTTTGGTATTTTAGTCTAGGAAGTCTGACCTCAAAGGCCCTGGTCTTAACCTCTTAACTATATTATTTCTATAATATTCTATTTTATGTTTCCTATTCTACTTTATATTCCTTCCTCCCCAAACCCTACCGGCTTATTCATTCAACTCTAATGCTATTTTACCTTTATTGAGCTGTTGTACCAAAGTTTTGAGCTCTTATTTGAAGGAACCATACTGTTCATACAGGATTTGAACACAAGAAGAAATGTTTATTGGAATTTTGTACACAATGGCCAATATGTCATATGCCTACAACCATCTTTTCTATATTATGCCTTTTCTTCCTTTATTTATTCCTTTATTTAGTTTATTGAAACACCATGATTCCCACATTAGTCCCTTTGGACTTGCCATTCATTTGTGAACAGTACATTCTATGCAGTGTTCTGCTATGGAGTAGAGTGTGGGATGTGACAGTAGAGGGAAGTAAATGGGGAAGCTACAGCTCTGGTCTGGGCTGCTTTCTCATTAGATTCGCTGATGAGAATATTTTCTCTGCATCCACTGTGTCTTCTGCACTAGGCATCCCCTTGGTGTTGAACAGGAAGAGCTAATTGCATTTCCCTAAACATGCAATCCCCACCTTTGTCTTATTGCAAAAATGATGCAACCATAGTATTTCTATTTAGTCCATTGCCCTGCTGCCGCACTGTGTTGACTTGGATTTAGGCATGTTCCCAGGATCTGCTTATGATTCCAGACTTCTATTTTAGGATTATTAGAATAATAATAAATTACAGTTTTAGACCTATTTCTACATAGCACAAAGGTATCTTCTTTTGACAAATATTGGAAAATAAAATAATATATTTCTACTACTAATCAGATTATATAAGATTATATATATACTCTATTAATCCATTTTTGAAACATAAATAACTTTTCTGTAGCTTTGGTATTTACATTTATGGATTTCATAATACTGGCAACCATTCTTTGAATTATTTGCTACATAGATGTTTCTGAATGTGATGTAATATTTTTATTATTTTTTATTTCTCATTATTATTTACTAAAGATAGAAAGGCATAAAGAGTAGAAATTATTTTGCCAAATTCAACCAGTATTTCTCCAAACTACCATTTTTTCAATTGATATTGGGAAATATTTTTCAAATGTGTTCTGTATCAACATATTATCATATTGTATTATTACACACAGCACAAAAGTAAAAACTACTTTGATTTCTATGGATTTTATTTGTTTGTTTTGTAACTTCTGGAATTTACCCATACAAACAATTTATCCTAATCAATAGAGGAGATAGAAACAGAAAAACCACATTTTTTTTTTTCAAAGTTGTTTGCCAATTAACTTCTTGAAGAATAATGGAGGTCAGAGTAGACAGTCCAAGTCCAGAAGCCATAAAGACAAAATATTAAATAGATATGTGCAAAAGTAGAGCTCTATTTTGTATCGAGCAATAAAGTTCATAACATAAACACTAATATCTATTTACATTTTATTTTGAGATTTAAATAGGGAAAAAGACGGTAAATATTTTTAGAGTACTCAGCGAGGTCAGGTTGTGTTGAGATATTCTCCATCTGCCCCAAATTTCACCCTTCCCTACTATGTTCCAAGACCGATATGGATTCCATAAAGTGTCTCCCTTAACCTCTGGTTTTCAACTGGGTTTAACCATAAAGAAATACCAGCAGAAGGTGGTAATGAGGCAATGCAGCCATTGCCCTCAACAACACTTGACTTTATGTCTTCTGAACCGTAGACTGGCAGAGGGTTATGTTCCTCCAATACCATTTTCTGGCCAAATGAACTACAAGTCACTCCAGCTTCTGGCACTGCTCTCTTCGGGGCGAGGGGTGATAATAATTCCCTACTGGGTGATTCATCCTGGTGAGCTATTCTTTTGTTTGTTTTCCATAACCCAGCACACCATTAATGAAAGAGTCTCTTCATTAAATTCTCCACAATAACCCTATTCGAGTATTCCACTTATTTCCTGCCAAAATCTTGTCTCCCCAAATTACCTTTAAAATTGCTTGTGTTTAGAATATTCATATCACTGAAGGGATGAATTATTTTTGGTCTAAAATTAATCCTTCTCCAACAAATATTGGACAAAATTTGGAAGAAAATAAACAAAACAACCAGAAGTTATTTAATTATTATACCATGTCAAATTAAATTGTTATTTATTCACGACACTGGACATTTTATTGTCTGATAAATTGAGGTATTTCAAAAGGAATGCAAATATACCACTTTTATTCTACATAAAATTAATGCAGTCCTTTTTAAAAATAATATTACAATGAATATATAATAGATAACATAAACAATATGTGATTATATTTTTGTTGTGGGAGAACATGGTTAGTTTAAATCAAATTCAATATACTGCAACTTCACACAGAATAGTTTTACAAAATGTACATTCCTTACCAGCTACAAGTCTATTCCCATCTTCAACAACCTGGGAATCTTATCAGTGGAGATGCTCTTGAATAATTAGAGAAATTAAATATTTTCATCAGTACAACAAAACTAGAACTTTAAAACTATGTTGCTGTAAAGAAAGTACTTTTAAAGCACTTTCTTTTAATTTTCCAACTATTCTTTCTTATAATCTGGACATATATGGACTCTGCAGTATCTTAAGAATGTGAGGTATAACATACACATTCACAAATGTTGATTTTGAGGAATCAATAATGGGTTGTTTATAATGCTTTGTCAGAACATTTTTGAGGGTTAGAGGACTATAATTCAATAAAAATTTTATAAGAAATATTCTTCATTCACCTAGCTTCATGATCATTTTAGCTCTAAATTTTTGTCTACTCTTAAGATCATATCCAAATTCATTTAAAAAAACCAACAAAGTAACATAAGACAAAGTATATTTTATTCCCCCTCATGTAATTATTACATGAATAAGTTCTAGTGTTTTATGAGCATAATAGTGTGACTGTTGTTAACAATATATTTTATATTTTGAAATAACTAGAAGATTTGAAATGTTCAACACAAATGTTCAACACAAAGAAATGACAAATATTCAGTTATAGATATCCTAAATATTCTGATTTGATCATTATACACTGTATACATGTTATCAAAATATCATATGTACACCATAAATATGTACAATTATTATGTATAAATTAAAAAATTAAAATAGCAAATATATATTCATAGTTATATATACATATAAAACATATACATACACAGATTTGCACGTACATACACTTTCCTTGTGAGGCTACTTAGTAGACATTTATTATCATTACTTACTCATTCAACAAACATTAATGAAATAAGTTTTGTGTGCCAGGAATTTTTTACCAGTGTTAAATAATTTTAAAAAATTAGATGACTGATAAAGAATATATATAGCCGACGAACATGTAAAGTTTACTTTCTGTGAACTACAAACCACATCTTATGAAAGACAAAGAATGAGATTTTAGTCATTGTGATTTCAGGCACTAATGTATACATGATTTTATAGATCTTAAAATTATTTTATTTCCTATTAGATGTTTAATTATAGAATATATAGAAATAAGTTTTCTTCTTAAGAAATAACACCTAAATACATATTTTAGAATTTTCTCTCTGAATTTAAATAAAAAATTTTATTGGACTTTAACTTGATCTAATATAATTTGTTTATTTAACAGATGTATATATTTTAATGTAAACATGTTATGGTCTATATTAACCTATTTCAATAGATGTACATACAATGAAATTTTGTAAATACTAGAAAATTTAAAGCTAATGAGAATGTATTTTATTCATTAAAGAAGAAGACAGTTCAATTACTAAGGAAATGCAGAGTATTTTGTAAACTGGGACATTTGCATTTCTATATTTTCAGAATGCTTTAAAAAGATGCTGAACTTGAAAATTTGTCTCTTAAGTTCTTAAAATTTTAGAGTTCATGGCATATCATTTCAGGTTAAATTCAAATAAGTTAGAACAATTCTATTTGGCCTCTGGAAGAATACTACATTAATTAGTGGTGCCCTAATTCAGGCTGCTAGTGAGAAGGGCAAGCTAATTAAGTTACAGCAGCTGCTCTCCCTTTAACATAAGCAAAGATATATCACTTAGGTCTGCCCTGGTTTAAATGTGAAATAAAAAGTGATACTGCTTCATATATTCTTTAATGTATTTTTATTTTTATTTTAGCTTCTTATTTGTGTAAGATAACTAGATGCAGGGAAAAAAAGAATAAAAGAATCAAAGAGCAGAAAGTAAGATTAAATTTTAGTAAATACAATAGCACTCGGAAGGTAATCATTGTTCTCTTTTTCCCTGATTTAATGTGTAGACATACTCACACATGGTAAATTTTAAATATGTAATTCATAAAGCATTCCTGTTTTCAAATTAACTGCTTTAAGATGAACAACTTTCTTATCATTTCAGGAAAATTTAACTTTCTTCCAAGGAAATGCTTACCATTTGGTAAACTCTTTTAATGTGTTAAAGTTTGATTTAAGTTTATTCAAGTTGTATGCAGTAAATACACTTGACACTATAAATTATTTTTGGTTTTGCAATGCCACCATTTGTTTTTCTTCTAATCACTTGTTAACATACTGGACTCCAGCCCTTGCCAATAGGTTCGCAAATCTATGTAATGTTCTTACAACTCCAGAAAAATCCTGCTTCTTTATCATAAAATTTAAAATAATGCTTCAATTTGGTATCTTATGGGGGGATGGAAACTATTTTTTAAATCTAGGATTCTGCAAACTAAGGGCCACATTTATAAACAAACAACAAATGAGCAAACAAACATTAAAAAATTAATGCTAAAGAGAAACATTGAAAAGCAGGCAGACAGATCACAGAATAGCTATTCTAAAGTAAAGTAATTATTTCTTCTTGGAAGTTGAGCATAGGCATTGTTTTGGGACAGATAAATCAGAGTGGTTCTCTTAAAACAATTTTGGATATGCTATAATAGTCAAACAGATCACTACAGTAAAAGTATAAGCTTGATATGTATATTTGAAGAAGTTAGACAAACCTAAGTATCAAACCATGTAAAATAAGATTAAAGCCACAAGTATTTATAAAGTACCTGCCAATGTCAATTAATTAAAAAAAATGATAAAATATACGTTTGTTCTCCATTTCTTACAATATAGATATCTGTCAGGAAAGCATATAAAAATGCTGGGAAAACACTATAAAACATATTTCTAAAAACCTGAAAAATTTTATGAACAAAATCTAACTCAAGATGCAAACAAAGATTGATAAAATGAGCAATAAAGTTGCTTTTGTTCAAAATGTTTGGTTACCTTGGTGACATTGTGCATAGTACTTCACGGCCTCCTGACATACAATAGACATAAGGAAAAACTAACAAAAAAGGAATGTCTAACAATGCTGGGGGCATAAAGGTTACATAGAAGAGATAATTAGTGGGATATCTGGGTACCTTAATCCCATACCAAAGTAAGGACAACTGCTTGATGTTAAGCAGGAAAGGGAAAGTGAGGGAAAAGACCTTTAAAATGTGTAACCACAAAGCTAACCTAAGATAAATTTTTCAGCCAAATTCCATATTGAAAACACTAATGCTGTAATTTGTAGCTTAAATTTACCTGGATTGGTGGTGCCTCCAAGATCTGCACCAGGCAAATGCAAATCCTCTCTGGAGAAACACAGCTTCCTCACAGGGCTCTCCTAGTTCTCCAAATCATTTTTACAAACAAACAATAACAAGTAATAAGAGACATAAGGAGGAAGTCACTCAGGATGAGAACCAAGAGAAAGGGCAAGAAGAAGCGCAAGCCCACAGATACAGAAATACAAAAAGAAAAAATCTGAAAAAGAGTATAAAATAACTATGCTTAATCTGAATAAAGAAATAACAAATAAAAATTAAAACATCTGCAGACAACAAGAAAAATGAATCATGATCAGTTAATTTGGGAAAAAATAAACTTCAACAATTAAAAAAGGAAAAATATAAGTTAAAAAGTAATTGAATAAACATAGAGTTACTGCTCCATATAAACTGTCAAACAGTTGAAAACTTAACTACAATATAGAGATCTACACTTTCAGAAAATGTGAAGTAAATGTTGATATAAAGCAGAAAAAAAGGCTCAATACAATTTGCATCGGTGCCCAGGTATACAAAGAAAGGAGAGAGAGAAGATATATAAGAAATTTAAAGAAACATAGCTAAAAATTATTACAAAAAACAAAATGAATTAATCACAGGGGAAAAAAGCAAACTTAAAAAAAATAAAATTTAAAAGCCACACCTAAAAGTAGCTTATAATTGCAGAACACAACACATAGAGAAAATATTAGCATCAGTTAAGGATAAACAATTTAAAGAATAACCTCACTAGGTAACACAGGAATGTATCAGATGCCTATCAAATACAACAAAGGAAGCCAGAATGATGTCTTTAATACAGTGAAAGAAGTGCTGTGCTATTCAGCACAAGTTTATGTTACTGGTGTGAATACCATCAGGTGATGGTGTGTGTACACATTTATATGACTTTTAGGAAAGGGTGCATATAGCTCTTATTACATCAAACAAATAACCTGCAAATTTTGAGAGCCATTAAAGAATATCCAAATACACAGAAAGCCTACCATGCTATTAGCTTGGAATAACCAATAATGTAATAATTTCACTTATCAATAAATTAATTTATATATACCATTAACACCCTCCAAAATCCTCAATAGTTTGTTTGTTGTGTTGTGAAACTTGAGAAGCTCTGTTTTTAGGATAATACACAAAACTTTAATCTGCTAATTGTGAACTTTTAATACAGTCATACACACACGCACACACACACACACACACATATCCCATATCACCCAACATAATCACCCTTCTGTGGCCATATTTGCAATAGAAACTCTTGCTCATGTGCAACAGGATACACACACACACACAGACACACACACATATGCATACGTATGTCAATATGGTTATATGAACATTGTTCACAAATGACAAACAAGGCAAAATTTCAAGAGTCATCAAAAATAGAACGAACAATAAAAATGCACAAATGCTTATTCAATAAACATGATCAAACTATAGCTATATGCATAATCAGTGGTGAATCAAGCAAACATGGTATTAAATGAAAGAAGAGAAACACAATGGAAGTGTGTGTAATAATTCTATTTTTATAAAGCTCACGAAATTTAAGACTAATCTAGATGTTTGGGAATTCATATTAATCTAAGAATGAATGTAAGTAAATGATTATCATTGATATTAGAATAATGCTATATTCAAGATGAGTAAGAAGAATGTTCCATTTTATAACCTGGGCTGTGGTTACCTAGGTCTTTGATTTGTAACACTGTTTTTAATCAAATTAATTAGATAATTTAGTACCATGAAATAATCTTAGTTTAAGGGTACATTTTGATGAGTTTTGACAAAAGCATATACTTGTGAAGCCAATCATGATATATAATATCTAGACTAAAAATCAATTAATGTTAACATCAATATTTCTACATATAGATATATTGATATGCCTTATACCTGTCACTCCTCCCCAACCCTTCAGAAATCCCTAAATTATTTTAGAGAGAATCAACATTTTAGCAGTACTGAGAACTCCAATTCATGTATATAGTATATGTATTAATTAATTTAGGATTTCTTTAATTTTTCTTAGCAATATTTTTTTTTATATTTGGTGTGTTGGACTTCATATATTTTATTAAATGTATCTGTAAGAATTATAGGATTTATGATGGGATTATAAATACATACATATACATACATGTCAATATGCAGTTGTAGAATAGGGAAATGTGATTGATATTCCATATTAACTCTATTATCTGTGACCTACTAAACTCATCTATTAGTTCAATTATTGTTTTTATGGCTTACTTAAGATTTTTTAAATGAACTATTGTCTTCAAATAAAGACCTTTTTATATTCCTCTGTCTAATATAGACAGTATTTATTTATTTATTTATTTAAAGACTTTGTTGTATTTCACTTGCTGGGAACTCCAGCGCAAACAGAAGAGTTGAAATGCCCTGTTCCCAATCTTAGAGAAAATGTCTCAGTCTTTCTTATTTAGTATTGTTAACTACAGATTTTTTATAGATGCCCTTCATCAGGTTGAGGTAGGATTGTGTAAAGAGTGCATTTTTATCATAAATAGGTATTGAATTTTGTCAAATTTGTCAATGTTGTCTACTAAAATAATCATATATTCTTCCACTTTTGGCTTCCTAATATGAGTTACATTGATTGATATTCAAATATCAAATTGACATTGCTTTTCCAAGTGTGGGAAACCTCACTTGGTCATAATGTTCATATGTTTTATATATTACTGTATTTCTTTTACTGATGTTTTGCTAAATATACTTTTCTATGTAAATGCTGATATCGGTTTGTATATCACTATTCTTCTAAAACCTATGTCTGATTTTTGAATTAAGGTAAAATTATTTCAAAATTTTTCCTCTCTAAGAAAGAGTAGGTGGAGTATTGGTATTATTTTTTCTTTTTTAAATTTTGTTTACATATTTATTGATATATAATTGACATAAAATAAACTACACATACATAAATTGTACAGTTCAATGTTTGAACATATGTATACACCCATGAAACCATCACTATTATAAAAATAATGAATATATCTGTCATTTTCCTGTTTGTATATAATCTTTTTCTCACAACTCACACTCTCCTGTCCACAGACAACCACTGACCTGCTCTCTGTCACTATAAATTAGTTTGAATTTTCTGAAATTTTATATACTTGGACTCCAATAACAGGTATTCTTTTTTACTGGGCGGAGTGACCTGTTTTTTATTTTTTTTTCATTTATCCTAATTATATTGAGATATACAGAAGTTTATATTCATCTATGATTAATTCCTTTTTTTTTTTACTAAATAGAATTACATTGTATAGATACACTACATTTTTTCTCATTTACCTATTTAGAGACCACCATTTTGTTTACCTAGAGCCCTATTTCTTTCAGTAACTACCTTTAAAAGTGTTACAAAACAATACACTTTCAAATTCTTACAACAAGGCATAATTGACAACTTACTCTGTCAAACATTCCTTGTTTTAGAGGTGCAAATTTTTAGGTTAAATATCTGTTATTATACTTGGATCACATAATACATTTTATAACAAAGGATTCTTAATTAAACTACACATTTACTAGTCTAAAACACTGGCATGTTGGTCCCTTAATATATGTTTTTTCTTGTTTGGGGCCAACCAGCATCAAAAAAGAATGGGCAGCTCATGTTTCACAGCACTTGTTTCTCCATATTTGTATTAGGAAAATACTTTATATATATATACTTAAAAACACAACTACAATATTCACATATTATGCTTCATTACCTTTTCCTGGACACCAAAAACTCGTTATTTGTATCTTTTTTGGTGTAACTATTATTTATTTTTTGTTAAAACATGTCATTCTCAATACTTTCACCTTGAAGGAAAAAAATGATTATTCAAATCGCATAATTTTGCTTTAATGTTGAATAGAGTTTTGATGGGTGGGAAAACTCAAACTATCCTAAAATCAGGCCAGAAAATGTTTGCAATGTTTTCCTTGAGCCCCAAGGAACAAATAATCCATATGTGGCTGCGCAGACATTAAAAGTAACAACAAGTCAATTTATTGATTGTAAGGATGATGCATACTCCTCACTGTCATATGCTGCACAACAGTTTCTACAAGCGTGGAAATCATAGGCGAGTTTATAATTGAGCTGAAACCTCAATTTACAGGCAGAGTGATACACAGTGTCACACTCAGCATCAGATTTCACTGAAGCTGACTAGCAAAGGAGACAAGCTTAAATCCCAATGAAATAGTATGGTTATAACATGGAACGCTGGATAGATGATAGGTAGATTGATTGATACTAATTAGTAAATTGTCTTACACATTTTCACAATCAAGTTCATCATAGGCAGAGGAATTCAGCTCAAGAAGGAAAAATGCTATCTGACTGGAGATTTGTTCAAATAGGCATATTAAAGAGTGACACCAATGACCAGATCACCTGTGACATCACTGCAGCATTAGGTAAATAACAGGCATGAAATACAGTCATGTTAGATATGAACTTTTCAATTTGTAATTATTGAAGGAAAATAAATGACTAAATACCGGTCTTCCTTATGTAAATGTCCTTAATCCTTAAGAAATAATAAATAAAATTTATATATCTTGTTAAATGACCAAGATAAATCTACTCAAGATTGGCTAATATGATGAAGTGAGAAAATATATAATATATAAATATATATGCTCCACCACTTACAATGGGGTTATGTCCAATAAATCCATCATAAGTTTAAAATATCATTAAGTCAAAAATGCATTTAATACATGTTATCTACAGAAGATCATAGCATAGCCCAGCTTACTTTAAACATGCTCAGGGAACTTACATTAGCCTATACTTGGGCAAAATTAACACAAAGACTATTTTAAAATACTGTGATTAATAGCTCATGTACTTATTGAATACTGTACTGGAAGTGAAAAGCAGAGTGGTTGTTTGGATACTCCAAGTATGATTTCCACTAAACATGTCACTTTGACACCACTGTAAAGTCAAAAAACCCTACGTCAAGCCATCATAAGTCAGAGAGCAACTGTATATGTATATATTTAGCTGCTTATAAGAGTGAACACAGCAAAAGATACCTCCGTTTGAATGTCTATTGCAGCACAATTCACAATAGCAAAGATGTGGAATCAATCCAAGTGCCCATCAATTCATGAGTGAATTAACAAAATGTGGTATATGTAAACTGTGGATACTATTCAGCCATGAAAAAGGATGAATTAAGGCCTTTTGCAACAATTTGGATGGAACTGGAGACCATTATCCTAAGTGAAGTAGCTAAAGAATGGAAAAACAAACACCATATGTACTCACTATTAAATTGGAACTAACCAATGAGCACAAATGTGCACAGAGGGAAGTAAAACTCAGTGGAAATCAAGTAGGGGGAGAGGGGGAGGAGGCATGGGCAAAAACCTACCTAACGGGTACAATGAACACTATCTGGATGATGGGCAAACTTATAACCCTGACTCAAGCATAACAAGAACAGTCCATGTAACCAAAAACATTTGTACCCCTGTAATATTTTGAAATAAAAAAAGAATGAACATAACAAATATTTCCATGTAGCTAAATGAAAGATGTGCTCTCAATTTTATTGGAATACAAAGAAGAGCATGGGCATATTTACTGGGCAGTTGAAATTGTACTATTAATAAGTCCTAAATATGGATTCATAGACAAAATTTGGTTTGGGGAAGAAATTAGACTATACAGCAAGAAGGTGTTTTATTTGCTGAAATTAAAAAGAAAAAGATACATTCCAGAAAAGTAAGTTCTATTTTTGAATTAGAAATGATACTAGGTGGACCCTTAAGAATCCCCAGACAGGGATACTTAGGGCCATACACTCATAATGTATGAATGATAATAAGTGTGTATAATTAAATCTTTTGAATTACCTATTTTCTGTTTTGTTTGATCTTATTGTAATACAATATTTGAGTAACCTTTATTGCTTGAGCTTTTGATGAAAAAAATGTAAATTAGCAATTTAAATATATGTAAGTTGTACCTTGCACATTTTATTAATACTTTTGTGAATATATAATATATATGCATATATAAATACACTTATGAATAAAATTATATTGATACAAACTATTGGTATAAATTCACTTAAAAAATTCTACCTTTCAAGAAAAAATTTATGACATCCAGCCAGAGATATCAGAATTAGAAATCAGTGTTATCTTAAACAGATTAATAAGCCATAGGTTGATGCATATTTCTATACTTTTTTTTCTTTTTGAGTTTGTGTGGCCTATTAAGTAGTGAGACAAAAGTGTTTACACAGAAATAGTCTTTGTGCTGAGGAGATCTATGTGTATATGAAGAAGTTGGTTTATTGGGAAAAGATTTATTAAGGTCGTTAATGATTTATAAAATGCAAATTTTATAAAGCATAAATTTTCTTCCCACTTAAAAATTTGAAAGCTAAAAATTACCAGACACTTAAGGGCAGCTTCACCATGAAATAAAGGCAAAGGTCAATAGACAGAAAGCACCGCCCTGTGTGGAGAGAGTGAATAACAAAGTGATAACACACTGCTCGGGCTCTGGGAGTGTCCTCCACTTAGTGTCATGAAACATTGGCCATTAATATTCACATTTTCTTTCCTGTGACATGAGACTAATGACTACGGGGAAAGTAGCAACTTCATGCTTGAAAAAAAACTTTCCCAAAGATGATACTGCGCAGTTCATCTATATTATCCTCCACTCTGAAAAATTGCTTCTCTGTAAACATTCCTTTTTTTAGTCATAATATTTTCCCTCCTTGCTATTTTCCTCTACCAATATCCATCTAGCTCCTGAGAGAGAAATGGTTTTCCAGGTCATTTTCCATCCCATCAGCAATATCCAACACTCCTTAAAATCGTGCGTATTTGGCAAAGGATCCCATGAGAGGAAATACAACTGGATGACTTGTTTGGATAAACTCCAAGTATACATGACAGATGATGGAGATCTGACAAAGTCTTATTAGCCCTGTAATTTTCTTCTGAACTCCCTTATTTTTATATTATACTGAAATTTGAATAGATACCAG
>CM052445.1:46542535-46612258 GCA_028533085.1 Varecia variegata | reverse complement strand
GACATAAGCTAGTAAATTATAAGAAATATTAGTGACATTAATCATTAATTTTGTCTCTAATAGAAATATTAAAACCATTATATTTTCCATATGAAGTCAACTTTGATTCAGTAACTTTAATGACAAATCTAAACCATGACTGCTGTGTTCTGGGAATAAATTTTAATCTTATTTTAAAAACAACTATCTTGTTGTACGTAGAAAATAAATTAAATAAACCTAGATACCTACTTTCATTTTAGGAAGTAGATCTCCATTAAAACCATAATAGATATGTAATTGAGAGTGCTTTCCTTTGTGATAGATATGTTTAATGTCCAAAACTATTAATGATATCACTTAAATATGTTATTCTGCCTTGAAGACAATACAGAAGTTGAATTCTTTGCTACAGATCCAATGCCTAATAATGCCATGAGTTGCCAATAATTTGTTATATTACCTTGAATAGAAACATACTGCATTTCTTCTGAGCAATAAAAGAAGTATGTACTTTATATTAGAAAGGTGCTTGCTGTTTAAAAATATATAATAGTACTACTACTACCATATTAATGTTCAAATCACCGATGCTAATAGTGTAAATTAGTTTCAGAATCTCTTAGTAAACTACAGAGAACTTCCTGCCTGTATTTCTTTGCATTTCTTCCAGTAAAGCATAAAGAAAGTCACAGGAAAAAATGACATAAAACAAATTTGTCAAACAAAACAGGAAAAATGAAACAGCACATCTATTCCCGAAAGAATAGATAATTCCAATTTAAACAAATTTCAGGCAAGACTGGAATTTCTAATAAGACACTATAACACATGATTCAATCCCAAATATATGAGCTAAACAATGAATTACTCAATTCCAAAGACGTGGTATAGAGACACTACTAAATGGAAACTTAAGACTATAAAATAAAATCTTAGTTGACAGATGAATTAAGATTTAAAGAAATGAAAAAAATAGAAAAGATTATGAAATAATATTTATTTTGAATTTTTTAAAAAATTAGCAGTCTACAAGCTCATGCATTTTTGCAGTTCTGTGTCACTCTTCCCCCAGCTACAGGCAGTGAGGCTCAGGGAGTCTTCTCGCTCTTGGGGAAAGTTCAGAAGACTTAAATTTGCAACTTGGGTACCAGCTCAGCCACAGAAAAATAAAGTACTAAAAGACTCCTGAAGCCCTTGAGTCCAGGCCTTAGTTCCTGGAAAACATTTTTGGACCCACCCTTTGCCAGAAGGAAATCTACTGCTCTGAATGGAATGACCCATTCTTGGCAGAATTCACCACCTATGGACTCGAGATCTCTTGGGCTTTGAATAAACATCAGAGGGATCCAGGCCACAGTCACCACAGGTTGTGGGTGAGACTGGGCTGGCTTTGGGTGTGACCTGGCACTGGTGAACACGAGGGAGTACCCATGCCACTCCTCCCCCAACTCCAGCAGCCCAGCACATGGAGTGAGGAAAGAAAGTGAGAGTTTGCTTGATAATATAGGGAATTCTCCCATATTTTATCCAAGTTCACCAAGGCAGTACAACCAGGAGTCTGTAAATTCACAGCATTACTGGGCTTGGGGTACTCCCATGCTGATATGGCTACAGTGACCAAAGACATATTGCAACACTCAATTTCCTTTGAATATCTGGAAAGTTTTCTCAAGAGGACAGTTTAAAACAAGTCCAGACTGTGAATATTAAAATAAATAATTAACTATTCAATGCCCAGACATCAACAAACATCCACAAGCATCAAGAACACCCAAGAAAACATGACCTCACCAATGAGGTCATGAACTAAATAAGGTACCAATGACCAATCCTGGAACAATGGAGATATGTGACATTTCAGACTAATAATTAAAAATAGCTGTCCAGAAGAAGCTCAGTGAACTTTAAGACAACACAGGGAAGGAATTCAGAAGTCTATCTGATAAATTTAACAAAGACATTGAAATAATGAAAACAAAATCAAGCATATATTCTGGAGATTAGTAATTCAATTAACAAAATGAGAAATGCATGAGTCTCTCAACAGCAGAATTGAACAAGCAGAAGAAAGAATTAGCTTCAAGACAGGCTATCTGAAAATACACAGTCAGAAAAGAAAAAATTAAAAAAGTAAAAAGGAATGAAGCATGTCTGTAAGATCTGAAAAATAGCCTCAAAAAAGCAAATCTAAGAGTTATTAGTCTTAAAGAGGAGGTAGAGAGAGAGAGAGGTTGGTGTAGAAGGTTTACTCAAAGAAATACTAACAGAGTAACTCCAAACCTGGAGATAAATATAGCAAGAAAATTTAACCCAAATAAGACTACTTCAAGGTATTTAATAATCAAACTTCCAAGGTCACAGATAAAGAAAAAATCCTAAGAGAAGCAAGAAAAAAAAAAAAAAACACATAAAGGAGCTGCAATATATCTGGCAGCATACTTCTCAGTGGAAACCTTATAGGCCAGAAGAGAGTGGCATAAAATATTCAAAGTGCTGAAGGAAAAAAAAAAAAAACCTTATTCCTAGAAAATTATATCCTGCAAAAATACCCTTCAAACATGAAGGAGAAATAAATACTTTCCAAGACAAACAAAAGCTGAAGTATTTCATCAACACCAGACCTACCCTAGAAGAAATTCTAAAAGGAGTCCTTCAATCTGAAAGAAAAGGACATTAATGAATAATAAGAAATAATCAGAAGGTATACAACTCATTGGTAACAGTAAGTACACAAATACACAATATACTATTGCTGGAATTGCAGTGTATAACTCACTTTTATCTTGAGTAAGAAGACTAAAAGACAAACCTATCAAAAATGCCTACAACTTTTTGAGAGATAGATAATAAAAAAAGTTATGAATGGAAACAACAAAAAGTTAAAAAGCAGGGTGGGGGATGGAGTTAAAACATAGAGTTTCTGTTAGATTTCTCTTTGCTTATTTATTTGTTTTTTGTAAGCAGATTGTCATATGCTTAAAAGAGTTGGTTATATAATTTTTTTTTACAAGCTTCATGGTAACCTCAAATCAAAAACCTACAACATACACAAAACATAATAAGCAAGAAATTAAAACAGAGTTCCAAAGAAAGTTGCTTTTAACAAAGGAAGACAGGAAGGGATTAAAAAAGAAAAGGAAGACAAGAAAACAACCAAAAATCAAAAAACATGGCAGTAGTAAGTCCTTATGTGTCAATAAAAACACTGAATGTGAATTAACTAAACTCTCCAATCAAAATACATTGCTTGGCTGAATGGATAAAAAAAAAAAAATGAGCCAACAATATATTTTGTGCAACAAACCCATTTTACTTGTAAAGGCACACATAGACTGAAAATAAAGGGACGGAAAAAGATATTCCAAGCAAAAGGAAACCAAAAAAGAGGAGTGGTAGCTATATTTCTATCAGATAAAATAGATTTCAAGACAAAAACTGTAAAAAGAGACAAAGAAGGTCATTAAGAACAATAATGAGGTCAATTCAGCAAGAGTATATAACAATTCCAAATATATATTCATGCAACACTAGAGCACCCATTATATATAAAACAAATATTATCAGAGCTAAAGAGAGAGAGAGAGACCCCAATACAATAACCATCAGAGACCTCAACACTCCACTTTCATCATTGGACAGATCATCCAGATGGAAAATCAACATAGAAACATTGAACTTAATCTACACTATACACCAAAAGAACCTAATACGTATTTATAGAATGTTTTATCTCAAAACTGCAGAATACACATTCCTCTACTCAGCTCATGGATCATTCTCAAGGAAAGATAATAAGTTAGGCTGTAAAACAAGACTTAAAAAATTCAAAAAAAATTGAAATCATACCAAGTATTTTCTCTGACCACTGTGGAATAAAACTAGAAATTAATAAGAGAAACATTGGGAACTATACATACACAAGGAAATTAACACATTTACTATCATGTGAGTTGTATTTAACTCACGCTAGTTTTGAGCCTGGGGCCTCATGCAGCAAACCCTGGACAAAACTCTGCAGTTGGTTCTTGAAAATCTGAAAATCATACTTGTTGATATTTTTACAGTTAATATTGACAAATTAATTCTAAAAACATGGATTAATAAACATGGATAAATAGAAGTCAATAAATTTTGTTTTTCAATAAATTTTTCATTAAATTAGAAAGGATCATTTTGTTTTCCAAGTGTTTATTCTATTTTCATAATAAAATACCATGGCTCCAAGGAATTTTTTTTTTTTCTAGTGTGACAGTCAATGCTTTAAAGAATGTGCTCCTGAATAACCAGTCCAGTGGTCAGTGGAGAGATTAAGAAGGGAATTCAAAAACCCAAAAGTTTCTTGAAACAAATGGAAATGAAACATGACATATGAAAACATATGGGATATAGCAAAAGCACTAAGGGGAAAGTTTATAGCAGTAAGTGCGTACATCAAAAAAGTAGAAAATCTTAAAAAATCAATGTAAGGATGCAGCTGAAAAAACTATTAATAGAAAAACAAAAGCAAACAAACCAAAAATTAGTTGAAGAAAAGAAATAATAAAGATAAGAGAAGAAATAAATGAAATTAAAACAAAAAAATACAAAAGATCAATGAAACAAAGTTGGTTTTTTGAAAAGATAAAGTTGGCACACCTTTAGCCAGACTAAGGAAAAAAGAGAGAAGACACAAATAAATAAAATTAGAGATGAAAAAGGAGACATTACAACTGATAACTGCAGAAATTCAAGTATCTTTAGAGACTACTATCAACAACTATATGCCAATAAGTTGGAAAACCTTAAAGAAATGGATACATTCCCAGACAAAACCTACCAAGATTGAACCAGAAAGAAATACAAAACCTGAATAAACCAATAACAAGTAACAAGATAGAAGCAGCAATAAAAAGTCTCCCACTGAAGAAAGCCCAGGACCTGATGGCTTTGCTGCTGAATTCTACCAAACATTCAAAGAAGAAATAATACCAATCCTTCTTAAAGTAATCCAGAAAATAGAAGAGGAGAGAATACTCCAAAACTCATTCTACAAGGCCTGTATCACCCTTATATGAAAACCAGAGAAAGACACAAGATAAAAGGAAAACTATAGGTCAATATCTCTTATGAACATAGATGGAAAAATCCTCAACAAAATACTATCAAACCTAATTCAACAGCATATTAAAAGGATTATTCATCATGATCAATTAGGATTCATCCCAGGGATGCAAGGATGGTTCAATATACATAGATCATTCAGTGTGATACATAATATCAACAGAACAAAGGACAAAACCATATGATCATTTCAACTGATGCTAAAAAGCATTTGATGAAATTCAACATTTCTTCATGGTAAAAATTCTCAAAAAATGGGTATAGAAGGAACTTACCTCAATAGGATAAAAGCCACATATAAGAGACCCATAGCAAGTGTCATACTGATGGGGCAAAACTGAGAGCCTTTCCTCTAAGATCTGGAACAAGACAGGGATGCCCACTTCTACCACTGTTATTCAACATAGTACTGGAAGCTCGAGCTAGAGGAATCTGACAAGAGAGAGTAACAAAGGGCATCCAAATTGTAAAGGAAGAAGTCATATTATCCTTCTTGTAAATGATATGATCTTATATCTAAAGAAACCAAAAGACTCCACAAAAAAACTGATAAATAAATTCAGTAAATTTGTAGGATACAAAATCAACCTACAAAAATCAGTAACATTTCTATATGCCAACAGTAAACAACCTGAAAAAGAAACCAAAAATAATCCTCTTTATAATAGCTGCAAACAAAATAAAATATCTAGGAATAAACTTAACCAAAGAAGTGAAAGATCTCAAAAGAGGATGAAATCTAGAGTCATTCACTTATATTCTAAAGAGCTGTAACCTGGGGACCTTGAGTTTCTCATTCATATTTATTCACATTAGAGAAATTAGATTTCTCTCCCTCTCTCAGGAGAGCAGGTGAACAGAAGTATAGGAGTTTCTACATAAATTATCAGATTCATATTTTTGGAGTCACTGAATGGTGTTGCGAGAAACCCCCTTGTTGCATGTGCAGTACTAATTATCAGGCTCCTCTTGGGTTGTCATGAAAGGAAAGAATGGGGCATAGAGAATTAATGAGATCATTAATACAAGTAATAGTAAGTCTAACTCCGGAAATAGAAACCTTATGTTTGTTTTCAGAACAACATAAGTAAAAATAGATAATAAGAAACCATAAAATAGAGACATTAAAATAATAATTGAAATTAGCAGTTTGCTATATGCAAGAAAAATATTAAAAATTGTATTTCCAACAAGATTTTCACACACGTATTAGAATGGCTAAAATCCAAAAACAATGAAAATACTAATTGCTGGCGAAGATGTAAGCAACAGGTAGTTTTACTCATTGCCAGTGGGAACGCAAAATGTTACAGTCACTTAGAAAATACGACAGTTTCTCACAAAGCTAAACATAGTTTTATTGTGAACCCCAGCAATCACACTCCTAGATATTTACCCAAATTACTTGGAAACTTATACTGACATAAAAGCCTGCACATGCATGTTTACAAAAGCTCTATTTATAATCCTCCAACTAGAAAGGTGATTCATACTATGGATTATAACTCAATGGGGAAAAAAATAAGCTATCAAGTCATGACAAGGCACATGAATTTTAAATGTGTATTGATAAATGAAAGTAGTTAGTCTGAAAAGAATACATATTGTATGATTCCAATTATATGACATTCTCGAAAATTCAAAGTTGTTGTGACAGCAAAAATGTCTGTGATTGCCAGTATTTAGGGGGAAAAGCAATCCAAATGCATCTAATTAACAAAAGGTTAATAAACAAATATATAAAGACCTTCTAAAAAATCAGTGTAAAAAAGATTCGACATTCGATAGAAAAATTAGGCTTTGTGCAGCACTCCTTAGAAGAGGATATCCTGATAGCCAATAGGTATATTAGATGACTATTAGCCTAATTCATTATCAGAGAAATACATAATAAACCTACAGTTGATAGCACTACACTCATCAAGAAATTAAAACTAAAGATACTAAAAATGTCAAGCATAGTGAGGATTTATATCAATGGTGACTCTCATAGACTATGAACGTGCAAGGGTATCTCTTTACAAAATATTATAGTGTTATTTACCAACGCTAAACATACCATGCCCTGTGACCTAGAATTCCACTTTTTATTTATAGTCCCCTCAATATACATATATATTATTTACTAAAAGACATATACTATTAATAGTATTAATACATTCATAAAACATTGAAGTCAACATCTAGAAAATAAATAAGTAAACAAAAATGTAAATGTTCAGTGAGAGTAAGATGGTAAATTAAAATGTGGTATGTTCAGAGAATATAATTCTTCATAGTACTTTATAGTATGAAAGTAAACTAAAAAATTGATATCCATACCAAATGGATGAATCTCACTAAACATAATATTGAGCGGAAAAAAACAGACATAAAATAACATATTCTCTATGCTTTCATTAGTGTAAAGTTGAAAGAGTCAAAAATAAACTGTTTTTGGAGTGCTGGTAAATGGCTGTAATGAACTTGTGATTACTAATGAAGCTGATATGTGTTTCATTTTGCATTTTTTTTTCTTTTTGAGATAGAGTCTCACTCTGTTGCCCCAGGTAGAGTGGTAGAGTGCAGTGGCATCGTCATGCCTCACTGCAACCTCAAACTCCTGAGTTCAAGTGATCCTTCTGTCTCAGCCTCCCAAGTAGCTGGAACTACACGTGTATACCACTATACCCAGCTAATTTTTTTTTTTTCTATGTTAAGTAGAGACCAGCTCAAGCTGGTCTACCGTCCTGAGCTCAAGCAATCCGCCTACTTCAGACTCCCATAGTGCTAGGATTACAGGTGTGAGCCACCACGCCTGGCCTCTTTTTGCATTTTAAATATTTTTTTACTACAAAAACATTTGCTCTAATCCTAATTCTGTACTATTATTTTAAGAATTCCCCAATCAAATGTTTACTGAATGTATGATAATGCTGGAGGGGAAATATAAGTAATCAATTCAGATCCTTAAGTAAGAACTTGAATTTATGAATTCTAATATTGACTTGATGAGCAGGGAAGACAGAAAAAGTACAATCCCTGTGCAAGATTGGCCAAAAAAATGACTTGAGCTAGGGTGAAGGCTGATTTCCTTTAGGTGTACCACTGAACAAACAAATAAGCAATGAAAACATCAGATTAGGGCACAGGTAAGTAAATACTGCTTTCAAATACCTCGTAGCTGCTCAAAAAGAAAAGCCTCAAGCTTGTTGGTCAGTTCAGATTCATGGAGAGAGAAATCTACAGAAAAGTTCAGAGCAACTAAAAAGCTATACTGTCTACATTCAGGCTTACGGAGGGTCCACATCAAGTGTTTACTTGCTACTGGCCTGCTGGTACCTGTCTCTAAACTCCTGTATTCGGATTTTCTCTTTTATCATCAAACCTGAAATAAGCCCAATAGTGGCATATCACACTTATTATTTTGAAATACATGCAAGTCTAACATATTTTAATAATGATGAAGTAGAATAATATCAGAGGACATTCCATGTGTGGATTCATCTATGAGGTATTCAGGCGATAGAATCAAAATGTCTTGCTAATTATTAGGTTTTCAGTGTAAGACTAAAATACAAATCATTTGTGAAGGTCAGGCTTCTTGCTTGTAGAAATTATGGATGATTTCACTGATATAATAAGCACAGGAAGAGAAAAGGACTTGGAAAATGAAGTAAAGAGAGCCAAATTCAATTTTGGAATGTCAAGTTGGAGCTTCAAGAGAAATACTTAAGTATGTATTGACAAAGATTTGTGTTTGCTTCATTGTGAAATTGTTTTCAGTGTAGGTAATTTATTTGTATTACAAGTATCTGATATTTTGCTTGATAAATAGGAGACAAAAGAAGTATCATTGTTTCTCTTAGACCAGATTTTTTAATTTGCTTCAATATTTTATTTTCTCAATTTAAGATTACATATATTTTTCATTATATATATCATATTTTATACAAGTCCATATTTTATATTTCAATTATTATATCCTTTGATTAATTGAAAATCATCTAAACAATACAATTCATAATTCTCTGATCCAAAAATGTATTAATCTTTATGCTGATGATGACACAACCCAAAAAAAGTACTTAAAAGATACTTTCTTGAGGAATATGGTCAAAATGTTATAATGTAGCTTACTTAAGCTGAAATCATTTTTGGCAAGAAAAACATACCCAAATGTAGAGTGGACTTAAGTATTCTGGTTTTAACCACTGTTGACCATTATCTAGGTACTCTAGCTGAATATTTTCTATTCAACTTAAAACACAATGGATTTTTTTTTAATTTTTTTTATTTCAGCATATTACGGGGATACAAATGTTTTGGTTACACATATTGCCTTTGCCCCACCCAAGTCAGAGCTTCAAGGGTGTCCATCCCCCAGACGGTGCACAGCGCACCCATTAGGTGTGTATATGCTCATCCCCTTCTCCTCTGCTGATATGATCCGGATGAATGTTATTACTATATGTGCACTTAAGTGTTGATCAGTTAATACCAGTTTGATGGTGAGTACAT
Organism: Varecia variegata; assembly: GCA_028533085.1. Lineage (NCBI taxonomy): Eukaryota > Metazoa > Chordata > Mammalia > Primates > Lemuridae > Varecia > Varecia variegata. The sequence continues at coordinate 46,602,676 of CM052445.1, read as the reverse complement.
ATGGTGCTTGTTTTTCCATTGTTGTGATGTTTCATTTAGTAGAATGGGCTCCAGCTCTATCCAGGATATCACAAGAGGTGCCAGATCACCATTGTTTTTCAGACACATGGATATTACATCACTTAAATATTAATTAAAGCAGCAGTCCCCAGTATTTTTAGCACCAAGGACCAGTTTCATGGAAGACAAATTTTCCACAGATTGGGGGCAGGGGATATGGTTTGGGGATGATTCAAGTGCATTACATTTATTGTGCAGTCAAACCTCTCTGCTAATGATAATCTGTATTTGCAGCCACTCCCCAGCGCTAACATCACCGCCTCAGCTCCACCTCAGATTATTAGGCATTAGATTCTCACAAGGAGTGTGCAACCTGGATCCCTCGCATGTAGAGTTTACAGTAGGGTTCATGCTCCTAATGCAGCTGCTGATATCACAGGAGGAAGAGCTCAGGCAGTGATGTGAGCCATGGGGAGTGGCTGTAAATACAGATGAATCTTCCATCTCTCCCCTGCCGCTCACCTCCTGCTGTGCAACACCGTTCCTAACAGGCCATGGGCAGATATATAGCCTGGGGGCGGGGGAACCACAGAATTAGAGGTAATATTTTGGTTAAACACTTCTTTCCTTCCTTCATCTTTTCTTTAAAAAGTCATTTAATCCATGCTCATTACAAGTTTAACTCTATGGTATTTTTAGTGATTAGAATACTACATTATACTCCTACTTTCAAAAAGTTTACAGAGGTATGAGCTACAAACAAGTAAAACACAAAATATTACTATGAAAAACATACTATAATAGGTGTATTCTTTGGAATATGGGGAAACAGAGGAGTAACAGCCAACTAACCATGTGTATTGGTTTGTCAGAGGCACTTGAGGTTGAGAGGAATTTGTAATAGAAATAAATGAATAAAAGAGAGTTATTGGTAGAGAGAGTAGCACACATAATCACCAGAAAGGAAGATAAATAATGACATATTTAAGGAGTAGGAAGAAAGTCATTATAATTTTAACACAAAGTAATAGTAGTTTGTAAAAGACTAGAAAAATAAGCATGGGTAAGTTTATAAAGGAATGCTTATATATATAGCACACTAAAATGTTTGAACTTTTTACTGAAGATAACGGAGGCTCTTAAATACTATTAGGTAGACAAGTAAAATGGAGATATTTGCATTTTAGAACCATTTTTATGTCTTTACTAAGATATATATATTGTGGGACAAAAGAAAAGCAACAGTAAGAAGAGCTTGAAATGGTTGTGGGAATGCAAGTGAAAAAGGGTAATGGTGATACAAATAAATAAATGGCAGATGGTATGCAAAGGAGTGGATGCATTGAACAAATAATTAAGGGCTTGAATCAACGGGATTTGATAATTCATGGCTCTTCTATATGATGATAGAGGGAGTTGTGGTTGGTGAGGCTTAAGATTTCAGTTTTTGTAACTGTACGTGTAGTAGGTGTTCTCTAAGATAGGAAGCACATGTAAATAGAAAGATTTGGGAGATGAAATGGAGAGAGGATAAGTTCACTTTGGGACTTGCTAAGTTGGAGTGTCTCAGGAATTACCCAATGTCTTTCCTGAGTAGGCAGTTTTTAATTTATGGCTTTAGGGTGAGGGAAATAAATATTAGCTACAGATAAAGACATGGGGAAAATCAACATATAGATAGTAAGTGAAGAAATAAATGCATATGACCTTCACCTGGTAATGGTGTTCAGAGCAAAAAGAGGGTTAACAGATAGAAAGAAAAAAATTAGCAGAAGAGAAGTACACAAAAGATAAAGAAAATTGTAGCATATTCAAAATACAACTAAAAGAAAAATGAAAAATATCCAGAAGAAAAATGTGGGCAATATGATCACTGTAGACAATAAAAATAAGAAAAGGGATGAAAAGTATCCATTGATTTAGAATTTTTTAAAGTTCCTTGGTAATTATGCCAATACCAGTTTTAGCAAAATCATGCAAGCAGAAACCAGACTGCAATAATATTGACAAATAACTAGGAACAAAGAAATTTGAGAGTAAATTTTAGATTCCATTTATAGGAAGCTTGCAGGAGGAGGGAGAAAAGAGATAGCACTAAGCAGAGTTGTCATGAAGCCCAGGAATTGTTTTTCTGAGGTGTAAGATGACAATCTGAGTTTAAATTCACATATAAAAATAAGATAGAAAAATAGAAGTTAAAGATAAGGAAAAAGGGTAATTAATGGTATAAGATGTGTTCGGTTATTTTTACATAAAGCATGGGGGACAGAAGCATTAACATCATCTTGAAACTCACTATAAATAAAATCTGAGGTCCTATCCTAGATCAGTATTCTTAGCAAGATCCCCAGTATTTTGTATGGTCCTAAAAGCTTCATAAGTATTGCTATTAGTTGTTCTTTAAAACCTGATTGAGTTCACCTATGGAAGCATTGGTCTTAATTAGAAGAAAACATACTTCTATGTTTGTTAAAGAAAAGGAAATACAGGTATGAATGCTATTACAACTGCAGATATGGATCAAGAAATGGAAGAGTTTCTTAACTGATGGTTTAACTCACCTTGATCGCTGTAGAATGTGAAAAAAGGTAAGGTAGAGTTGTAGATTTAAGAGTAGAGAAAATTTCTAATAGTGCCTGATGGACTGGATGTGAAGAGAGAATAGAGAAACATGAAGATTTTAGGACAGCTTTGGGGGATCAGTTAAAATTAGATACTGTGTATAGTGCCACCAATCTTACATGAGTTATTTTCTCTAACAGCATTCAGAGGCTTTGACTTAATACAGAAGCACTAAAATAATTGCAGTGTTCCAGAGTAGGGATTTTTTAAATGTGTACATAGCAGATATAACAGTTAAGCATATTGACAGAAACATCTTCAAAGATTATAAAAAATGGTTTAACTAAGGAAAGCAATAAAGACAGATACAGAGATTAAATTGAGATTAATGATTAAACTCAAGGGGATACAGGTTGAAGAACAGTGTAAGTAACAAAACTAGACTGCTGGAATAATCAGAAATTATAGTTCAAAGATGAAGAATTTGAAGCTACTGCTTTAGAGTAGAGCATTTCTTAGTAATGGCAAGATGTAGATTAAGATGATGGGAGTGCCTGAAGTCCATTGACATTGAATATTACTAGTGTTGAAAATTTCAAGCAAATGACAAATGTCGAACGCTTTATCCACTTAAGTATTGAAATCATTGTAAATGACAAGTTGTCTCTGAGTAAAAAAGAAGACAGTGAGTCAAGTACAAAGGTCTACAATAAACAATGGACAAGAGCAAGAGATTAGTATGAGACTGCATTATGGCTTTTCTGGGCCCTGAGTATTCTTATCTTTATGATCTCCTTTCTCCATTAAAAAAATTAACAAAAATATATTTTACAACTTCATTGACATAAAGGCAAATATATCAATATTATATATGAGAATTTTTTCCACTTAAAAGTTTATTCTTTTTTATTTTTCAGATTTTAACCAGAATTAAAACATTCTTGTGGGCACCTAAAATCATTGCAGGCCTTAGGGCCTGTGCCTAAAAGATAAGTAGGCCCTGAAAATTAGATATCTATGAAGTGAATTATTTTATTTACTAACTTAAAAGAATAGGAAGTCAAAATTATTTAGGAGTCTCAGTTTTTTTTTATTCTTTGCATACATATATATGTTTGTGTTTATTAGATTCCTTGTCAATCAAAAATTAACTTTAATTTACTCAGTAAAAAGTTATTTGGATCTGAAAAATGATTAAAGGAACTTCTAGTTCCTTCTGGATACAAGCAAAAATGGACAAAATAAATGAAATAATAATTTTCAGAACACTGGACAGAGGAAAAAATGGACAGTGAAACTTAAGAGATGGGGGACACGTTAGCTGAGCCATGTGTTTTTCCCAGCTATACCCTGAAAGACTTTCCAGCCCATGGTCCAGAGCAGAAGAGCCCATGCAATGCCAGGAAGACTCCTGGAGATTAGGCGTGAAAACTGAGAGTTTAGGGAGACCACGACAGCAAGATGGAGTGTCAAGAGGGAAAAACACACACACACACATAATTGCAAACAGTGTCTGGTGCTCAAGCTGAGCCAGAAATAAACTCTGATTCACAAAATAGTGGATAGAGTAGTTGACAAAGAGCTGTCTTACCTTAGGAGTGAGAAATAATTAGCCTCAGACTGAGCACAGCTCTATTCACAACTACTGAATATTAAAAGGAAGATCAAGAATTAGCAAAATGTTTTGAAGCAACTTTATTACATCTCAGAAAAAATGTTCCAGAATATCCATAATATTAAGAACTATCCAGCACACAGGAATGTAATATTCACAAAGTTGGCATCCAAAATAAAAGAAATAAACAAAACTCTCAAGCATGCAAAGGAGTATTAAAAAGAAAAAAATATATAAAGGGAAATGTGAGTCAATCAAACCTTACCCCCAAACTGAAATTAGCAGACAAGGATGTCAAAACACTTATAATTTAATCCCATATGTCAAAATGTATAATTGAAACATAAAGATATATAAAAGGCTTGAATCGAACTTCCAATGTTGAAATCTATACTATGTGACAGTACACATTCACTAGATGAGTAGGACTTCTTTTTTCCCTAAAAGCAACAATAAATTGGAAAAAACTATCAAAAGCAACCATTCCATGCATCTAGAAATTGAATAAAGGCTTGTGACAAATTTGTTAATATTATCGTTATCAAAGGAACATTACTTGAACCTCTATCAGAACAGTGGAATTCCATGACATTTTAACTAGGATCTACTGCCTTCCTCCCACTTGGGTCCATGGCAGAGTAGTTATTCCAGGGTTGGGCAGGCCACGAGTTCTGCAGTTCTGCTGCTTGAGGGGCTAGAAGGAAAATTGACATGCCCAGAGGAATTGTCAAACAAAAACAACAGCAATCCCAATGCAAACATCAGGAAAGACCAACATCCCAGCTGTCTGAATTTGTGGTACTCATGAGGTGCAAATGTTAAAGCATACATTTAGGCAAGCCAAAAATAGAATAAAGAAATCTCAGTAATGACACAGACACAATGTGCCTTGATAGAAATCCTCATCACATGTGCAAAGCATCACATGTGCTCAGGAGAAACTGGAAAGAGCTTCATCTACCTAAAAGTCACCATATGAACATAAGATCTTGCATGAGAAGAAAGTAAAAGTAGAGGCAGACCATAAATGGCCTGAACTTGAATGCGTTCCCTAAACCACACACAAAGCCATTACGAAGAATGAAAACTGGCTCAACATTCTTATGCATAACCTCTGACCACTCATTAGCCAGTCACTAAATTATACTGTCCCAGGAGTGATCCTTAGGAAGCCAGATTTAAAAATAAAAACAAGAGTTTTAAAATAAGGTCAAACAGCAACATTACTGGCCTCATGCTTCAGGAGAGACAGATTCTCTTGAAGTGGTCCACACAGGTTTCTGAACAAATTAACAGACAAGAAATACCACCACTGCCAACTCTCAATGCCATCATAATTCAGAATTGCCTCAACATACTGTCTGAAATGTCCAGTTTCAACAACAGCAAAATTACAAGACAGGCAAAGAAACAGGAAAGCGTACCATACAGAAGGATAAAAACAATCATTAAAACTGCCTCTGTGGGGCCCAGATGTTAAGCTTAGCAACCAAAGACTTCAAAGCAGCTATTATAAATATGTTCATACAGCTAAAGAAAATCAGGCTTAGAAAATCAAATTAAAATATGACAATAATAATTAAATATAGAATATTAATAAGGAGTCTACGGCCATACCACCCTGAATGCGCCCGATCTCGTCTGATCTCGGAAGCTAAGCAGGGTCGGGCCCAGTTAGTACTTGGATGGGAGAATATTAATAAGGAGATAGAAATTATAAAAAATACCTAATAGAAATTATGATTCTTAAATTATGATAAAAAATGGACAAAAAATCATTAAAGGACGACAACACAGATTTGAGCTAGCAGAAGAAATAAGCAACTAAGTTGATGGTATTAACAGAAAAGTCCATTCTGAAGGACAGGAAGAAAAAAGATTGAAGAAACATGAAACATGAACAGAGCCTCAGAGACCTGTGGGAAGAGCAGAGGGAAGAGAGAGAAAGGCAAAAGAACAATTGAAAATAATACCAATAACTTCCCAAGTTTGATATTTTTAAAAGAAAGGATGACTATTTTAGTAAGAACTCCTTTCCACATCTATTTGATCGTGTCAATTCCATTGCAGTACAGGGAAACAACCTCAAAGCTATGAACTAGTACAGACAGCTTACACTGCAAATAATTAGAGCATTTTGTTAATTCATATCAGGAGAAACCTGAGGAATATTACATGAATGGGTTCTGAAAAATGTGAGTACAAGAATAATATACTATATTATTAGAATAGGTTGTCTTTATTGATCTGAGTTTACACAATGATATTGGGTTTAAGAATCTAGCTTGCATAGTTGGAGGTGACTCAAACAGTTTGAAACATTGAAACTTGATCTTAAATTGTGCAAGCTTAGATTCAGTTAGGTCGAGATACTAAAAATGTCCGAGAATAATGGAATGGAGAAAACTTAAAGATTTAGGGAGACAGGAATGCTTGAGTTTATTTATCATGTGTTGTTGGCACACCCACCTGCCTGATATATTTTCTAGCAGGTTAAGAGTACTCGCTTCACTTAAGCTTAAGACGGATTAATGAGAGAAGCAACAGGATCCTCATAAACTCTGCTGTGGGTGGTGTGTAGACCATAAATGATTTTGGGAAATGGTGTCACTGAGAAGGATAACATGATTCCCATGTGTATGATTACCTCCGGAGCAGCAGAAACCAAACATTAGTACTTACAAATCAGAGACAAAAAGCTTAAACACAAATATAGAAAGCAAGAATAGAGTAGTACTTAAAATACTTTGATCCATAACATCTTTGCAGTGGTCAATTAATGATGAATTACTAGTAATAAAATATGAGGTCAATATGCTAAATTATTACTTGACACATATTTTATTTTTTATTATTTTTTCTTTTTGATGTATTTTAATTTTTGTCTTTTCTTTCATTTTTTTTGTATTTCAATAGATTTAGAGGGGGCAATTTGAATTCCATTATATGCATATAGTTTATAGTGCTGGAGACCGGGCTTTTTGGTGTACCCATCACCTGAGAAGTGTAAATTTTACCCCATAGGTAAATTTTCATCCCTCACTCTCTCCCTCCCTCCCCCCTTATGAGTCCCCAATGTCCATTATACTACTCTGTGTGCCTTGGGTAGGCATAGTTTAGCTCTCACTTATAAGTGAGTACATGCAGCATTTATTTTTCTGGTCTGATGTTATCTCACTTAGGATAATGGTCTCCAGTTCCATCCAAGTTTCTGTAAAAGCCATTTTTTCATCCTTTCTCATTACTGAATAGTAATCCATTATATATATACATATACACACACACATGATATATACACACACACACACATATTTTTTTATATATATAGACATCAAAGCATATTTTTTAACCCACTTATCATTTGATGGGCTTTTAGATTGATTCTATATCTTTGCATTTGTGAATTGTTCTGGGATGGACACGAGTACAGCTATCTTATAGATATAATGATTTTTTTTTTCTCCTGGGTATATATGCACTAGTGGGATTGCAGGATCAAATGGTAGATCTACTTATAGTTCTTTGATAAATCTCCATAGAAGTGGTACTAATTTACATTCCCACCAGCAATGTATAAATGTTCCCTTTTCACCATATCTGTGCCAACATCTATTGTTTTTTGACTTTTTAATAATGGCCATTCAAATTGAAGTAAGATGGTATCTCATTGTGATTTTAATTTGCATTTCCCTGATGATTAGTGATGTTGAGTATTTTTTCATATGATGGTTAACCATTTGTATGTCTTCTTTAAAAAATGGCTGTTAATATCATTTGCCCATTTTTAAGGGGGTTGTTTGTTTTTGTTGTATTGAGTTTTTTGAATTCCTTATAGATTGTGAATGGTAGTCCTTTGTTAGACATATATTTTGTGAATATTTTCTCCCACTCTGTAGGTTGTCTATTTACTCTTTTGATTATTTCTTTTGCTGTGCAAAAGCTATTTAGTTTAATTAAGTCCCATTTATTTATTTTTTATTGCATTTGCTTTAGGGATCTTAGTTACAAATTGTTTGCATGGACCAACGTCCATAAGAGATTTTTGTAGGTTTTCTTCTAGGATCTTTATTGATTCAGGTCTTACAAGTAAGTCTTTAATATATCTTGAGTTGATTTTTTTGTACATAATGAGAGATAGGGATCCACGTGGCTTCCAATTTCCCCGTCACCATTTATTGAATAGAATGTCTATTCTTCAGTATATGTTTTTGTCTACTTTGTCAAAGACAAGTTTGTTGTAGGTATGTAGCTTTATTTCTGGGTTCTCTATTCTGTTCCATTGATATATTTGTCTGTTTTTATACCAGTACCATGATGTTTTGGAACCATAGCCTTGTATATAATTTGAAGTCAGCATTTATTCTTTTGCTTACGATTGCTTTGGCTATTTGGGCTTTTCGTTTGTTCCTTATGAATTTTAGAATTTTGTTTCTAATTCCATGAAAAATGACGTTGGTATTTTGATAGGAATTGTACTGAATCTGTGGATTGCTTTGGGAAGTATGATCATTTTAAGAATATTGATTCTCCCAGTATCAGGGTGATATTGGCTTTGTAGAATGAGTAGGAAGGATTCCCTCCTTCTCAATCTTTTGGGACAATTTCAGTAGGATTGGCACCAGTTCTTCCCTGTAGGCCTGGTAGAATTGAGTTGCTTCCTTTATCATTACATAATGATTGTCTTTGTCTTTTTCTTCTGTTTTTCCATTTAAAGTCTGTTTGACCTTATATAAGTATAGCTACACCTTTTTGGTTTTTGTTTGTGTGGAATATCTTTTTTCAACTGTTTACCTTCAGTCTATATGTTTTTATGTATATGATCAGTTTCTTGTAAGCAGCATATATATTATGGTTTTTTTTTCATTCATTCTGCTGATCTATATCTTTGTTAGTGGAGTATTTAATACATTTATGTTCAAGCTTAGTATTGATATGAGGCTTTGTTCTTGTCATGTTAATTGATTTCCAGTTATTTTATAAATTCTTTGTTTCTTTCTTTTTCTCTTTTTGTCTCTGTGATTTTCTAAACTTCATGTTGCCATTTAATCCCTTTCTCTTCCTCCTTTGTATGATTGTTTTATAAGACCTGTGAGTTTTATATTTTTGTGTATTTTCATGATGGTGAATATTGACCTTTCATTTCTATGTTTAAGATTCCTTTGAGTATTTCCTATACAGCCAGTCTAGTGATGATGGATTTTCTCAGCATTTGCTTGTCTAGGGAAAACTTTATATCTCCTTCATTTGACAGGATATAAAATTCTTGGCTGATAGGTTTTTTCTTTCAGCACTTTGAAAATGCTGTTCCACTCTCTTCTGGCCTATAAGGTTTCTGCTGAGAGGTCTGCCGTTAATATGATGGTTTCCTTTACACATGACCAGATGCTTTTCTCTTGCTAATTTTAAACATCTCTCGTTCACTTGGACTTTAGTCATTCTGATTACAATATGCCACAGTGAAATGTATTTTTGCAATGCATTTTCCTGGGTATCATTAGGCCTCCTATATGTGAATGCCTAACTCTATTGGTAGTACTGGGAACTTTTCATCAGTTATTTCCTTAAATAGGTTTTCTAAATTTTTTGATCTCTCTTCCCCTTCAGGAAACTGATAATTTATAAGTTTGATAGTTTTATATAGTCCCCAATGTCTCAAATGCTTTGCTCATTGTTTTTTTTATTCTTCTTTTCTTATTTTTGTCTGATTGGATTATTTCAAAAGACCTGTCTTCAAGTTCTGAGATTCTTTCTTCTGCATAGTTTAATCTATTCTTTAAGCTTTTGAATATGTTTTCTATTTCTATCAATATTTTTCTGAAGGTGTATACATGTCTTTGGTTAAGACACTTTGGCTTTGATTTTGGGTGCCCGGAGGAGTGTGATGTTTGTATGATTTCTTAAGGAGTATACAAGGTCAGTGGTATCTGTGATTTCCTTAGTGGCTTAGGGAACAGTTCACGGTGTGGTAAAGTTTTGCTGAGTACTCAAACACCAGCCAATCCAGTCTTGGGCACCAGTGGTAGAAGCAGTGGGCTGAGTATGACTGATCTTAGGCCCCAGAGCTGCTTATGTTGGCAGTTGTGTAAGTGTGTCCTGAGGCGGGGTGAGCAATTCTTGAGCCTTCAAGTAGCTTGCTCGAAAGCTAGTAGTTGGAGCAGAGGCCTGGGTATGTGGGTGGGTTCTCAGGCCCCTGAGCAGCTGTTGTGATGAGGGAGGTGGTAGTAACAGTGTTGTAGCCCCCCACTAGGACCCAAGTCATCCATGTTGGTGTTATTGGTAGCTGCAATGGATTGTACAGGCTAGTCCTCAGTCCCATAGTTCCCTGTAACAGAATGGTGAGTATTGTCCTAACTGTGCTTAGATAACTTGGTCTCTCCTGTCCATTCCTGGCCAACTGGTGCCTGCAGTCATGTTACCTTTAACTTGGCCCAAGAGTGGTGTGCAGACCAGTGTTAAACCCTCAAAATGGTGCTAGGTTTGGCCTTGCAATCAAAGAGAGCAAGGTGCCATTCAGGCATTGGCATTGGCAAGAAACTGTGAGATGCTGTTTGCTTGCATGTAAGCCTCACAAGAGCCCATAGCAGAATGGTGGGAATTGTCCTAGGTCAATATAGGAGAACTTGGGCAACCCTGACCAAGTGGGTGGGGATGCGGCTGAGTCAGTCTGAATTCAGCCCAAGGACAGGGTGCTGCCTGGCTTTAAACTCCAAAAATGCCCCCCTGGACCTGTTACCAGAGATGGATGGAGCCCTTCTCAGGGAGGCTACACTGGTAGGAAACTGTGAGGATTACAGTTTTCTCAGGATTTGTTCCCACATCAGCTGGCTGCAGGATGGTGGGCACCATCCCAGATACATACTAGAAAGCCTGATTTCCCTGCCCCTTACCATGCAGGTGTGTATAGCCCAAACTCAGCTTGAGGACAGGGCATAGCCCAGTATCAAATTCTTAAAATAGTGACTTGGACCAGTGACCAGAAAGGCTGAGCCCCACCTACGCAGGCAGTGTGGGTGAAAAATTATGGAGAATGCTTTCCTCTCATGTCCCTGTCTCAACAGCAGCCCACAGCAGGGTGGTGGAGACCTTCCCAGGGTTGCATGGGAACAACTGGGCTCCTCTATCCTTCCTCAAACTTCCTCAAAGTTGCAGCAAGTGCACCCACAGTTCTTCATTATCTAGGCTCCCAGAATGGTGCCTGGCTCAAGCTGCTCTAATCTCTAATGCCTGTGGGACTCTATGTGACTTCTCTTTGTGGAACAACATCTCTGTGCAATCTCCAAGCTACTTGCTATGTTATACCTGAGACCTGTGAGGGTGGGGGTTCTCTTCTAGCCAAAATTGTAAGAAGTTGCCTTGGTAAGTGGAGCCCTGAGGGCTGCTCTCTTACTGTTTCCCTGTACCCAGGAGCTTCTCCCAGCTGTTACTCAGTCCCTGGCTGGACAAGTTGCCCTGAATCCTCTACTTACCCACTTTTGGTGCTTCCCACCACTTCCTTCATGAATCTTGGTGTTCTCTCCTGGATGATCTTTTTGAAATGTGAGAATCTGCTTACTATTCTGGTTCCTCTCTGTGGAGGAGGCACATACTAACTGTGTTTAATCAGCTATCTTGATCTTCCTCCACATTTAGCCTCTACTTGACATACATTTTAGAAAATATCGTTAGGATGAATGAAACCTTAAATGTATTGCCACAATGAAGAGTAATAGCCTTGCAAGCCTATTTTTTTTCAAAATTCTATAATCACTTGGTTCAATGAGAAGCTAGATTTCCTTATAAAAAGACCCTCAACATTGATAAATGCATGCTGTAATTAAGATTCCAAGGCTATCCCTAAAGAAATTGAGGTCATTTACAAAAGTGACAGCATACTGGGAAATATTCAGAACTTTTGATGTTTAAGACATTATCTTTAATATAATGCTATTTTCTAAGGACTATAAATGTCACTCTGCCTATGGTAGTCTGAAGATAAATGGAATTTTGACACAAAGCCATCTCTCAGTGTTAGAGTGGGTTTACAGATTCATTCTGTAATTATGGAATTTGAATAGGCATAATTTGAATAGGCATAATCTATGATTTCCATAATCCCAACATTGTCTCCTGTAACTATAGAGTGAGAAACTGTGCATTTTTTTATTTTACTGTGCATTTTGGCCAAACCCAGTTTACACTTTCTGTCCAGATGTAATTATTACATTTCCTCTCACTCAGAAAAGTGTCTAGGTATACATAATAAATTAAATGTCCATTCTAGGTATTATAGTATGAACAGTATTGTAAATGGCTCTTGTCAGTATAGTGAACACATGTAATAAGAGCACATATCTTGAAGAATTGCAGAAATTAGTGTCATACTTAAAGACTTGGAAGGTGCAGAGATGAGGGTTCCTATCACAACCTGATTCAAATTGGATGTCTGTCTTGTGCAAAAGATTAGTGACTTCTAACAATAATTTGTAGGTTATAATAATCTTAATCAGATGGCAGATCCAATTGCAAATTCTTTTTCAGATGTATTATCTCACCTGAAGCAAATTTTACTCAACAGTTGGTTTGCAGCTATTGATCAGGCAAATGCCTCTTCTCTTTACACTAAATTACAAGCAACACAATAAGTTGTTTGCTGTCATCTAACTGAGACAATAATACAATTTCTTGGTCTTGCCTCAGGACCGTGCTAGTTCTCCTATTCTTGACCACAGTTTCCCCACTGCTATTTGACACCTGGACTGTAGACTTACGGCAGGCTGTAATGAGATAAGTGAAAGGCTACATTTATTTTATGTACTTATCTCATGGTGGGCTAGTAACAGTTTTTAAATCAGTGCTAGACCATAGACCATACTTTGAGTACCACTGACCAGGTTCACCAAGATCTTAATTACAACCCATGGACAATCACAGGAGTCAATTAAATTCATGACATCATGTGGATTGGACCTCAGAAAAAATAAAGTAACAAGTCTATGGGATGCATTGGCATGCCACGTGCTATGTCAGATAATGGGAGATAAAGCAGTAAAATTTCTGTCCAGTGGCCTTGACCTGGGCAGCAAGGATCCTTCAAAGTGAAAGACAGCTTGTTACTTTATTTACAACTATGACTGAAAAAGTGGAATAATTATTAGTGAGACTTTTTTTCAATATTACAGGTAATAAAAATAATAAATGAATGTGTTTCTGTGTCTCATTAATGAGTTAACCATAAAGTTGCCATTTGAGTAGTTATCAGAGCAAGAGAAGGCTCTGCAGAGTTTTCAGGCTGCTATTATATAAATCTATTCTGCTATTTTTGCCTCATAACCAAGCAGATTTAAATTTAATCTACATATCCTTGACAAACAGAATTTTGTATACATCCACTGTAAAGCCTTAATTGAAGAATCACTAAAAATACTTTCACAATGTTGAAGAAATGTCAGTCTCTTTTCCATCAGTTTTGAGCAACAGCTCCTGTCTTATTACTGGAATCTGGTAGAAAATGAATATGGATTATAGAATCAGTAAACTTCTGATTATTAATTGGATTCCATCTGATCCAACACGTTATAAAATTTATAATGCATAAGTGCAACCTATCATCAAGTGTAAATAGCATATAAATTATTAGGCTGGAATATGCCTTCATGGTAAAAATAAATTACATATGCATATGGCTCAGGTTCCCAATCCATCAGATTTTGCTACATTTTCTTTTTTACTTAATTCCAAAGCAATGGACCTATGGACAGTTTCACAACATGAGTGGACTGAGGAAGCAAAATAAATAAATTTGGTTACGGATCAATATGCTGGTGTCAGTGAAAACATTTGGTGTAGGATTAACATTCTAATTGAAAATGTTTCTGATACACACTGGTGAATGAAACATATCTTACATCAGACAGTTGAGTACTACATCTGATTGTCCTATTTTGAGTTAAATAACACAGAATCACAGTCATGTAATGACAGTGGTAAAAAGTTTGACCATATGGTCAAGGTATTGGCAAGAATAAGATTAAAAGACTGATGACTAAGAGATCCAGAAAGGAGGTATGTGGATGGACTTCTCAGAATTGGTACAAAGGTGAAGATACTTGTGTTATAGTTGAATGTTTACCAAAGAATACCAACTGCAGAGTCGGCTCTTAATAATCAGATAGATAGGCTTATGTGTTCTATGTATGCCATACATTCTTCTTACACTGTTGCTTGCACAATTGCCCATGTACGAAGTTGCTATAACACCAAGGATGGAGACTCAACAATGTGGATTTTATCCTTGCTAAGGCTGATGTGATTACTGTGACTGCTAATGGATAAAACTGAGACCATTTCTTGAGCCTCTGGTCAGTATGCTTCCTCCAAGGGGAGAAGCCACTCACCTAATAGCAGAAAATGGCATTGAACCCTTTCCTTAAAATGTCAAATCATCTACTTTCACTGTAATTGACTATTATTTGGGATATAGATTTCCCTTCCTTCCTTACATGATTCTGTTAACATCATCATCTGTAGACTTACAGAATGCCTTATTCAGAGTCATGGTACCCAACCCAACATTTTTCATGAAGGAATTTCACAACAAAAGATATGCAACAATGTGCTCATGTCCCTGGATTGTACTGGTTTCATCTTACAGCTCATTGCCTAAAAGGAATTGATCTAATAGTATGGTAGAATGACCCACTGTGAGATTGAAGAACAGTATATTGGATAGATGTTTCTAAAATTTTATGGCATGACAAGAACAATTGGAATCAATAATCAAGTGATGGAATTAAGTGAATCTTCTCTCACTATTAGACAATAAATCCCCTGCAGATTTTTTGCTTCCCATCTCTGTAATTCTAGACCCCATAGATTTAGAAGTCTTAATTCCTGACAGGAAGAACGCTTCTCTCAGGTGATACTACAATAATTATATTCAATTAGAAGTTTAAATAGCCATCTGGGTGTTTTTTCCTTCTCATTCCACAGAACCAATAGGCAAAAAAAGGAGATAATGGTTATGGCTGGAATTATTGATTCCAATTACCAAGGCAGAATTGTGTTGCTGATATACAATTGAAGCAAGAAAGAAAATATTTCTGGGACCCAGGGGTTTGGGACTGTGTGTGTGTGTGTGTGTGTGTGTATGTGTGTGAAAAACTTATAAGCAGACACAGGTTCACCCTTATGTGTTAATAAAACATTACAAGGCACAACAGGTGGGACTCTTGAGAATTCAGACCCTTCACTAATGAAATTTTGGATCATCCTTTCATTTTATTGAACACTGATAATACAAGCTGGTGGCTAATGTTAAACTGAATATAAAATTGACAGTGAACGAAGTTATGTCAACTACTGAACCTAGTTACAAAAATGAGGAATATAATAGCTATGCATATTTTCTCCTTTTCTTATATTTCTTGTTTTTAATTTATTTATTATATTAACTTATTTCTCTTTTCCTCCTTCCTCCCTCTTTCATCTTACTAATGTAAACAATAATTATTTTCAGTGGATACCAATATCCTGAAGACCCTTTTAGGTGGAAGGATAAAGCTGACTTTACTCATGTAAAGAATACATGGATCTTATTGAGACAAAAAATCTTGTTTTTATGTAGAAGGTCAAGGTGCCTATCAAAACATGTATTGATGCTGACTATGCCACTTATTTAGCTTTTGTCCATAAGCTCCAAAAAAATTTCTCTGAAATAAGTTTGAACATTATCAAGCTAGGATTCTGCAAACTACATTCCTATGTCTTCATTGTCAGTTGCTTTTTCATTAGATGATGGCAACAGGAGGAACTAGAGGAAGACCAGAAGCAAACTTTGTGGAGAGGAGAATTTTGTTTACATCTACTCTTGCTTTCCCTTTCAGCACTACTCTGGTAGCCACAGCATACCCCAGCAGTGCCAGGTTACAAATGTGGCACCAGCTGATTTCAGCCTCCATTCTTGTTTTGGCCTCTGGAATCAATCAACATGAATCCCCTCCTCTAAGATATCCCTCTTTTCAGACCCAGCTCTCCAGGACACTCTCTGAGCTTCTATGTTACTTTTAATTTTCCCAACCATAGATGTGATAACAATGTCCTGAAGTTACTAACACTGGGTTCTCTCATTTCCTCATTTTATCCTTCAGCTCCCCCATGGCTGTGCAGCCAATTTCACATTTTAATTCTTTCTATTACCTGGTACGATTTCCATTTTACTGATCTGACCCTGACTGATGCACTTAACATGTATTTTTCAACTTTCTTCAGGAATTTCTCATAATTACGTAACCTTAGCTGGATCCTGCAGAGCTCAATGACAGAGCATAGCAGGATCCAGCTAAAACTGTGATCTAGTTCTATCAACTACCTTCCTCTGATTTTTATTTTCTATTTCTCCTATTGTTCCAAGTGCTCTCTACATTTTTATCCTCTCCAAAATTTTTATAGACCACAACTTGCAAATATTCCTTTGGTTGATGTCATTTTATCTCCTTTCTTGATTCTAAGTTGTATATACATACATGTGTATGTGTGTGTGTATTCACCATCACAATAGAATTCTTGACACTCTTTTGTCTTAAGAAGATAAAGGAGACAATTTGTGATAGTTAATTTTAGGCAGCAGCTTAACTGGATTAAGGGATACCCAGATAGCTGGTAAAACATTATTTTGGGTATGTCTGTGAGGGTAGAATATATGGCAAATTGCTTCTTCAAAGCCAGCAATGAAGAGAAAGTTAGTCTCTGCAGCTTCAAGGCTCTCACCTTTAGAATCTCTGATTGTCTACAGAACTGAATGATTAGGGCAGCCCCAGCTAGAATTATCTACTCTTTGATTAAATTAAAGTCAGTTGTTTAGGGACTTAATTCTATCTGCAAAAATTCTATCTTCATCTTTGCCAAATAAGCTAATTTCAACAGTAGTAATATCCTATCACATTTGCTATGTTCTTCAGTTCAGAAGAAAGTTTGAGATTGTGGTCACACCTAAGCAGAGAAAATTATTCAAAGCCTGGATACCAGGAGGTTATGACTATCTTGGGTCATCTTAGAATTCTGCTTATCAGTTAGTAAAGACATTTATGAGAACAATTTTTAGTGTCTAGTTAAATAATAAATGTGTGCATATGTTTTTTCAGTAACACCATTTCACAGATAAGTAACCAAGAGTAATTTTCCCACAGGTATCCAAGGAACTATGTCAAAGGGTGAATATTGCAGTGTTCTTTGTAGTAGTAAAAAAGAAGGGATCAATTAATCAACCAATAAATTCTGTTAGATTCAATGGCTGGAATACTGTATGTCAATTTAAAAGAATGATTTCGATATAACTAGAGATAAATAAAACCATATTATTGATTAAAAGAAAGTTCCAAAGTAATTAATAGAGTATATATTTTATGTCATTGAAAATATACCTAAAGACAATACTGCTGATTATTCATGCAGATTTATGTGAAATCTAGTTGAATTAAAATGACTTGAAGTCTAAATCAAACTCATGTTAGTGGTTCCTTTTGGGGAAGGTTGCATAAAACTGAGGATGTAGTTTATAAGTGATTTTCTTTTGTTTTATTTATGTAGTATACATTAAAACATGAAACAAATATGGCAAACAGGAGATATCATATAATGATTAGTACATAGACTCTGAAGCTAAACTGGTTCAAATGCTGACTCAGCCTTTTACTAGCTCTATAAATTTGGGCGGGTTAACTAATTTCTAAAACAGAGAAATTAAAGGAGTAATAATGGGGATTTTAATAATAACTATTACATAGTTTGAATAAACTTTTAACTTCTGTTTTCACAGAATAACAACTCATTTATTATAGGTGTTTAACAATACTTGATATAACATTCTAATTTGTCATATTGTTTTAAATTTAACAAAAATAAAGGAGAGAAAAAATAAGAGAATACCAAAATTTCTTTACTAACATAGGTTGCTAAAAATCAACCCTATTAAATTAAAAACAAATATAATTTTGTAAATATACTATTAAATTATTAAAGATTATTACAAAACTTTTGATAAGTTTCTAAGCACATTAGTGATGTACATGGCCTTATGATATAACTTTTGATCTTGTGATTCTGCTATTATTAACCATATAAACCTCAATGTAAAACACAACAATTCAAAAATTCCCCTCTTTTTTAAAATATTCCCCCTTCTTGCATCTTGTATAAATAGGGATATATTAATGGAGGTGGGAAAAATCTTCAAATCTCAAATCATGGCATTTTTATGACTGCCTACTGCATTGGTACTAACTGATTACACCTAGAATCAAGGGAATATTTCTGGTATTTGTTTTGGGATAACCGAATGATATCAAATAGTAGATGATGGCTATTTTTCTCTGTTATTTTCAGATCTCTAATATTGTGGGCAGAGACAGTGGTGCTCAAACTTTTTTCTCTATCTAGGAGTTACTCCTTTCCATCAGTGACAGTATGTCATTTCCAGGGTGATTTATAATTATTCTGATGACATCCTGATTACCTGCTAATGTGGTGGGTGTAAGGAGAGGGAGATCTACCTCTCCAGGAAACATCTAAAAATGTGGAATCACTAAAATTATTTCTTTAATCAAATGTAGCAAGGAATAAAAAGAGATATAGAGGTAACTTATAACTTAAAAGACTCAATCTAATGCAATGTAATGGTCTTTATTTGAATTCCAACTCTAACAAAGTAAAATCTAAACTGTGAACAGCTATTAGATGCATGATAATACAAAGGATTATCATGAGATAAATTACTAGTAGAGTGGCACCAATTTTTTAAGTTGATATTTGATATAAAATAATAGTGGAGGAACTAAATGAAAATTGATCTTTGTTGAAGCTGATATCTAGGTAGTTCACAGTCATTATTTTCCTTCCTCTACTTTTGGATATCTTTAACATTTTTCATAATAAAAAAATTTTAAAAAATAAAATATTAAGAGTCTCTGTTGTTCAACCTTCTTACACAAGAAATTTACCATTCTGAGTTTCAGATTGTCTTGGGAATAATATTTTCCAACATCCTTGTAAAACCCAAGTTACCAGTTGTATTAGTTTGAGAATTATCAGAGAAAATTATTTCTTTAAGATATGGTCTTGCTACTCAAGTTCAGACATGTTTAAAACCAACATTAATAAAGTAGGACAGAAAAAGACAGAAAGTATTAGGAAGTACTAACCGTAATTCTGTCTGAACAGAAACAGAACAAAAACCAGAACCTTTCCTGCTAACCCTTGAGGGCATTCCTATCAGATACTCTAAGTAATAGTCATTCCATAGAAAAGGCCCACTCCTTTATTGTTGAAACAAATTATATTACATTGTTTATAGATAGTATCAGAATTACTGTAAAGGGTTATGAGTGGATTTTCCAGAATGGCACTTTAACTACAGCATGATTGATTCTTTGGTTCATTCTCCCAAACATTTTTATTGCTGACAAACCTTCTCGGAATATACTAAATATTATAGTTAGGTCATTAAAAAAACACATGTATGTATGTATTTACAAGTTTCTAAAGGTATTGCATGCAAAAATATTATGAACCTACAGAGTTATTAAAATATTTGTTTTTAAATAATGAATAGATTCCATATTAATATCCTTCAAAAGAAGAAATGGGATACATCATTACATCATAATCTTGCCTTGTAACTACTTCCCTGATATCATTGTTTAAATGACTTTCTTAATTGACTTACTGTAAAAAAATAAAGTTTGAAAAATTGTTTTTTTCTATATCTTTATAAAAAGGATAGAGTATTCACCTTGTGTTTTTTTCTTTAGATGAACATATTTCTCATTCTGGAAAAAAACATATGGAGATTTTTTTTCTCTTCTTAAATAGTTTTTTAAAATGCAGACTGCATTTTAAATTAAAAATGGTATACTTTCGGCAATATCTCCTTACATAAGCTGTACCTTTCCTTATTTAGATTAATTTATATTGATTTCTTGTTTATGCCTTTACTCTAATAATAATAAGATTCTTAGACCTATATGGATTGAGTTGGTTTAAACATGTTCAGGAGATCCACCTATGAATTTGTAAGCATGATAATTTGACCCAATTTTTTATGAGGTTACAGTTACATAAAGAGCTCTGCTAATTTAGTTTTATGAAAATTATTTCATAAAAGTAAATAAAAATACCATCTTTGTTTTGAACCTTCAAATATGATTTTTTCATTTCTTTACCAGATCTCCTTTGGATCTAGTTATACTTTTGATAATTCAGGAGCAGGTCTAAGAAAACATGACTGTGGTGGTGAAATATAACAATAACTAGTTAATTTGCCTAAACAAACCATCAGCATATTAACATAATAATTTTGTTTAACTAATTCAAATCATGTAGTCAAAATGATTGCTCGGCAGCCTCTTGTTCATTTAACCTATATATGACATCTATTCTGCATCTCATACAATGACTTTTTCCTTAGCAGGTATTGCTTTATCTGCTGGGAATCTCACCTCAATTTTAATCAAATTCTTTTGTAGTTTTGATTGAACACTGCCTTTTTAACATACTGAGATAAACTGAAATGTTAAACATATTGAAAGTCAAAACTCTTTTAACACATCACAAGGAGCTGATTCTGAGTACTTTATTTAATATTGAGTCCTCCAGAAATTGTTCAACATAAACCTTGAAATTTCTGATTGAGTGAAAGCAAATAGATAAATGGTGCATGGCCTCTATGGAAAATATTCCTAGTGGTCTCTTTTCTGTATTTGAAGTTGTGCCAGTTTTTATTTCCCCATGGAGTTTTGCTTAATTTTTTTAATATAAAAAACAAAATACTAAATCAAATTAAAAGAAATACCCAATAAAATAAAATTTAGTTAACTCTAAGATCTTATAACAAATAAATATCATTCTTCAGAATATAAGGTCAAAAGTGCTGTTTTGCCCTGAGAAGCTACAAGATTACATCAGATATGTTGTTTGTATCCTTCACCTCTTACCCAGAATAATCAAAATGTATTTGACTAGCCACCCAGCATAAACAATGTTTTCAGTATCTTTGTGTATTCTATTTCAGCAAAGGAGAATAACATCATTTTTTAAAGCATGATCTCTTTGTGAAACTCTTCAAAAAGCGATAACTTTTTGTAGCCTCTTTTAAAGACTTGTAAATATTATAAAGTACATTAGGCCTAAAATCATAGTAATATTTTAAATGAACTAAAACATTCAATGGGAAATAGAGTAGTGTTTTAAATAAATATATAGTGAATTATTTATATACATAGTGATTTTGTAAAGTCCCTTTAGTAGTATTTTATTAACAAGAAAAAAAAATCTTCTTATGAATTAAAAGGTTTTTTTGAAAAATATCAGAAACTTTCTTTTCTGGGTCATAAGTTGAATGAAAAACTAGGTTTTTGTCATTTCTTGAGTGTTAACAAATAGGGAGAAATCAGTTAAGAACAAGAAAACCAATTCTGAGATGCAGGATGCTGGCTGGACAGCGGGGCTGAGTGATCAGCCAAATGATCTGTTTTGACTGACTTACCATCTTTGAAGGTCCATGATGTAAATTCCTGATGCAGAATAATAGGTCACTCTGTATCCTGGGGTTCAAATTACCTGTACAACTTTTTAACTGAGATCAGTAAACTTTAAAATTCCCTAGCATTTACTAAACTTTTTGAGTGCTTACTAATTTTTAAAGTGGATTAAAGACAAGTTGTCTGACCCCTTTTATTGTTTGGAGTGACACTGACACTAACAAATATAATCAATTAAGATAAACCTCTCAATGGCTTAACATAGCAGAACTTTTTTTTCTCATGGATTTAATCTAAAATGCTTTTCCCTATTTGGAAGGAGGTGATTCAGAAACAGGAGATATTTGAACCAGGATAAGAGAATTGAGACAGTACATATCACTTCTGTCAACATCCTATTACCTAATCATATGGCCACACTTATCTGTAAGGCTAGAGAATGTAATCCAACATTTTGACTAAGAAGAGCAAACTGATTCAATTATCCTCTAGCATTCCCCACACTCCACCTATGCAGAACTTCGCATTTCCATAAAAACGTTGGTGGTCCTGTGCAGACTTGGAGGAACAATTATACAGAACAGTAGTCTGAATTCAGATATCATTCTCCCCTATACAGAGATGAAATCTAATGGACACATGAGTTTTGACCTGGCCTGGTTTGTATGCTTATGAAATCAAATGGCAATAAAATTTAATTAAAAACTTAAAAACTTGACATTTAGCATTTTCAAATGAATGATTCTAAATCAATAACATCTGTTCCCTGGAATATATTTCCATCTCGTTTTCTTGTCACATATTGTAATCTCAAAGATAGGAATGTATAATAGAAGTAGTTAGTGAGAAGAATATATATAATAAGCATATTATGAAGGGTAATAGGTCATTTACCCTTTAGTCTTTTTTACATAAATAAAGGTTATAGCTGTGCTTACAACAGCAGTTTCTATTCTCTTATTAATGATGTATATATAGAGGTTATATTATACTTGCTTTCATGGAAGGAAATCTATATCTTTGATTTATTGCTTATTGTAATTCAAGTTCAGGGCTGCTGAAGTTCTAGTTTAAATAATCATTTCATCCTTTTTAGTCTTAAATTACAAAATTATGCTTATAGAAAAGATAACAAAATTGAAAAGGGTCAATATATCTGAATCACTATGAAATTGGGCTCTAAATCTGACCATGAGTCTCAGTTAAAAACAATTATCTGTGAAGCTAAGAAACTAACAGCGCTGAAGAATACATATTGCAAACTCTTTTACAGCAAAGCCTTTTCTTTTGGGAGATACTAATTTCCCATCAGATTCGGCATATTTTTACTTCCAACTAAGTCTTTCTTACCCAGGTGTTGAGGCGTGGATTTCCTGCTGAGGTAGGTATTGCTGCTGAAGAGGAGTGCAACTTCACCTCATGTTGCTTGTCACGTCATGCTGGCGTATTAGCAAAGCAGTAAGACAAGAACGTGTGGTCAGCAGTTAATAAGGCCCCACAAAAGGTACATAACATTAGTGCCTCACTATTTTAATTATTGTTTCACCTAGGTTTGGAGCAGAAAAACAGTCTGCTTCAATGGGAGGGAATAGAAACAGCAAATCCGTTGCAAAACCATTGGAAAAACCTGTAAGGCAGGTAGAGAAATAGACTGCAGCAGGAAGCAGCGCTGCTAGAGAAATAAACAGGACAGAGGAGATATTCCTGAGCTAGACCTGCGTGGTCCCCAACTCCTGGGCTGCACAGCAGGTGGCAGCGAGCAAGGAAGCCTGAGCCACAGCCTCTCCCTATCGCGGGTGTCACGGGCCAAGTCCCGCCCCCTGTCAGCCTGTCAGATCAAAGTTGGCATCAGACCCTCTATGAGCGAACCCGCTGGAAACCGCACAAGCGAGGGATCCAGGTTGAGCGCTTCCCCTGAGAATCCAATTAGATGATCTGAGGTGGAGCCAAGGCGGCAAAGACCGGGCCCCCAGCTCCGTCCATGGAAAAACCGTCTTCCACAAAACCTATCCCTGGTGTCAAAAAGGTTGGGGACTGCTGAGTTAGACCACGTAAGTCAACACCCACTCCGCATATGAAGATATTTAATTTAATTCTTCATCCTAAACGGTAGCACCCCAAATAAACTTGAGGGCCACTGAGACTGTGCTGGCTCTGCCCTAGTCACTGGGGAACAGAACCAACCCACCCCTTCCACCATGACAGAAAACAATTGCAGGAACCAGGGCCAGAAAGATATTTCCCCCCTCTTTGCTTTTTGCTCACCTCCTCCTCCTCTTACTCTTTTACTGACCCCACACTTTCAGCGACATTGTCACCAATTTCTTATACTAACTCCTCTCTGAAATAGGAAGATTAGAGTCTGTTTCCCTTTGTGTCAGGAGTGTGCTTTTCCTTTGTGCAAGACTAAGTCTTACAAAGGCATCTAGAATACTTGCTACATACAGTTCACCAGTTCTAATCAGCAGGCCAGCAGTGCAGTGGACCAGCGTGTTCTATGGGATGCTGAAACAAACAAGGCCCATGAGTAATAAGCAGGGAAGACAGTGAGAGTATTGACAGAACTTTCATTTAATACTGAAGGCGGACTGCTGTTCTGGAAATTTGATAGTAACTACTTTTGGTGGTCCTTGAAAACTGATGTATAGGGGGAGAAAAAAAGAAAAAGGTGCAAAGTATTTTTCAGCTCTTCACATTAGTAGCTGAATATTCAGTGCCTTGCTCTGTTAATTTGTTCCAATAGAGAGATCACAGCTTGAATAGCAGCTACAATTGGAGTCACTAACAAATTGTCTAGATCATTCTCTGTAATGGATACCTGTGGTGAGCTCTCATATTAGATACTAATATCTTCACACTCTGCCATTATATTTCTCTTTCTCAACTTCCTTTTGAACAATCCTCCCAACCTATGCTTTCTGATTATCCTACCAAACGATTTGATTCTGTCCTATTAAATCCTTCATGAATCAGTATCAAACTATTCCTCTCTCTATGAATTTATTGAGGCACAGTTGACAACCAAATACACTCCTTGATCTTTTGCCTACTCAGAGGAATTTCCTTCCCACTGTCTCTGGGTGGAACTCCTGTGGGGCACTGTGATGCTTCAGCAATGTACTTCTGGTTGCCAAGAACATATCGCAACCTGCCATTTGAAAATCTAGCAGCTTTATTTTTCACATTTGGTGAATTTATCCTAGAGAATATTAAAATGAGGCAACAGATGTAAATGAAGGCAGGTAGAGCAAGATATTTGAAGTGCATGGTGTGGGAACCTGAGCCACATATTCACTTAATTTACATAAGAATTTAGGATCTGCTTGCACTTGCATATAGAAATTCTAAACGGTATGGAGTGCTGCTGCACAAGCTCAACTTTATGATTTTGTGAACACTTATTTTATGACTGACAGCTGAGGTCACATGTTGACTTGGAGTCTCATCAACAGTCAGGGACATGTAGCAAGTCAAAAACTTTGTGTCTTTTTCAAAGGAGAATAGTTTTCTGCAGAAGAAGACTGGATTTGTTCCAGAATCCTGGAGTCTAACCTATAATATTCCAACTAGGAGACTCTAACAGAAAGCCAAATAAATATTAATGATGCCTGAAAATGGAGGTTTAAAACCCCAGCACTGATACTGAATTTTAAAAAGTAAAGAGTGGGACTGAGGGATGCCAATTAAATTACTAGTACAATCAATAATCTTAAGATCTGCATTCACGCCAACATTTATTGTTTGGGGACTTTTTGATAAAGGCCATTCTCACTAGAGTTAAGTGATATCTCATTATGATTTTGATTTGCATTTCCCTGATGATTAGAGATGTTGAGCATTTTTTCATGTTTTTGGCCATTAGTCTATCTTCTTTTGAAAAGTTTCTGTTCATGTCCTTTGCCCACTTTTTGATAGGGTTGTTTGATTTTTTTCTTGGTGATTTTCCTGAGTTCTATATAGATGCTACTTATCAGCACTTTATCGGATGTGTGACATGCAAATATTTTTTCCCTTTCTGTAGGTTCTCTGGTTGCTCTCATGATAGTTTCCTTGGCTGTGCAGAAGCTTTTTAATTTTATCAGGTCCCATTTATTTATTTTTGTTGTTGTGATTGCCTTTGGGATCTTCTTCATAAATACTTTGCCTAGGCCAAGCCTGTAAGAGTTTTTGCAACATTTTCTTCTAGAATTCATATAGTTTCATGTCTTAGATTTAAGTCTGTTATCCACCGTGAGTTAATTTTTGTGAGAATTGAAAGGTGCAGATCCTGTTTCAGTCTTCTACATGTGGCTATCCAATTTTCCCAGCAGCATTTATTGAATCAGGATTCTTTTCCTCAGTGTATGTTTTTGTCTGCTTTGTCAAAGATTAGATGGCTGTATGAAGATGGTTTTATATCTGCGTACTGAGTTCTGTTCCATTGGTCTATTCTATCTGCACTGGAATGTTTATAGCAGCACAATTCACAATTGCAAAGATGTGGAAACAACCCAGTGCCCATCAATACATGAATGGATTAATAAAATGCGGTATATATATATACCCTGGATTTCTACTCAGCCACAAAAAACAATGGTGATCTAACATCTCTTGTATTAGAGCTGGAGCCCATTCTACTAAGTGAAGTATCACAAGAATGGAAAACAAAGCACCACATGTACTCACCATCAAACTGATATTAACTGATCAACACGTATGTACATATGTAGTATAACATTCATCTGGTGTCAGGCAGGTAGGAGGGGGAATGAGGGGGACGGGTCTATTCACACCTAATGGGTGCGGTGTGCACTGTCCGGGGGATGGACACACTTGAAGCTCTGATTCAGGTGGAGCAAAGGCAATATATATAACCTAAACATTTGCACCTCCATAATATGCTGAAATAAAAAATAAATGGCCGGGCACGGTGGCTCACGCCTGTAATCCTAGCACTCTGGAAGGCTGAGGCGTGTGGATCGCTCGAGGTCAGGATTTCGAGACCAGCCTGAGCAAGAGTGAGACCCCGTCTCTACTAAAAATAGAAAGAAATTATCTGGCCAACTAAAAATATATATAGAAAAAATTAGCCGGGCGTGGTGGCTCATGCCTGTAGTCCCAGCTACTCGGGAGACTGAGGCAGTAGGATCGCTTGAGCCCAGGAGTTTGAGGTTGCTGTGAGCTAGGTTGACGCCATGGCACTCACTCTTGCCCGGGCAACAGAGTGAGACTCGGTCTCAAAAAAAAAAAATAAAAATAAAAATAAATAAATATTAAAAATATATTTTTTATTAAATATGTTCTTGAGAAAGCTATATTTTATTACAATAAAAATGTTTACTAACAAGATTTTTTTAGTATTTTTTGTAAAACTGCTGCATAGTAAAACAAACACAAATACAATTCAGTGGCAGAAATTATTAATCACAGCAATTTGACTATGTTAATTGAGTTAATTGAATTGGATGTATTTATCTTATCTTTAATTATTTGTTATACATTACTTAAGTATATAAAGGACTATGTACACATGGATTTCCAGTTAATGCCCTTTAATTATAAGCTTTCAATAATTGAGGTTTGGACTGTCAAAATATTTGTATTCAGTGAGCAACAATCAGAATCATGAAAACTATTGTAGATATCTATAATTTTAAAAAGTTGATTATGATATGTAAAATATATGAAAACATAGGTAGGTGTAAAAGTAGTTTTTTTCCCCTTCAATCTCCAACACCTTTTTTGTACAAAGGGTTATTAAGGGATCCTCTCTTCTATTGAAAATAATATTAAATTATTGCTTATTCAAAAATAAGTTATACAAAGACAGGTTAGTCACACATTATTCTTACAATTCAAACATTCATCTATGGTCATTTCTAGTATTATAATGGCAATTTTAACCGTGGTGATTTAAGACATCTATCAATATGTTATTCAAAGCAATTTCCCTCCATGAATTCTATTGGAGCCCAATAGATATATCTGTTTTAAAATTTTGTTATCTTTTGGGGAAGTTAAAAATGTTATGTGAAATGTTACATTCCCCAACAAAGAACTGAAAACAAAAATCTTCTTTTTATCACATATATTT
The DNA here is from genome assembly GCA_028533085.1 of Varecia variegata. Taxonomy (NCBI): domain Eukaryota; kingdom Metazoa; phylum Chordata; class Mammalia; order Primates; family Lemuridae; genus Varecia; species Varecia variegata. The sequence goes on along the minus strand of CM052445.1, from coordinate 46,574,916 downwards.
GCAACATGTTTGGTTATTTAAAATACAGAAAACTGTACATAACATACACAAAACAATTTCTACATGTAAATAAGGAGAGGGATGCAAAATTTTGCAAATATAAAACCAATATATAAAGTAATAGTTTAGATTTAATTTTTCCACAAAATTATATATGGTTTTGTTAACTTATTTTCAAAAATTAATTCCTGAACCTCTGCTCATGTCTACCTTACAATTATAGTTAATATTAATTTAACATGAAAAGTTTTAATCACCAATATTGAACTATATTAACCCATGAAAGTTTATGGAGCCAAACAATAAATTTTGCAAATGCAGAAGTAATTATACAATTAGGATAAATTTGAAACTATGGTCTAAAATATCATGCATAGCTCAATATATTTTATAAGAAAGCCTATATCACTGAAAAAATTAATGCATCATTGTATTTTAGAATTGTTTTTTAAGTATTTTCTGAAATCGTCTACTTGCTAAGAAAGAAATAAAAGTCAAATGCAAAAGATACCCATAATGTATTCATGTCCTTCAGCACTCAGTAGATAAATCATTCTTATTCAAATGAAATCCTTGACTTATTTTTTTTTTTTTCTGCTCCTATGTTCAAGAGATATGCTAAGGGTATAAGATTTCTCAAAGCACACTCTGTCTTTCCTTTTTTTTCCCCCTCTGAGGATGAAGAATGAAACTAATGGGAAGAATGCAACCTAAAATGAAAGCTCAAGGATAATTCATTGAAAAATGATGCAGGACATGGACTATTTGGCAGAAAATTTTCACATGCCTTGTTATTTCTATCCACAAAGTCCTGTGAGATTTTTCTCTTTATCATACAGAATGTTCAATGTACTAACTAACTGTAAACTTAAGGAGAATTGAGACATTTCATAACTCCCCTATTACTGCAAAAATGTTATTTTCCTCTAAATTGGCTTAACAGTGATTGCCCAGGGACCAGATTGAGGTATCAGAAAAAAATTAACTAGAGCTGGTATGAACTAGAGTGTACAGCTAAGACAGAATTGTTCACTGTAAATGTGGTGACAAATTAAATGGAAGCCAGGTATGAAAGGAGTCAAATGTGCCTTAAAATAATAATGCTAGTGCTATTATGATTTTAGAAACAGTGACAAGGTTCCGAATCACAGGAGGAATATACTTTTTTGTGTGTGCATATATAAAGGTTAGAATGAATTATATCCAGAAAAATAGTAATAAATATAATTAAAATAAAAAATTAAATGGATCATCATACTTACAATTGTATTTTCTTTTTAAATAACTAATGTGGACATCAATAAGGTTCTTTTCACATTAGAGACTGTAATGGCATTACAACAGAAAGGATGAGCCTTTTCTTTAGGTATAGAAACAGAGAGAACAGGGCCTCCCTTAGCACCTGGTCAATGTCTGAGAAAGTCACCTTTGCAAGGCAAGGACACTAAAACAGATTTTTTTTCCCTTTCTATGGGGAGTGGATGGTATCTCTGATGAAGAAGAAACACCAGACTGTGGGTCTTCAAAGGAGAGATTGCAAGAGGAAAGAAAGGGATTTAAGGACGTTAACACAATCTTTGATATGTGTCTATTTTATATTTGCATTAGAATCTTAACTCTAGCTTTTTGAAAATTATGCTTCAACAACTCTGTAAATCATTCCTAAGTTGTCAACAAGAACTCACCTGGTAGTCAATAAACTGTGTCCAGGAGAAGTGTACTTGAGGTACTTAAGTTCGTGCATGTCTTTTCTCAGCTCCCATAGTAAATCCTAACTGGTTTTCTTTTTCTTTTTTTCCTTCCTTTTTCTACATGTAGTGTCATATTTGTGTTTGATTCTCATGCAATCTGTTTTGACAAGGACACTATTAAGGAATATGAACTAACTTCGTATGTAGAAGCAATTTCTTCAAAGTTCTTTCAAGAAAACTGGCTTGACATCTAGTTGGCAGGGATCCTACATCACTGCTAAAGCCACTGCAAGGCCAAGAACTTAGCAGATTTTTGAAACTGCAATAAGGAAAGAATTCATCTACATTTATAGGAACTAAAGGTGAAATTTGATGGAAAGAATGTCTTGAACTTATTTTCCTTGTGTCAGGATACCAGTGATAATTGCAGAAAGTTTCAAAAGTTTAATCCAAGGGTCCATATGAAAATTTACAAACAGAAGTTAATTATCTGGTTTTAGTTTGCTCAATAATATCTGTCTTTTTTTTAAGTCCATATAGTTAATACTTTTGATGTATCTATAAAAATAAATAGGCTAAACCTAGCAAAAATAGCCATTTTGTGAACATGAATAATTTCTGGAGCTTATTTGTGATTAAACATGGTTAGCTTGTCAGGACAATTACCAGAACCTGCGAGTAAGCTGAGTAAGTTGAAGAGATTGCTGGTTTAAACCTCAATGATGTACTGGGTTTGCCCCTTTAATTGATTTTTTATATACTGAACTATCTTACTGTTCTGTGGAAGCAGAGGTTAACAGGTAGATGTTTGTGTGTTATAGATAATTTCTGCCTGGCAGGAAAGATAACCCCAAAGGTCATCATTTATTGTTCTGTTGTTATTTAATGAGTTTTGCATCTAACCTAACATTCTTTTTCTAAAATTCTATTAATAAATGTCCTATAAACATTGAACTTCTTAAATGCACTTAAAACTAGTTTTAACATCTTGCTTTCTTTCATCTTTGACTCATAAAAATTACACATTAGCATACATCATATAACACATATTTGAAAACAGTCAACAAAGTTTTGGAGAAAAATAATGAAAAGCATGTAATTCTAAATATCAAAATACACTATAGGCAGTATGGTTCTGAAATAATAACAAATGGCTCAAAATAATAGATTAAAATATCCTACACAAAGAATGTGAAATTTTTTAATTACCAATATAGCCTTTAATTATAAGATAATATAGACAGATAATTTTTATAAAGATGATAGAACAATTTTTATTACACATTTTTATTACATAAATATAATGTGTAAATATTTGCATGTGAAAAATAATTGATATAAACTATTAATAATATTAAGAAATTTAGATATTTAAATTTCTATTATTAAAAAACAAAATTAAAGGAAAAATTAAATTAGGTAAAAATATTGAAGACATATAGGAGATAATTATTTTTATTTTATAAGGTTAACTTTAATTCAAATGGTTAAAGATAGTAAACTATATGAAAATGGGAGGATTATGAAATCACAAAAAACAAGTACATATTAAAATATTTTTTAAAGTTTCAGGCTCTTGTTTAGCTAAATGAATGCAAAATAAAACAAATATTTTGTAGATTTTTTTTTTATAGTTTCTTTTCAAACTATAGGCAAGAGGATGGATTATATAGCAATTCTCTTCGCTATTGCCTCAACCATTTCTTGTAGGAATGAAAAGAAACTCACAGCTTCAGCAGAACAATTGGGAAATCTGTACAAAACTTTAAAAAATTGTTTGTTTTATTTGACACATAACAATTCATTTAGAAATTTATCTGGAGGAAATAGAGATGCATGCCAATGTTAAAGTATTAAAAATATTTATTGTATTAGGTATTATCTAAGATGCATGAAATACATATCCACAAAAAGACTTGTGCACTAATGTTCATAACAACCATATTTATAATAGCAAAATTCTAGAAACAACCCCAAAGTCTATCAGCAAGTGAATAGATAAACAAATTGCATATCCATACAATGTGATGCTATTCAGCAATAAAAAAATATTTGGATTATTGACACATGCTTCAACATGCATGAATCTCAAAATTATGTTGAGTAAAAGAAGTCAGACACAAAAGAGTACTTTCTCTCTGACTTCTTTAAATGGAAATCTAGAAGATACAGTCAGCCTGTGGTGTCATTGAGCAAATTAATGGTTGTCTGGGGTCAGTGATCCAGGACAATTGGCTTCAAAGGACCAGGTGAGAATTTTGGGGAGAGATGGAAATGCTCCATATTTTAATTCTTGTGTTTACATTTGTCAAAATTAATTGAAATACATACTTAAAATTCTTGCAGTTTATTATATATAAATTATATCTCAATAAATTTGTTCAAACTATGAAGGCCTATTTAAAATACTTTCCAGATAAATAATAAATATGTATTTAAGAATATATTTTATTATATCTTTGGAATTTAAAAAAAATTTTGCCATTAAAAATATTTACTAAGTTGTGGTAGTTACAACTTGATGAAATGGAATGAACCCCACCTGCATTACCTTTAACCTATTTTTCAACTGTAAGTTTCTTTTATACCCACTGGAATATAATGAGCAAACTGACAGGTGAATCAAGAGTCACCAGTGAATTCTCAGATATTAAAAATGCCTGTAAAAGATCAAATCCTTCCAAAGGGTTAAAAAACTACTGACATGATTTGTTGAGAAAGTCTAAGAGAAATGAAGTCAGGCTAAAAGAAAACTAGCAACATAGACACAGAATATTAATATTTCTTATTCCAGTGTAGAATGCATAGCACCTCAATGTTGACATCCTAATGCTCACATTCATTTGTAAAAGTGATTCTTAATGACATTTTGAATTTCTTTATGCAATATTGTAACGATCCCATAATCTTTTTGAGTTTTTGTTTAATTTTTATATTTTCATATTGAGTAGAACTTCTTAGTTTTAATCATTGAGCCTGTATTTTATTTCTCTTCATACTTTGACACTGCACTAGGCTTGTAATATATAATATAGAATTCTTACAGTGCTGATTTTTTCCATGGTTATAGAAAATTTTTCTTCTTGCAAGTTTTTTTTAGTGGTAAACAAACTATTGCAATTTTGAAAGTAAAAGCAATACATTCTCAAAATGGATTCACAATATTGGAATTAAACTCAATGCTAATTTATTAATCCCTTCAAAGATATTTTGAAACCTCAAATTGTTTTACATAGTGGGACACTATAAACTATTAGAAATTTTTTATAATGTTCACATTTTAAATTATTTATGTATGTAAACTCAGACATATAATGGAATCATATTTAATAAAACTATAGTACCTACAATTTTATCCACACATTTTTCCTTCTCACCAGTATTAGAATGGAGGAAGTATCTCTCCTAATTGCTAAGGCTAATCATCTGTTCTGAAATCCATCTTTTCCTGCCTCCTCTGATACCACATTGTGTGCTGCACTTTCCCATGCCATTCTACAACTATCAGATTAATGTTTCCTGGTTATTACATGTGATAAGGTCACTGAATCCCTTTGTGATACAGCCACTGCATCATCTCCTTTGCTGAACAGTATGTCCCTTATTCTAACACAACTATCTTGTTTTTGGTGAAAGAAAAACTCTGTAACATTATGTAGAAACATAATGTGAGGCTCTGAAGGAAAGGCAACCATACGGCGATAATGTATGCAAACTCATCAAGAGGAATCATTGCCCTTCCACTAATCAACTTTCTACCAGTTGGATGGTCTATTTCTTCAATATATGGCACAGTGGATGAGTGATGAGCTCAAGCACTCATTTTGCCAAATCTGACAGAGGATTGCTGACATCGACTTGCTGTCATTCTGTCTACTTGGTTGCTAAAGGCGAATGCTTTCTGTTAAGTATTTATACGGGATTCAAAGATGTTCATTCTCATTTACACTCCTAAAATTTCTACCCTATGACTCTACTCCAGACGTCTTTTTTCTATCATCTTTTAATCTTTTTTCTTTCCAATCACTTAGCCATCCGAATAACTCTTTATATATACTCTTACTTAGAAACACTTTTATTTATGGCGGAAAAAAAAGGAGAATGAAAAGTGTACCACCCAAATCTGTGCCTATGGGGAAATTTGCTTCTCTCACCTCTCTCCTGTATTTTAGGGCCCCACCTGGGCAGACTGTAGGGTAGGAACTGTCTGTTTTTAGTTTGTACTCATCTAGCGAGCCTACAAAGGCAGAGTGTTCTTTAGAAAGTGAAGATATAAGATTTCCCAGTGCATCCAGCCCAATGTTCCCATTCTTTATCTTATGATTTCCCACTTTCCAAATTCAAAATATTTGCATGGAGGACTATTCTTTATGCCTGAACAACATCCTGCAATATTTACTTTTATACAAGTCTGGTTGTAAGAAATTATCTTGTTTTTCTCTGAAAATAATTAGGCTTCTTTGTTAAATGATATTTTAATTGGATATGATTTCTAGGATGGCAGTCATTAACTATTAGCATTTTAAAGATAAGTGTTGTCCTCTGGCTTCCATTATTTTTGTTAAAAAGTCAACTGTCAGTATTACTTTGGTTCTATTGTGAGGCATTGTGAGTTTTTACACATCCTGAGGCTGACTTTTAAAATTTTCAGTTTGGTTTTCACCAGTTTTTATATGGTAGACCAATGCTCATCATAGTTTTATTTGAATTTATCCTGGTTGAGATCTTTAGATCTTCTTCAATCCTTCGCCTCATATCTTTTTTTTTTTCCTATGAAAATTACACCATTTATTACACAAAAATACGCTGAACTCTATTGTATACAAGGATTACTCAAAATAAAAATTATAATAAAATTCTGAACTTCTTACAATCGAATGGTAAACAGACTTTGCTTTTAGAAAACTTTTTGATGTACATATAGGCAATGAATCTCCCAGGAGTACTTTGAGCTTCTTGTACTTAGATATCTAGATTTTTAGCAAAGCCTGGGATATTTCCCTCCATTATATCCTCAAACAGCTTTTTCCCATTTTTTAATGAGGTTATTTGATTTCTTTCCATTGAGTTATTTGAGTTCCTTATGTATTTCAAATATTAACCTCATATCAAATGTATAGTTTCAGAATATTTTCTCCCATTATGTAGGTTGTATTAATATGTTTTTTTTTTATTTATTATAGCTTATTATGGGGGTACAATCGTTCTGGTTAAGTATATTGCCCATGCCCCTCCCAACCCCCCGAGGCTGAGCCTCGCTTCATATCTTTAGTTAGTTCTGGAAAACTCTCAGTTATTAACAATTTAATTATTTCTTCTCTATTATCTCTTTCCTGTTTATCTGGGATTAGAAAAACATATATATGAGAACTTTCACCACATCATACATTTTCTTATGCTTATATTACTTTGGAAAGGATTTAGTTGCTTCTGTCAGGCAGCTAGTAAATAAAATGAATCCAATAAGATACTGAGGTAATTCAAAGCTGGTCTATTTTTAGTTAATCTTTATTCCCAGGGTTTTGCCTTTTTCTGTCTCAATGAAAGTACTGGCCTCCAATTTTTCCCTCAATCCAATGTCTAGCAAAAGTTTTGTGCAGCCTCTTTCAGACACTGTACTTCTGGATCTGCACATATCTCAAGAGTTGAAGGGCCCAAAGTCCTTGTCTCTTATGGTTTGTCTTCTGTCCTGATTTATGCCTTGTAATTTCCTGCTATCCTAGTGACATCTCAAAATAGTTCAATAGATTATTTCAAAAGAAAAAAGACTAATGGCCAACAAACATATGAAAAAATGCTCAACATCTCTAATCATCAGGGAAATGCAAATCAAAACCACAATGAGATATCACTTAACCCCAGTGAGAATGGCTTTTATCAAAAAGTCCCAAAACAACAAATGCTGGCGTGGCTGAGGAGAAAGAGGAACATTCATACGCTGCTGGTGAGACTGCAAACTAGTACAACCTCTATGGAAAGATTTTTTTTTTAAAATCTTATTCATAGTTTCTAGTGGAAGTGCTGATCAGAAACAATCTATTCTGCCATTGAAGGAAGCAGATTGTTGGCTGTACAGTCGGACCTTCATATCTGCACTCTCCACATCTGTGGATTCAACCAACTCTGGATCAAAGATATTTTGGGGAAAAACAATACCAATAATATAGATAAAAAATAACAGTTATTAATATTTACATACCATTTACATCTTATAAGGTACTATAAGTAATCTAGACATGATTTAAACTCTACAGGAGGATGTGCCAAGTTTATATGCAAACACTACAGCATTTTATATAAAGGTCTTGAGCATCCTTCCTTGGGTTTTGTTATCCAAGGGAGGTCATAGAACCAACCCTTTGTGGATACTAAAGGATAATTATATAGTGTGACTTGACTCTCTTATCTAGAATCAACTATAGCATTGTGTTTAAGAGAATACGTACTGAAACCTGATTGCTTTGGGATTGAATCATGAATCCCTTATTAGATGTGTGAAAAGTTTCTTAATGTACCTCGGCCATATACCATCATCTGTAATAAAGAAATGTTAATTCCTACCCGTTCCATTATTATGAGGATTAATATGTTTAAGCAATTATAACAGTATCTGGCATGAAATAAGTACTTAGTAAATGTTAGGTTATTATAATTGTTACATGTTCTCATTGGTAAAAAGGGGATAATATGACTTACTAATAGGGTTGCTTTAAGAAATGGAGGTTTTAAGCTACATGGGAGGGCATGTAATCCCAACTTCTTGGGAGGCTGAGGTAGGAGGATCCCTTGAGCCCAGGAGTTCAAGTGCGGCCTGAACAACAGAGTGAGATCCATATCTTTAAAAAAAAAAAAGTAAAGTAAACAAATGGAGGCTTTAATATAAAAAGTTGTTTTTCTGATGCTTATTAAATAGTAAATACTATTATATAATATATAGCAAATATTTAATAGTGAATGAATGAAGTAATAAATTGTTTTTCTTCTTGTAGTATCCCTTAACTCCCTCCTATTTTAGTAGATTACACTGTCAAACTGAGAGTTAAAGAAGGGCAGATGCACTGATCCTTGTTTTTAAGCTTATTAGATGTCATCAAAATCAAATTAGAAATGATAAGAAATTGAATGGTCTTTCTCATTGGAAAGCACTTTTCCATTTTTCCATATGATTGATCATGATGAGCTAAAGAAAAATTGTGTTTACTACTCAAGTCAAAGGTCAGAGAACAATAGGCAGGTATAATATTTTTAAAGAAAGTAACTTTAAAATTTTACACATTGATATATTCTATTATTTATCTGAGTAGTTGTAAATGTTCTTTTTAAATAAAAAGTAATAAAGTTTTTCATGGTAAGATTAGAGATATTTTGATATATAAAAATTAAGTTATCCATATTTTTGTCTGGCCTCATAATGAGTATAACTGTAGTATACTAAATTATGGATCAGTGTTAACCAGAAATAAGGTCTTATATGTGACATTATATTTCGAAAAAAATTTATTAGTTTTTGAAAAAAATCTTATCAAATATGCAAACAATTACTCCCTGAGAAGCTGATAATAGATTTTGGATAGACAAAAATAACTTATAGTCTGAAAAAGCATCCCAAACTCTAAAAAAAAATTTTTTTTTAAATGTTTGTAATGGTGTAACTGCAACTTCTGCACTTGGGATCAGAGAGAAAAACACAATAATTTATACATAGCTTCCAATAATTAAAAATATAAAACAGAAACCAGAACTGTTAATTTCAGTATGCTTAACACAGAAATTAAAAGACAGGTCTTAGAAAAGTACATATAAACCTTATTATTCTATTTTTTTTAACTTGATCTCAAATGTAACTTACATGTAGAAGGCACACAATGGAGGTTTAAAAAAATACCCTTGTGTGCTCCAAACCTATCTCATTCCCCATTCACATACCCCGCCTGTACCAGAGCTAGCCAATCTCTTAAATTTGGTATTTTTCACTTACATACGTGTCTTTAAACATTTACTCTACCTGATTATGTACTTAAACACTATATAGTATTTTTGTATATTTTTTTATAAAAATTTAATACTGTCCTTTACATTATACAATTAATTTATTTCAGTAACTTTATGTGGCTTATCTATGTTGATAAATGTAGTTCTAGGTAAGTTACTTTCATCACTATGTGTTTCATTTTACAGATACAACATATTAATGAATTTATATTCCTGTTGATATTTGCTTCCAATTTTTTACTCCCATAATTTCATAATTAATATTCTTTATTAATCTCCTGTGTATGTGTAGGAGACTTTCTCTAGGACAGTGCTGACCAATAGAATTAGCTACTCCTAACCAAGTACAGATATATGAAAGACCAGATTCATTGTCTTGGGGTGGAACAATTCTGAACAGTTGGTTTACTTTAGAGTTTCCCCCTGGAACCAACCTGAATAGATTCATTACCGTACTTTATCTGAAATCACAACCTTGCTAGACTCCCTTTTTGTCCCTTGCCCTGTTTTCTCATCCTCTTACCAGTTTCTTCTTGTCACATATTCTTGAAAAAAAAAAAAAAATCACTTGCACAGGAATATTTATTTTACAGGCTAGTTCTAAAGAATCTTTTTAAAAACAGCAGGTATTAACCCTTTGTTTTCATGTACTTACCTTCTGCTTGTTAGTTTCTTACTCATGTACAAATGTGAACACATACACACACAAATGAATTATTTGAGATTTTTTTTTTATTAAAAAACATTGAATTTATAGAATACTTTACCATATGGCATCTTCCCCCCATCACCACCACCAGGAGCCTACAGCTCCACTTTTACTCAGTTCCATTTTAATCATTCAATTAAAAATCCTTTCTCATAAAAGTCATGCCCATATTTTATCAGATTTGTTCTTAGGTGCCTTATGCCTTTGTTGCTATTACTGGTAACATTTTGTTACTGATTTAAAGGAATTGAATTTGTGCCAATCTAATGTTTACCATCATTGCTAAACTTTCTTACTTGATAATTTCCTTTAGATTCTCTTTGTATTTCTAAGTAAGCTGTGGTATAATCTGAGAATGATAGTTTATTTTCTCTTAAATTCTTATATTCCTGTGACTTTTCCTACACTAGTAGATAGGATATATTGAATGGAATTATTGAATAGATTTGGTGTTACTTGGCTGACCATTATTCATAAGCTGGTGATTTAAAAAAATAATTATTACTAATTTTTATCTTTTGTTAAATATGATTTGTCAAATAAAATAAAATAAAATAATAAAAAGTAAATACGATCTGTCATTCAACTTGTACAGAAAGTCTTATTTTGATCGAATTTCTTAGAATTTGTTTCTATTTTATATGTTCCATCTGTTTAAGAAATCTTTCTATACCCTGATGTGGTAAGCATAGTTTCTATATTTTTCTAATATTTTAAAGTTCTACCAAGTTCTCTAATATAGGAGAGAGAGAGGTACTACACATTTGTGTGTGTGTATTTCTGGATATGCTTACAAAAGAAAGAACAATTGTTCTTTTTTATAGTGTTTATATTATCTCCTATTGTTGCTTTTTTTCCCCTCTGTTTAAATGACTTTTAAAACTTAGAACTTTGTTTTCTAATTATGTGTTTTATATTGTGGTGACATCTTCAAATCTTCCATGAAAGTTCTCAGCTTCAGTTTAAGAAAAAGTGAACAGTTTTTCTTTTCCATTTTCAAATCTTTCTTTTATAATTTTAATTATTTATAAATATTTATTTTATAGTTATGTGTTTGCTAACTCTCTAATTTGCAGTTTTTGTGGCTTAGTCCGGCTGTTTTTATGTGTTGTTAATGCTTATCCTTGCTGGAATATTTCCCTAGTGCTTATCAACTTTTTTTTTTTTTTTGCAAGCGTGGAGCTATTTCTGTTGGAATTGTGTGTGATCTTAGTTGACAGCGTAGCTCTTCCTAGAAGCATTAAATTTGTTGCTTCCTGGCATTCCAGGCATATTACACACTTGGAATATCATTTTACTGTTTCTTGATTTGGGCTTTTCTAGAATACGAATGTAATATTAAAACCAATTTTAAGTCCACATAAAGGTAGAGTTCTTGTTATTCATTTTTGTGAGAACACTTTTATCTTTCCCCAAATAACTAGCCAACTCCATCAGCGTTTGCACTTTTCTTTGTAAGATGACTTTTTATTTGTTATTTTTTTCCTAGTCTACCATTTCAATGAAGTTGAAACTGTTTGAAAGTCTTAGATTTATAAAGCATCCAAGCATGTGCTCCCCAAATTATGTGGTCACAAGGCCTTTTTATCTATGCCTTATTGAACTATTGACTAAAGGTTACTTAATAATGAGGAAGCTCACTGACAGCATATTCTTCCTTTCTCTCCCTCTCCCTCTCAATACCTGAGTATATGTTACTGTCCTGAACATTTAAGAGAATTTTAAAAAATATATTTTATTATAATATTTAGAGTTTTTTGTTGTAGGTTTTTGTTTTTATTGTTGTTGTAATTCATCATCTTATCAGAAGCAAGGAAAATCAAGAGATCTTTTTTTAAGTAATCAATCTTTCAGAAGAATAAAAAAGAATTGAGCAAAATACAAGTGTTTTGTTTAACCAGTTAGGATCATATACCTGACACATCTCTGACTATTCGAATGTAAGTAAACATCTATTTAATTTCATAAGCTGAATAAAAGATGAATGAATGCTAGTGTTGATTTTTCTTAATGTTTGAGGTATTCCAATCATGAACTATTTTTGACACTCTCCTGATAACTCAAATTTAACATATTACTGTTCTGTGCATTTGTCATGAAATGCAATATTCTGTTTATAAAACTGACCTAACACGAAGATAACATTCTTTGTATTTAGAGTGTTTGTGATTAGATGACATTAGCCAAAACCCTAGATCAGAATTATAGCAAGTACAATGCTAGCTGAATGGGTGAGGCTAGTTGATGGAATTGATGGTAATATCAAAGTTCTTCTTATTGCATTTCTTTTAAAAATTACATTTATTACTGGACATCAAGATAAAACTGACAACTATAATAAAGAGCTAATAAAAGAGATGTACTGAGAATGCCATTTTATATCTCTATCTGAACCCATAATTCAATTGTAAAAATTGAATTGGAGTCTTACGCTAGCTTTTGCTGGAGCAGAAAACCATGCATAGACCATGATACTGTCCTTAAATCATAGCATATTTTATACTAGTTTGAAGCTAAATAAGCACTTTTACTTCCATGATCTCATGTGATTTGATTCTCTGATTATCTTTGCAATGTAGATAAATGGAGGCATTATAATTATTTGTACAAATGAGAGACCTGAACTTCAGAAAGGTGGATCAAATCCTCAGAGATTCTTATCTCTATAAGTAGGAAGAGAAAAGACATACTGGAGTCTCTGCCACATATTACGAAACAACAAACTGTTCAAGTGTGCTGTGTTTTTGGGCACATTCAGCAGGAGTCTATTAAGTGTTAGGTAGATAGAGATTCTGGCTCTCCTAGGAACACAAGCGGGTGCTCTGCCTTGGTGCTGCCTTGGGCAATTGCCACACCTGGAAAGAAGGATGAGGGTAGGCTCCCCCTTCTTGGTACTGTCCCCACCTTGATCCTGCCCGGAGCAGAGCAACTGCCACACCTGAGAGAAGGAGGAATGCCCTGCCAATCTGCAAAAGATTGCAGGGAATCCCCCAGCCTGTAGGCCAGGCAGCCAGGCACAGTAGGATTTGGACAGTGACCTAGAGTGACATAAGGCTAATTACCATGTCATTAACTGTTCAGGAAAGTGGTTCAGTGGTGACTTCTGAACCATGAGGAGGGCTCAATGCAGACAAGACCCTAGACCATTACCAGAGCCTCATATTAGGACAGAGGGGACCGTTCCTCATCTGTGCAGAACATATCTTGCTCTTGCTCTGTAAACATATCTTGCCCTTCCTCAATAAACTTCGTTTCATACTTGCTTTGTTTTTGGTGTGTCTGGTGATTTTTTGGCCAAGAGCACACGAAGAACCGAGAACAGACAACTGCCTACCCAACATAAGGAAATCACAAAAGAGTGATTCTAAGAAAAAGAATGCATATTCTTTTAACATAACTCTGCAACAAATCAGTAAAGTAAATTATCTTTAAAGAAACTAGTAAAACCATTTAAAATATCAAAAGAGAAGGAAAGTATTTTTGAAAATATGGGCCAAGTAAAAGAAAAAGATTCTAATTTGAGGATGTGGAAATTTGCCAATGAAGCTTACATTTTAAAATGAATACTACAACAAACTCTATTTCCCTAACCTTTCCCTTGTTTACATATATCTTCACATTTTGCTCCCAGTAAAGTATGTTTTCTGTCACTAAAGCCATTTTCCATTGGGAGGACCTAAACAGATATGTTATTTAGGTGAATATAGTGACATCATAATCTCTAATCTTATACAACATTGCATACTAAGCCATAGGTTACAGTTATTCAAAAATGCACATTAGATGTATAAATCTCAAATGATAAGTCAAGATAGAAAATAACATATTATCTTGCAATGTTTGATGACAAGCAAAGTCTGAAAATAGATTATAATGATTTTCCCTTTATTAATATGCAAACAAAGTAAATACTGTGTACAAATACTGGTCAAATACATGCAAAATTTTTTGTAGTATTAATTATAAAAACATATATGTATGTAGTTTGTATGTATATGAGCATATAAAAACAAATATGTTGCATTAGTATTAGTTGGATTTCACTTTCTCTATTTGTAAAAGTGAAACTTTTCATGGGAATGTAAAATTCATAAGCTATGAGTGGGAATGCAAATACCCACTGTATGATCTAGTCATTCCATTCCAACCTAATTTCCCAAGGGAAATGAAAGTGTGTGTACACACAAAGACTTATACATGAATATTCATAGCACTGTTATTTATAGTAGCCCCAAACTGGAAATTACCCAAATGGCTGTCAACTAATGAATGAATAAACAGATTGCAGTATATCCACACGATGGGATACTAGGACCAATAAAAATGAATGAATTATTGGTATATGCAACAACAAGATAAATTTTAAAATAACTATTTCAAATGTAAGAAGTAGAACAAAAAAAAGTAGTGTATAGATTCCAACTATATAAGACTCTAGAAAATACAAATTTGTCTATAGTGACAGAATTATCTCATAGGCTCTCAGAGTAAATCTGGTCAGCTACCTACAAAGGCTCTTGCTGTTTTCCTTGACAGTTTTTGCTCTACTCCATGAGGACAGGGACTGTGATGTTCTTGCATGGTACTGCCCTTGTTATAAGAACTCCTCTCCCCTGTGGACATCTGTCAGATACTGGCTGTCTCAGGCAGGATTTGGTTGCAGGATGGAGAAACCGTTTCAACTATTTTAAGAAGAAAATAATTTACCACTGAGGGATTAGGTGCTAACAATATTATTAAAAAGATTAGAGGAGTAGACTCTAGACTAAATCATTCAGAAATTAATCTCCAGAGGAGTTTCCTGCCCAGACAGTTGGAAACAAGAGGCTCTCACTGGAACTTTTGACTTCAATTACATATTGTCATAAATATGATCTAGAGATCAGGAAGACATTGCTTCTGCCATTTGAAATGACTTTCAACATCATCAAAGCCAGAGATGGGGGACTGGGAAGTAGTTGCCTATCTTTATGCCCTCCGATGAGCAGAAAAAATACAGTAAGTGCAGCAAGATGGGCTCTGCCTCAATTCTGCCTTCTAGACCTGATAAGATTGTTTTTATTTGTTGGAACCTGATTCACCTCCAAATCTCTTGACATTTCCCAAAGTCTATAAGTGTACTTTTATGTATTTTATATCTATATCTATCTTCTATATCTATCTATCTATCTATCTATACTCACACATGAGACAAATCTTAATGATAAACCCCATGCTGGGCTCTGCATTTTCCTTCCAACAATGCAGGCTTTGTCAGTAAGTCACATTTGTCTCCTTAACTCTTCACTATTTTAGGGTGAATTCTCATCTCCCATAGAAAGTGACTTGAAAGAGTTTTGCAGATCATGTTTCCTAAAATGGCACAACTATAACTCCCATTCCACATGCCCTTTTACAATGTGACCTTGACGTTCCCCAATCAAGAGATGTTTTATTTCATCTTCTTTTGAATCTGAACTGCCCCTATGATTACTAAGACCAATTCTGTAACTTTTAAAACCAAACATTAAGAAAGCTTAATAGAGTCCACCTTCGTGCTCTGGGGTAATCATGGCAGCATGTAAGAAATTGTCAAACCATCATGCTGTGAAAAGGCTTAAGTTAGTCACATGGGGGAAGGGGTGTGTGTGTGTGTGAGAGAGACAGAGAGAGAGAGGCCTGATTAGTTCTGAGATAGTCTAGTCATTTCAACTGAGGCAAAGATGTGTGAGCAGAGAAGCTATCTTAAAAATTCTAGCCCTAATGTTATCCCAGAACAAAGAGAAGCAGTCCCTAATGAGGATCAAAATGTCAGAAATAGGAGCAAATAAATAATTATTGTTTTTTTAAGCCCTATGCCCCAAAAGAATAACCCTTAGCTACATTTTTAGTATAATAAAATGTATGATTCTAACAAAGTAAATAAGAAATTTATAATATTTTAAAAGCAGGACTACATTTCAGGTATTTTATAAATTTAGATTAAAATATATTTATAAACATTCTATTATTAATTAAAATGTTTAATCAGATTTTTTAATGTTCTAATCTATTATTGGAACTCTGTTATTTCTTATCTGAACTATTGATTATTGCAAATTCTTGATTTTATAAGGTCAGTAATTTGATAATTATACAATTAGAAATAAAATTGTTTGCACATTCTATTAGTGCCATAACATAAAATTAGGAAAATAGTTTATATTTGATTTCAGCTGTATTTGAAGATGAATAAAATGAGCAATTTATAAATAGTGTGGCCTCCAAGTGCCTAAAGTAAAAGGACAGGGCAAAAAGTTTGATCAATACTAGCTTTCCTTGCAAATAGTAGTCCTGAGCAAATGGAAAGACACAGTCACATACTTAAAATACATTTTAAAATCATTTATAATAGTGTCAGTGGAAATTCACTAAATTCTTTGAAAGTCTAATACATTCTAGGAGCAATGACTTTCTAAAGTAAGAAATTCTATGTGTATTTAAATATTTTAAAGTCAATAGAATAAAACTGATCAATTTTAAATACATTTAACTGCAGTCTCTAACTAGTAAGAGGTCTATTGAGTGAAAGAAGATGACTAGATCTGCCTAATGACTTTGGTTCTCTCGAGGCTAAAGCAAAAACTTGGGCTTTCTCTTTTCTCAGGATGATTTACCAAGAAAGCCTGCTTATGCACAAACTGACTTGTGTTGGCAGTGAATTCCTGAATCCTGACACGACAGGAATGAGAATCTTCTTTCTTCTGGCATGTCTGAAAAATCCAGCATTAGCCTGAGGAATAAAGTCACCAAACATTACTATATTCCCAAAAGAAAGAAGCTGTTCTGAGGGAAGTCTGTACCATTTAATTGGAGCAAATTTGACAAGACTTGCTTCCTCTTGTTACAGGCTAATACTACCACCATGTTCTGAGCGCCCTTTGAAAAACACTTTAGTGCTCCAGGCCACTCCCTGCCCCTCCCTATAGATAAGGCTGACTAGTTTGGAAGTTGTCTTTGAAGGACTGGGCTGACAGTTTCAGATAAAAGTGCTTCTAATTTACAGGGCAGAACTGGGAGGAGATGAACTGACTGTGAGGCCAGGAAAAGAAAGCAAAGGTTGCAAGAAATTAGCTGGAAGTTCTGCAGAGGAATTCTCCATTACACCTTTCTTATCTGGCCTCTTAAAAGTTTGCCTATCTCTAGTTAGCAGCATCTAAAATAAATACGTGGCTAATGTAGCATTTATAAAGCAGCAATAATGAATATATGTGAAAATGGACCTTTACATCACAAATTCTGGGCAAATCAAGAAAATGGCTAATGATCACTGTGAATTATTGTCTTCTCATTATCACTAACCCTTGCTACAAGGCAGCTAGGCAAGGGTCTATCTCATTAATTCCAAGACAACTTCCACTTTAAGAGGTACTTCATAATGGCTTTTCAGGGGATTTAGGGAATCGGAATGTATCTAAAAAGCTTAATATGCATTTCTACCTTATATAAATTCTGCAATTCTAAAGGAGTTTACTCTATTAGGGATGTATTCTAGTCCCAAGGTGAGAGACATATATTAATGTTTTGGATCTTTCATTTAATTGGGGTTAAAACCCACCTCTTTCAGTGGAGAACATCAGCCTAGTCGCTACACTTGCTCTACCTCCTCCAGAATGATTCCACTTCTCTTCCGGCCAGTGAAGACTGCTCTTCTCTTCACGCCCTGAATGTTAATTAACTTTTCCTGATTTGTGCTTATTGATGCTTTACTGATAGGGTAGAATCTACGTTTACTAAATATGAGTTAAAAATTAGGACTACTTAGTAAGTGTCAAAAGGAAAACATCAGAAAAATTAAATTTAGCAGAGTCTAATTGAGCAAAGAACAATTCCTAAATTAGGCAGAACTTCCCCACCCCCCTTCGTCAACCAGAATAGGTTCAAAAAGACTCCACCATTGCCACCTGGTCAGAGAGTATTTATGGACAGGAAAAGCAAAGTGACATACAAAAACGGAAGTTAGATACAGAAATAGGTGGATTAGTTACAGCTCGATATGTGCCTTATTTGAACACAGCTTGAACAGTTAGTTGATCACCTGTGATTGACCAACACTGAATGATTGGTACAAAGGTAGGTTGCAGTCTGCTTACACATCCAGTTAAATTGCAGTTCACTGTGTACAAAGAAACCCTTGGTACAAACATAAACTATGTAAGGAGACAAGTTTAGGCTGAACTTAACATAAGTTATCATTCTACGCATTGTTTATTTCAAACATTTAAACTAATTTGTTAATTCAATATAGAATTTGTATAGGATAGAGTCATGTATATACAATCAATAGTAGCAGAAAAGTAATAATAAGAAATGATTATTTAGAAAGACCAAAAACACCTATATAAAGTATAAAAAAATGTAACTAGGTCATTATATTTCAAATAGTGATACATTCTGTAGTTGCTTGTGACCTACATATAACTGAAGATACATGTTTAATTTAATTAGAAAACTATGTATTTACATTGAATCACAAATAAACATATTTGTGACATATTAAACATTCTACTTCTACAATTAAAAATTGAAATTATTTTAATAAAAAACCCCAAAGTTTTAAGGAGGGAACATTCTAAGTGTTCAATTGAAATAGAATAATCAGGAGGCTTTTAATAATATAAGTGATAAAATGTTGAGAGAAGAAGAGATAAATTTAGATTAAGTTTTACTTTTATTTGTTTCCCAAATTTGGACCCCCTCGAAATTTCAATCTACTTGTTATCCTTTCAGCACTGCAGTTTATACCATTAAAGACTTTATTCACCTATGAGTCTGATAAAATATCACAGAAAACATGAACACTTCCAAAGACTACACTTCCATTAAGTAGCACTTAAGTTGAGGGAATCAATCAGCAGAGATTTGTTGACTTCTTTTCCTCAAAAGACACTTATGAAGGAACTAACTCACACACATTTACATTTGTTTTCTTAAAACATACAGTTACCTTGCCATGAGTAATTTTAACTTGTGGTTTAAAAGCACTCTGTTATTGACACTACTTTTTTGACAAGGTGGTAAGCATCATATTTTCTCTTTACTAGATAGCTTTACAAGCTTCATCAAAAGCAGTTTTATATACTTACCCTGTATGTAGCAACAAATAAAATAAATATTTAATTTTAAAAGGATGTTAATTTTTTATAACATCAATCTCCACTGGTAATCTGAGTGGTGTAGTGGTAAATATTTAATAACCAACCCTCAGAAAAAAATAATTTAAAAAAGTCTTGATTTTTTAACATTTGCCAATTTTTGTGATATATATCCTCCCATGATGGCCACTTTCAAGCTCCCAACCTGAATATGTAGTTTGGAAAATATGAGCACATTGTTTATGCTGAGATGGTCTGAGCAGGCTTCGGCACAACGCTGGGTAAGTCCTCAATCACAGACTTCAAAAGCAATTAAAATAGTTCCATACTTAATATGTCTAATTCTACTATTGGAACTTTATAGGACTGTTTATCCTTTTATGAAGAGTGTTGTAATAAGCATGTAAGAGACCATATAAGATAAAGATGACATATAAACTAACCAGATTAAACAATTGAGCTATCAAATAAAATAAAATTATCATTGTTAGGTTGTTCCTTATCTTTGTACCTATTTCTCTGCATTTTATTTCAACACAAGTATTTTTGCTCCTCTTCATTTAGTGTTCACTGAAATTAAAATACAGAGTGTTTTATTAATTTGTGAATATATCTTGAAGCCATTGAAGATTCTCTGATGTGTTAAAAGTGCCAGCTGGGAATTATTATTTACCACCTAAAGGAGTTTTAGCACAATAATTTCAGTGAGTGACAATAACATTCTATTGGTAGAAAATTACATCTAAAAATGTATTAGTAGTAAAAAAATACCTTGAAAAAATGAATATTCACCATTCTCAGAGTTTTACTTATCTTGTCTTACATTGTAGATACATCACTTTAAAGAGAATAAAACAAAGTCTACTTACCTAATTTCATCATCAGCAATGACCAATCAAAATGTAAATTAAAAAAATAGATTAGTGATATTTTTATTTTACTTTAATACTGCAACTTTTTATATATTTGAACTAAGGTCAAACCGTAAAATAGTCCTTTTGAAATTTCTCATCACCTGAAATTACTTCCCATTCTGCAAACATATATTCATATATTACAAGTCTGGTATCTCTCTAGCCTGAAAATAAATCATAACTTATACTTTCTTCGCACCATACTTCCTCATGCATTCAAACCCATAGGCTGGACCTCATTATAGCACCATCTTAGTAGTTGTTGTGTACCTTTCCAGGCCATTTTGTAGAAGCCTTGCCCTGGCTTTAAGTTTTAAAGGATTAAAGTTTAATCCCATCCCAAATGCCTTGATACATGCTCTACACACTGTCACATTTCCATCTGGAGCCAATTTCACTAATTCCAAGACTTCCTCAATTCTCTTTACTTCAGTTGTGTTCACTGGTATTATTGTCATTGCTAACTAGATTTGGGGTCAACAAACTTCAGAAACTTTGACAAGCGTGGCCAGGCAGTGGACCTAACACCAATCTCTGCATACTTACACTAAGGTTTGAGTTCCTTCTGACTTTTGTTTTTGTTTTTTTTTTGAAATAAAAATATATTAAGTTCTCTTGTAAAAAAGAAAACCACTCCATTGACCTTGAGAAAGCTACAAAACACATGAAAAATTTCTTTTCTAAAAGAAAGGAAATAATACAAAAATGACAAGTGCTAAGTATCCCTAAATAATAAAATGTATTTAAAACTTTTGAAGCTCTTTCTCCTTTCAGAGTTTGCCAAGATATGTTACTTCATTTCATTGTTCAACAGAAGTACATCTTTCAGCAATATGTTGAATGTTAGAAGATATTCTCTGAACAATTATTTAAATTCAAGAATTCTAGCAGGAATAGAGGTCTTTTTTTTGAGATTAGTGATTTAATGAACCATTTCTGAAGATTGAGTTAAATTATGGCAGGGATACAAAAAACATTAAATATAAAAATTATCAAAACTAATTTAATATAAAAATGGACAAATGCAAAAGTTAATACAATAATCAGATAAGGAATAAGTTTAACTCAAAATATTTGTAAAAACAATATATTTGAAAGTTTTTTTTTTTTAATTTTTTTTATGTCAGGAAATTATGGGGGTACAAACATTTTGGTTACATTATGACTTTGCCACATCCCAACCATGATTTGAGACGTGCCCTTCCCCCCTACAATGCTCACCATGTCCATTAGTTGTGAGTTTACCCACCCTCAAACTCCCTACCCCCAAAGAATATTACTACTGTGTGAGCACCTTAGTGTTGATCAGTCAGTGCCAGTTTGATGGCGAGTACATGTGGTGCCTATTCTTCCATTCTTGTGATACCTCACTTAGGAGGATAGGTTAAGCTCTATCCAGGAAAATATAAGAGGTGCTGGATCACCATCATTTCTTATAATTGAGTAGTATTCCACTGTATACATATACCATATTTTATTAATCCACTCATGGATTGATGGGCACTTGAGTTGTTTCCAAATCCTTGCTATAGTGAATTGTGCTGCCATAAACATTCAAGTGGAGATGTCTTTATTATAGAATGATTTTTGTTCCTTTGGGTAGATGCCTAATAGAGCCATTGCTGGATCCATATCTAAGAGTATGCTTTCATTCAATAAATTCCTGATAAGTTTACATATATACACATACATATACACATACACATATATGTGTAAAGACATTGAATTAAAAAGCTCAATTGTTTATGATTATCAACATATTGATAATAGCAATGTGTTGATATTTTGGAATCAAATATGAATGTAAAAATGGAAAAACTATGTTGATTATGATCTACATATTTGACACTTATTTTTAAATTCAAATTTACTATGCCCTCAGAAATCGCATATGTTAAAAGGTTATTATAATCTATCAAATTACTAATAGAAGTAAAATCACAAACATTGTTAAATAAAATAAATTTATAATACAGTCTTTAATACTATAGATTACTAAAATAAGTGCAATTTATTCATGTGATTACAGCAGTTTTCCAATGATCCTTAAAAATGTAAGTTGCATTAGAAGACTAAACTATTCATGTGACATTTAAGTGCAGACAGAGGTAAGTCTGTCATTAACAAAAAGAAAGTCCAAAATTAATATAAAAAGAGTTGCAAAAACTTAGCAGTATGAGGATTCACATCTGAGTTTGTTTTTAAAAAACAAAAAGCCAAAGTGTATTTCTGCATTCCCTGTTTGCTAACCTTGATCAAAAGTATAAAAATATTGTTAACTTTATAAGCTATGTTTTACAGTCAGATATCTTTGTCAAAATTAAGAATCTTCCATGGGAATCAGCTATAGTAAAGGAGAAGAGTTCAGGAGAAGAGTAATATCAAAAATTAAATTATGTTCTTATGAAAGACATTGGTAGCCTACACAATTACCATAATGCCAGCAGCCCCTTCATCTTGGACTTCCCAGTATCCAGAGCTGTGAGCCAATAAATTCTGTTTATTATAAACTATTCAGTATGTGGTACTCTGTCACAGCAACATACACACAAAAAAAGACTGAGACAAAAACTAATAAGTTAATAAAGAAATTAAAAGAGAAATCCAAAAAATTCTGTAGACAAATAAATTGGAAACACAACCTACCAAAATTTATGGGATAAAGGAAAGCAGTTCAAAAAGGAAAGTTTATAGCAATTAACACCTACATCAAAAATAATCTCAAATAATCTAACATTAAAACTAGGAAAACAAAAACAATCTAAGCACAAAATTAGTAGAATTAAGGAAAAATAAAGATCAGAACAGAAATAAAGACTAGAAAAACAACAGAAAATATCCACAAAACTAACAGTTGGTTTTTAAAAAGATAAACAAAATCAATAACTTTTAGGTAGACTAAGAAAAAAGAAGACAAAAATAGACAAAATTAAATATGAAAAAGGAGACATTACAACTGAAGCAAAAAAAATACTATGGATCATAAAAGACTATTATGAACACTTATATGCCAACACATTGGATAACGAAGAAGAGATATATAAATTCCTACACACATACAACTTACCAAGATAGACTTATGAAGAAATATAAAATCCTAACAGACTGATAAAGAGTAAAAAGATTGAATCAGTACTAACAAAGTCTTTCATCAATGTAAAGCTCAGGACCTGATGGTTTCACTGCTGAGTTCCACGAAACATTGAAAAGAAGAACTAATACCAATTTACCAAATTCCTTTAAAAAATTAAAAAGGCAATAATTCTTTCAAACTCATTTTATGAGGCCAGTATTACCCTGATACCAAAGCCAGACATAAACACAATTAAAAAAAATGAACTAATATTCCTAATTATCGTAAGTGCAAAAATCCTAAACAAAATATTAGCAAAATGAATTCAACAGCACATTAAAAAGATCATTCAGCATGACCAAATGGGGTTTATCTCAAAGATGCATGGATAATTAAATATATATAAACCAATAAATGTACATCACATCAACAGAATGAACAAAAACCACAGGATCATTTCAGTAGATGCAGCAAAAGTATTTGACAATATTCAACACCCTTTCATGATGAAAAATCCTCAACAAATTATATATAAAAAGAATATACCCCAAGCTGATAAAGACCATATGTGACAAACACAGCCAACATCATATTCAACAGGAAAAAGTTGATAGCTTTTTCAATAACATCCAGAAAAGACAATGACGCCCACTCTTCCCACTTCTATTAAATGTAATAACTATATGTTTTAGCCAGAGCAAATAGGCAAGAAAAATAAGTAGAAGACATCAAAATTGGAAAGGAAGAAGTTAAATTGTCCCTGTTTGCTGACAACATGATCATGTATTAAAAAATCTCTAAGGACACCAAGAAGAAACTGTAAGAATTAGAGTAATAATTTAGTAAAGTTGCAGGATAGAAAATCAACCTACAAATATCAATAGTGTTTCTATACAGTAACAACAAACCATCTGAAAAAGAAATTAAAAAAAAATCCCATTTACAATATCTATAAAAACTAAAATACTTAGGAATACATTTAACCAATGTGATGAAATATCTCTACAATAAAAACTCTAAAACACTGATAAAAAGAATTGAAGAAGACACAAATGGGACAATATCCTGTGTTCATGGATTGGAAAAATTAATATTAAAATGTTCATAGTATCCAAAGTGATCTACAGATTCAATGCAATCTTTATCAAAATACCAATAGCAGCCTTTGATGTAATAGAAATAAAAAGAATCCTAAAATTCAAATGAAACCACAAAATCCCCACGCAGCCAAAGCAATCTTAAGAAAAAAGAACAAAACTGGAGTCATCACAATACTTGACTTCAAAATATACTACAAAAGAACAGTAACCAAAACAGCATGGTATTAGCATAAGAACAAATACATAGACCAACAGAGCCGAATAGAAAGCCCAGAAATAAATCCATATATCTGCAGCCAATTGATTTTTGAGAAAGATGTCAAGAGCACACAAGGAAAAAAGGACGGTGTCTTCAAGAAATCATGTTGGATATGAAAACTGTCATTCAGTAGGAAAAAAATATCTAAGGAAAGAAATGCTGTTGGAAAAACTGGATATCCACATGCAAAAAAATGAAAATAGATCCTTATCTCAAGCCATATACAAAAATAATCTCAAAATAGATTAAATGTTTAAATGTGAGACCTGAAACTAAAAAAAAATACCAGAAGAAAACATAGGGAAAAATCCCCAAACACTGTTCTGGGCAATGATTTTTTTGGATATGACATCAAAAGCACCAGCACCAAATGCGAAAATAAACAAATGCAATTACATCAAACTAAAAAGCTGTTCAAATCAAAAGAAACAATCAACAGAGTAAGGAGACAAGCTACACTATGGACGAAAATATTTTCAAAATGTACATATGATAAGGGGTTAATATCCAAAATATACAATGAACTCAACTTAATAACAAGAAAATAAATAACCTGATTATAAAATGGACAATGAATCAGAATAGACATTCTCAAAAGAAGACATACAAATGACCAATAGATATATTTTTTATTTATTTGTTTATTTATTTATTTATTTTTTGAGACAGAGTCTAACTCTCTTGCCTGGGCTAGAGTGCCGTGGTGTCAACCTAGCTCACAGCAACCTCAAGCTCCTGGGCTCCAGTGATTCTCCTGCCTCAGCCTTTCAGTTAGCTGGGACTACAGGCATGCGACACTATGCCTGGCTAATTTTTTTTTTCTATTTTTAGTTGTTTGACTAATTTCTTTCTATTTTTAGTACAGACGGGGTCTCACTCTTGCTCAGGCTGGTTTTGAACTCCTGAATTCTAGCAATCCTCCCACCTCAGCCTCCCAGAGTACTAGGATAACAGGCATGAGCCACCACATCTGGCCAATAGATATATTTTTAAAAGCCCAATATCACTAATCAGGGAAATCCAAATTAGAACCACAATGAGATACCACCTTACCCCAGTTAATATAGCTATTATCAAAAAAGACAAAAGATAACAAGTGTTTGCATGTACGTGAAGAAAAGAAAAATCCTATACACCATTGGTTGGAATGTAAATTTGTACAGCCATTATAAAAAATAGCATGGAGTTTCCTCAGAAAACTAAGAGTAGAACATCCAGCAATCCCACTACATATGGTACATATCCAAAGAAAATGAAATAAGTATATAAAAGAAATATTTACATTCCCATGTTTATTGCAGCATTATTCACAGTAGCCAAAATATGGAATCAATCCGATGTGCCCATCAGTGGATGAATGGATACAGAAAATATGGTATATTTACACAATGGAATAGTGTCCCCCCCCCCTTAAAAAAGAAGTATCTTCTATCATTTGCAACAATGTAACAAAGATGAACCTGGAGGACATAATGTTAAGAAGAATAAGCCAAGCATAGAATGATCTCATGTGTGGAATCTAAAAAAGTTGATCTAATAGATTTAGAGTGTGGAATGATGTTTAGCCGGGGATGAGGAGGTGGTGAGGAGGGGTGGTGTTGGGGTGATGTGTGTCAAAGTATACAAAATTTCAGTTAGATAGGAGGAATAAGTTCAAGAGATGTATTTTACAACATGACAACTATGGATAATAACAATATATTGCATTCTTGAAAAATGCTTAGAGAGTGTATAATAATTCTCACTAGAAAACTGACAACTATATGAGGAAATTCATATGCTAGTTAGCTAGATTTAATCATCCACAATATGTAAACTTCAGAACATAATGTATACAATTAAATACATAAAATTTTATCTATCCATTGAAAACAATTTTTAAAAAGAAAAAAATACATTTCTTAGTCCATTTTCTGTTGCTATAACAAAATACCTCAGACTGGGTAATTTACAAAGAAAAGAGATTTATTTACATCATGATTCTGGAGGCTGAGTCTAAGATTGGTCAGCCACATCTGGTCAGCTTCTGGTGAGGGCCCCATGCTGCATCACAAAATGGTGGAGAAAGGGAGTGGGCCCATGCAAAGAGACCAGACATGAAAGGCAGTCTCGCTTAATAACAACTCACTCTTATAGTAACTAATGCAGTCCCAGTAGAGTGAGAACTCACTCCAGTGAGAAAGGCATCCTCCTTAATGATCTAATCACCTCTTAAAGACCCCACCTTCCAACACCACCACCTTGGGGACCAAGCCTCATCATAAATTTTGGTAGGGACTAACCATATTCAACCTATTGCAATACATAACAAAAACAACAACAACAAGTCCTCATTTCAAACGATATAAAATCTCAAAGAAAGAGAAGAGATAGGATTATAAAAAACCACTGTGGAAAAATTTTTAACCACTAGAATTATAATAGGTGAAGACATTGTTTGAAAGATCATATGACAGATGATAGGTGAGATAGAAATGCAAATAGATGAATAGATAAATAAGTAAATAGAGGAATAGATAGATGATAGTTATGTAAATAGCACAGGATTAATATACTATTTCAAAGAATAGACTTAGGAAAATAAGAAGAACTAATAGGAAGCACGGATAAAAGAGGAAACTCTCTTGCTCACTCTCTCTTCTCCCGTCTCTCACCCATAGAGAAACACAAAAAATGAATTTTCCATATTTAAAGCACTAAAATTAAAACTAGATAGCTTTTTAAAAATTTTGTTTTATATACAAAAAATTCTTAAATTATGCAATTTGGACTATGTAATCTATAATGTCCCTTTTAAATCCAAAGGACTGTCATTTGCAACATAGTTGCTACATTAGTATAAACATAAAAACAATGCACATTCCATGTTATTAACTCAACACTTTAAAATGGAGCAATTGATTGTTCCTGAGATTAATACGATTAGACAATAGTGAAAAACAAACCAGGATCTCAAATTAGTTTTAAAACATCTTCCAATTTTAAAAGTCGATGGCTGGCAAATGAAGATTTATTTATTTATTTGTTTAGCAATGCACGTAAGCAAAGCTAATAAGTAGCACCTTGATATAAATCAAATAAAAATCTTTACATTATTTTGGAATTTTTAGCTTAAATAATGCAGAAAATTTATTAAAATATAATAACAGATGTACTAAATCAGAAGACTGTAATCACTGATTTTTTCCCCAGAATGCCAGTAATTAGCTGATACACTTCTTAATTTAGCAGTGTTTCTTTTATATCTTTTTAACTTAATGTATTTTGTGGAAAAGATTCAGATGTATTTTATTAATTTTTGTCTCTGATCAACTAACATGAGAGCAACAGATTTTTCTCAAGCATTTTCTTTTTCTTCCCCTCCAAGATGTTCATCCTAAGTGGAGGCCTCATTTTAGGCATTAGCCTTCATATTATATGTAAAAAAAAAGTGACATAGAATAAAGTCTGGCTTAATTTCCTACAAATTGTGGTTAGTTTTTTTGTCTTATACATTCTATAATCATTTGATCATCACTAGAGGATTAAACAATTGAAACTCATGAAAAATATATAATATTGACTTCAAGACTAAAAAGCTTGAAAAACTTAAATGACCCTTTTGAGCAAGAATCTTCAGAGGCCAAGAACATCAGTTTATGTATATATGTAGCCTAAGGCTATTTTCCACACTAA
The DNA here is from genome assembly GCA_028533085.1 of Varecia variegata. Lineage (NCBI taxonomy): Eukaryota > Metazoa > Chordata > Mammalia > Primates > Lemuridae > Varecia > Varecia variegata. The sequence continues at coordinate 46,546,390 of CM052445.1, read as the reverse complement.
AGTTGGGGAGGTGAGTAGTTTCAAAAGAAATTACATGACTCACAAAACTGAAATTATATATGGAAGCAGTTTGCCAATCCTGATTTAGAGGGAAGCCCTCAAAGAAGCCTTTAAGACAATGGTGTGTGCCTGGGCTATTGCTGGACAGGCTAGGGTTGACCTAGCCACTCATCCTGTTGACCAAGAATAACCACACTATCGGCATTAGGTTCACCATATTCAGATCTTCAGGTTAGTTTACATATGAATATTGGGGCTCCTTGACATACCTTTAGATATATGAGAAATCGGGTCTTACAGAAATTCCCAGATAATTTCAAATTAGAATTTTTAGGATTTCACTGAGTTATAAAAACTTTAAAATCACTATCCTTATATAATGGCTCTAGGATACACAACTCTCCCTCATACCCTCCTCAAAGGAAACACAATGTGTGCAATCAGATGTTCGCCAAAGTCTAGCAAACCTGTGCTTTATTTCATGGTTCTGTCTGTTAAAGTTCAATCAGGCAGATAGAACATTATAGGATATTAAATGGAATGAGATTTTATAAATTGAAATTGGGCCTCCAGCAATAGCCGGAAGTGTTTATAAAGGATCTAAGGTAACCCTCAATCAGCATGGAGCTTATAAGAATCTGTAGCTCCTGGAAAGGAAATGCGAAGAAGGCCAATGAGGAAGTCTTTCAAGTTTGTTGGCTTTCTGTTTCTACTCCCTCAGTGAGTTTGCTGTAAAGTGTTTGGTGGTGGGCTTGAATCATCATTCATCAGCAAGGCTAGTAGGGAGTCAGAGAGTGACCTGAAGAAAGAAAGAAAAAAAAAAAAAAAAAAACACACAAGGATAAACTGGAATTGACAGGCCATTCTGCACAGATTCCTTAAGGACTCAAACAAAAGCCAGAAGAGCTTCATGACTGCTGCTTTATCATGCAGATTTCTCTCGGGAGCAAACCTGACCCGAATTCACACATGGAAGATAGTGCTGGGAAACACAGTTCAAATATAGCTAAGCTGACACAGCCTTAAATCATTGCAATATGTTTGAAAGAGCAATACAATTTAAAAATATTTTTAGTTATTAATACATGTATCTATGTATACATATGTATATGTGTGTAATCACTCAATCAAACACATATTTCAGAACAATTTAGGAAATTGACCAGTAGCAAGAATAGAGGTTTTACATTATATCCATGAGAGGGTATTTAATATACTACAAAGATATGTTTACCAGAATGACTTTATTGATCATAAAAGAGTCAAGATAGAATAATACATAGATTGAAAATTCTGATTGCATGCATTATTTTGAAAAAATAAATTTAAAAGTTTTATAATCAGGTTTCAAGAAAGAACAAAATATTATCAATCTTACTGATAATGATATTTTTGTGTCATAGAAAAATTTCATATATGGTCTAGATTCTTACTTAAAATATATATTTCTCTTCTCCTCAGCAAATAGTAAGTGCAGTTGACTTCCTATTTAATACTTATGTTTTAAAATAATTACTTTCTTAATTTGAAAATAAAGATAATTGAAATCAAGAGAGAAGATTCTAGACATTGATTTATGCTTACATTATGAGTTCAACAAAATCCATAAAGATTTTGGAAATGGGAAATATTCTGGTACATTTGGGTAGAATTCACCTCTTAATATAGCAGCTATTTCTGCATTTGATTTAAGGAATATGGGGAAAGCAGAAAACTCTTGTTTTTAATATGATTTCTCACTGTGTCTGATGACTGGTATGCACAATTAGTTATTTATATATTAAGCTTTATATTTTGTGCCCCACTGGAATTTAAATACATCTAGAAGAATCATATAGTACTCATGTTCTCAAATGTAATATTCATACATTCCACTCATTCATTCACACATTTATCAAATATGCAAATGTTTTAAAAGTGGGGATTAGTTTATGAGGAGGCATATAGGAAAGTAAGAATTAGAAAAAGAGAAATGAAGATAAATTTTAAGTATTTTTATTACTATTATATTTTACAGCACCCTTTACATGTAGCTATCTATTAAACACATCTATATGAAAGAAAATTAGTTGTTAAAAACTACATCTAAAGGGCATTTATAGGCAACATCCACTTTTTCTAAAAGTTTTTATGTGAGGGACTTGGCTGCAGAGAAACCATTGCATAAAGAACTTAGAATTCTTGTAAATAATCTTTCAAATGCTCTACATTGCAACTGTTCACTTTAAGCCAGAACTAATCTGGCTATATTTTAAATGTCAGAGTTATATGATAATTATAGAATATCGATTCTATTTCTATCCTGCAAATACTTGCAAAGCAAATTTACTCAAGGACACTCATTGAAAAGAGTATTTGTGAATTTCAATTTTCTCTAACTGGATGTTATTCATTGATCCTTTTACCAGCTTTTTTCCCCTCAATGTTGCAGTGTTGATTAAGGAGAACTGTGATTTGCAATGCAGCATTGCTATTTTCTGTTTCTAAGGAACAGAAAATATCATTGCTATTTATTTTCTAAAGGGACTGAAATGTGTGGGATGACAAGGAATCTGTCCAGCTCGCTATTATGGTCAGCAGCTGCACATAAACATTATGTTAAGGGAATCTAAGTATAATCAATTGTAATGTTATTTCCAAAACAATTTCCAGTGTAGTGCATCTCACTTAACATGCCTCCTTCATTTCTAGTGTGGTCAGAGATGGACTAGGTAAAATAATATAAAAATAGTAAAGTGATAAAACAATCGATTAAGTAGAATCACAAAAATATATAAAACAAATATGCAACAATTAATCTCATATTGTGTGCTAAATTTTCTCAAATAAATTACTAAATGCAAAACATCATATAACAACTAAAAATATGGATTTTATTGATCTTGACTAAAATACATTCTTTTTTATCTTGATTCCCTATCAATGATCAACATATTTATGCACTATGTGTAGAGAAAATTTTTTTTCTTGTTTACATTTGCATCCATCATTGAAAATTGTGGCTATGGAAAAAACTGTCTCACTCAAAGTTACTAGTTACTAGTTACTACATTTGCCTATGGGAAATGTTTGAAGGATGGAAAGATTTAAAGATACAGCCTTTTTACTTCAGACACCTCTGATAGAGACTTCCAACCCCACAACTCTTAATAGGATTGTCAGTTGCTAGAGTTGCAACCATATTGCCAGTCAGCTTCTTCTGCCTAGTCCTGCCTACTTTACTCCCTTACAGGTTTATGTCCTGACATCTTTCCACAATAAAATTTTTGAACAGATTTCTGTGTACAGGTGTGATGGTTAATTTTATTTGTCAACTTGACTATGCAAAGATGCCCAGTTGTCTAGTTAAACATCACTAGATGTTGCTATGAAGGTATTTTTAATATATCATTAATATCTAAATTGATAGACTACTAGTAAAGCAGATTATCATCTGAAATGATGGTGAGCCTCATGCAATCAGTTGTAAGCCTTAAAGAAAAGACTGAGGTCACCTAAAGTGGAAGGAATTCTTCCTCTGGACTACTGTTGTACTCAAAATTTCACCATCAACTGTTACAAGTATTTCCTGGTTGGTTGCCTGCCGTATAGATTTCAGATTTGCTAGTTTGCACAATTGCCTGAGCCAATTCCTTTAAGATCTCTCTTTCTCTCTCTCTCTCTCTGTCACTCCTCCTCCCCCACCCCCCCCCACCCCCCCCCCGCACACCCTATTGGTTCTGCTTCGTACAAAAACTTTGACTCTTGTAGATTTTGGTACCAAGAACGGTTCTAGAAAACAGAATCTCAATGGTGAGTCTTTTTGTGAATCAGTTCTAGGATTTTTGAAATTGGTTTTCTAATCTGATTATATTT
>CM052445.1:46468591-46542035 GCA_028533085.1 Varecia variegata | reverse complement strand
TACACATTTTCAGTTTCTTTGCCTGCCCAGTCACCATACATAACCTCCTTCCAAATTGCTGACTTAAAAAAATAAATAATTGTGCCTAAGGTGTTCTCAGATAAGTAGATACTTAAATCTACTTGATGTAGATTGTAGGGTTGTAAAAGGATTAGGGCTCAGTTTCCCTCTCGGTGCTGTACATTTTGCGGTTTATAGGAAGTAATCAGTTTAAAGAAAACAAGCAAGAGAGCAAGGCTGGCTAGAGGGAGGCATTAGAGCATGACAACAGGAGAACTTCTCTGCCAGTGCACTCGCAATCTCCAGAGCAAATATTTTGCATGGAAGGAGCCCCTCATTGAACTGAAACGGCCAGGTCCTTGCTTAACCTCTTTGTTCGGTGGCTAGGAGCTGCCGGGAGAAAAACAGGACCTTGTTTGAAAACCGAGGCAGGCCTTGAAAACTCTTAACAGCTGGTCTCGGTGTACTATATTCCTAGCAGATATGCAGTGCATCCTTTATTGAAAGAGGTTCTAAGTTTCAGATCTCTGTGTGCTTAACAAGCTCCAAAATAGCATAATGCGATGATGCTCTTTAATAAATATCAAATTCATATTCTGTCCCAAGGAGAGGCAAATCAGTTTCTGCATCACATTCACAAGATAGGATTTCTATATAATTTCTATTTCTACTCTCATGCCCTCTCAGTTTATATGTTTTCATAATGCAAGACATAGTCTCGATTTTAAATTTAATCATACTCTATAAAATATTGGGGAAAACAGAAATAAAAAAAGCTGAGTAAATTCATCAAAATATATACATGCATACTTTCTAAATTAAGGAAAGAAATTTATGTGGTTTTTTTTCCATTTTAATAAATTGGTCCAACTGGTTTGTGTAACTATCTCTGCTTACAAATTCCAAAATAGCTTTATCTTCTGCTAGGATCTTGGCTGATTAGGCTTCTTTATCAATTACTTGGCCTAAATTTTATTCCTGAAAAACCTGAGATCTTGTTAGTTCTGCTTATATAAAGCTACTGCCCTTTATCATTAATTTCTACATCTGGATATGGTATTATAATGAACTGTCCCCGGGAATTTTTTGTTCTCTTCATATTTCTCCTTGCCCAACTATTGACAGATAAGAACAATGTCACTAGGCATTATCTTGACACCATTTTGATCAGGTTCATCCTGTGACATGTAGAGCCCCACATGGTGGCCTTCAAATTCAATAGAACCATAGTTTTCTCTGAAGAAACACTGTTTCCTGGTATTTTAAAAACTCTAATCCACCAGAGCCCAGAGTTACTGAAACAGTAACCAAAAAAAAAAAAAAGTGGAAAAAGGAAGAAGAAAAGTGATTCATTAGGCATTTTTATGAGAGGTATCATCCATATTCAATCCTTGATACCTGAAATATCATGCATTCTCTGGGAGAAAAGTAACACATAATGGTGACTGATTTATAGCATATACTACACACAGTCAGACAAAAATCTAACATGATAAAACTATGTTGTCTGATTTGCCTCTATCAACATATCTTCAAAAGATCAAAACCACATTTCTAAAAGGGAAGCTGCTATTGTGTGATGCAGAACTAGAAATCTCATGCATTAGCCTTACTGCATTTAAGTGAAGTAAATTCTGCATTAATCAGCAATGTTCTAGGGATAAAATAGGTGAAAAAGTAATAAGATCTTAGAAATAAAATTGAGGAAATTATTTTATTCAACATACTTAAAATTATAATTCAACACATTAAATCTTTGACAAGAAAAATACATGAAAACTAAAATATTACTGAAGTCATAAAACAACTCTGAACAGATGAAAAGATATATCCATGGATAGGATTAATTCATAAATTGAATGTAAGGAGTTTCAAATACTATTAATAATATATTTGTGTTTGTTATTTAAAGAATCTTAGTTGGTGAAGATAAATGCATGGCAAATAACGTGGTTTTTTAAATACTTAAAGTTTATTTTTTAGAGCACTTTTAGGTTCACAGCTAAATTGAGTAGAGAGGGTTCCTCCTGTCCCGCCCCCACTATCAACATCCCACATCATATTAATACATTTGCTACAGTTGATGAACCTGTATTGATACATCATCACCCAAAGTGTATCATTGACATTAAGGTTCACTGTTTGTGTTGTACATTCTATGACTCTTGATAAATGTATAATGGCAGGTACCCACCAATGTAGTATCACGGAGAATTGTTTCACTGCCTTAAAAATTTTCTGTGCTCTACCTATTCATCCCTACCTACCCCCACCCCCAATCTTTGGAAACCACTTATCTTTTTACTGTATCATCATTATGCCTTTTCCGGAATGTCATGCTGTATATAGACTAATATATTATGCACACTTTTTAGATTGGTTAATTTCACTTAGAAATACAGAGTTAAGTTTCCTCTGTGTCTTTTTATGGCTTTATAACTCATTTTTAGTGGTAAATAATATTCTACTTTCTGAATGGACCAGAGTTTGTTTATACATTCACCTCCTGAAGGAAATCTTGGCTGCTTCCAAGTTTTGGCAATTATGAGTGAAGCTATTATAAAAACATTTGTGTGCAGGTGTGTGTGAATATATTTTCAGTTTATTTGAGTGAATTTAAAGGAGCATGATTAATGAATCATATGGCAAGAGTATGTTTAGTTTGGCAGAAACTATCCAAATGGCCTCCAAGTGGCTGTTCCATTTTGCATGTGCACCAGGAGTAAATGAGAGTTTCTGTTGTACCATATCTTTTCCAGCAGTTGGTATTGTTACTGTTTTGCATTTTGGCCATTTTCATTGTTGTTATAATTTGCAATTCCTTAATGACATATGATGTTGACCATATTTCCATTTATTTACTTGCCATCTGTATATTTTCTTTAGAGTTGTGTATGTTCAGGTCTTTGGCCCATTTTTAAAAATTGGGTTACCTGTTTTCATATTGCTGAGTTTTAAGAGTTCTTTGTGTATTTTGTATAGCAGTCCTTTGTCAGCTGTATCTTTTGCAAATATTTTCTCCCAGTGTGTGGCTTGTTTTATCATTCTCTTGACACTACCACAGAGTGGAAAATTTCGATTTTAGGGAAGTCAGTTTATCAGTTATTTCTTTCACGGATTGTGTCTTTGGTGTTGTATATAAAAAGTCATTATCATACCCAAGGTCATCTGAGATTTCTTCCATGTTATTTTCTAGGAGTTTTATAGTTTTGCATTTTACATTTAGGCCTATGATCCATTTTGAGTTATTTTTTGTGTTAAGTGTAATATCTGCCTCCAGATTCATCAATTTGTATGTGTGTGCCCAGTTCTTCCAGTGTCATTTGTAGAAAAGACAAATCTTTGTTCCATTGTATTGTCTTTGCTCCTTTGTCCAAAATCAGTTGAATATATTTATATAAATCTATTTCTGGGAAATCTATTCTGTTCTATTGGTCTATCTGTCTATTCCTCTGCCAATATCATACTGTCTTGATTACTGTTTCTTTATATTAAGTCTTATAATTGGATACTGTCAATCCTTTGTGTTCTTCAATATTATACTGGCTATTCTGGGTCTTTTGTCTTTTGCACGTGAACTTTGGATTCAGTTTGTCAATAACCACCGAATACCTTGCAAATTTAGATTGATGTTGCACTGAATCTATTGATTAAGTTGAGAATAACTGACATCTTGGAAATATTGAATCTTCCTATCCATGAACACAGAATGTCTCTGTACTTACTTAGTTCTTATTTAATTTTACTTATCACAGTGATGTAGTTTTCCTCATATAGGTTTTGTACATATTTTGTTAGATTTATATCTAAATATTTCACTGTTTGGGTGCTAATATAAATGGTAAAGTATTTTAATTTCAGATTTCATTTTTTTATTGCTGGTATATAGAAACATGATTGACTTTTTTCATTAACTTTGTATCCTGCAACTTGCTCTAATCACTGATTAGGTGCAGGTTTTTTTTTTTTTTTTTTTTTTTTCTTTTTCAGTCAATTCTTTCAGGTTTTTTACATAGTGATGTATTCTACCAACATTGACAGTTTTATTTTTTTACTTGAATTTCTATAGCTTTTATTTCCTTTGTTTTCATTCTTTTTTTATTTCAGAATATTACGGGGGTACAAATATTTTGGTTACATGTAATGCCTTTGCCTTCCCAAGCCAGGGATACAAGTGTGTCCTTCTCCCATACAGTGCACACCACATCCATTAGTTGTGTGTTTACTCACCCTACCACCCCCCTCCCAACTGACCAGCACCCAGTGAATATTACTTCCATGTGAGCATCTTAGTGTTGGTCTGTTAGTACCAATTTGATGGCGAGTACATGTGGTGCTTGTTTTTCCATTCTTTTGATACCTCACCTCGAAGGATGGGCTCAAGTTCTATCCAGGATAATATAAGAAGTACTAATTCACCATTGTTTTTTGTAGTTGAGTAGTATTCCATGGTATACAAATACCTTTTTTTGTCTTATTGCATTAGCTAAGACTTCCAACACAGTGGTAAAAAGCAATGGTAAGAGGGGACATCCTTGCCTTATTCCTGCTCTTAGTAGAAAAGTTTCTAGTTTCTCACCATTAGATGTTCTTTATCAGGTTGAGAAAGTTCTTCTCTATTTTTAGTTATTGGGAAGTTTTTTTTTTTTTTTTTATCATGAATGGGTATTGAAATTTGGCAAATGTTTGTTCTGCATCTCGTGATATAATTATGTATTTTTTCTTCTTTAGTCTGTCGATGTGGTGGATTACATGAATTGATTTTCAAATGTTGAACCAGTCTGGCATACCTGGAATAAAACTCACTTGGTTGTGCTGCATATTTTTTTTTTACATTGTTGAATGCAATTTGCTAATATTTTGTTTAGGATTTTTGTGTCTATGTTCCTGAGAAATCTGGATCTGTAGTTTTCTTTTCTTTGTCTGCTTTTGGTAGTGGGGTACTGATGTATTTATATAAGATGTTAGGAAGTGTTTTCTATATTCTCAAAGATATTATAAAGAATTGGTATTTTTTTCCCTTAAGTCCAGTAAAATTCACCAATGAACTCATCTGAGCCTGGTCCTTTGTGTTTGGGAAGGATATTAATTATTACTTCAAAGTCTTTAAAAAATATATGAGACTATTCAGATTGTTTATTTTTTCTTATATGAATTTTGGCAGATTGTGTCTTCAAGAAATTATTCCATTTCATCTAGATTATCAAATTTGTGGATATAGAGTTGTTCACAATATTTCTTTATTATCCTTTCAACGTCCATGGGATCTGTAGTAATGTCACCTCCTTCATTTGTGATATTAGTAATTTGCTTCTTCTCTCTTTTATTTTCTTAGCCTAGTTAAAAAACAGAAAAATTAATCCAATCTGAACCCTTCGCAATTTGTCCACTGTTTTCAATGTTTTAACTCATTAAGTTCTAGGGTATTTTTTTTTTTTTTTGAGAGAGATGGCTAACTAGAAAACCTATATATCCCATAAATGGAATGTTGCATCTTGTGATATAAACAACTTAATTTCACTAAATACTACTACCATGTGCTTCTGAATATCTGAATGCATTTTGACACTGAGAGTAATGCAAATGAATTGCTACTTCCTCTAATTTATATAAATACTTTTGAAGATAGCTTTCTAATATGTTTGTATCTAATATATATGTAGAACATGATTGTTTTAATTTGCATTTTTCTCATTGCAAATGAAACTGACCGTCTCTTTCTGTGTGTATTATTCTGTGTCAATTTTTTATTATGTAATTTTTAAGCATAAGAAATTTTTATTGCTCTACTGACTTTGTTTTTCTTATTTACAGACATTCTTTGCTTTTTTAGTTATCATCTTGTGTCATGTTTAGGTGCTACAATTATCTTACCAGTTACCTATTTGATGGTTATTGTTGGAAATTATGTCTTCATTAAGTAAAAATCTTATTTTTTATTTTTAAAAACCTCTCATTCTCTTTCTTGTGCATGTTCTCTTGCTCTCTTGCTCTCTCTCTCTCTCTCTCATTCTTTCTCTCTCTTTACATTATGATTTTGCTTTGGAAGTACTTGTTAAACATTTCTTCCTCTTTCAAGTTCACACATTGCTATTTTACATGTTTAATGATTGCCTTATTTTTTATGTTTGTGCTTTCATTTTATCTGATTTCACATTTGTATATTTTGTGATTTTCAGTAAGTACATGTATTATTTTTAAATAAATATTTGATAATTATGAATTATAAAATCAAAAAATCTATTGCCTATTGTCTAATTTTTTCAATATAACTAGAATCACCAAACTCTTTCTTTGAGATCTACACATTTGGGGACAATGAGTTCTACTGGTGTGACTTGCAAGAATATATTTATTTTACTTATTCACATATTTAAACACAACTTGGTTTAATTTATTGAGAAGAGGCAGATAATATTCCCTTGAATTGGCTTTTTTTAAAAAAATATTTTTGTACTTAATATTAAAGACTTAATAATAAGAATCTCAGAATTATTAATAAAGTCAAGTCTTGCTTGATTATTTGGAGCACACTGTTGCCATAATCCTGGGCTTGCTACTTTTTATACTTGTAAATATATTCAATTTATATGAATTACATCAATAGCATCAAAATTATTTAAAAAGGTTATTTTCTAGGCAACATAGCATTTGTGAGAAAGCACTAATAAGTCAATGCTTTCTAGTCACGGTTAATGTTTTTCATCACTGAGTAAATAACCTTTTTGTTATTATAATCAGAGTAAAATTATAATGTTCACAAATATTTTATGGTTAAGGTAGAATGAGAATGTATCTACAATTTTCTAGAATAAAGGAAAGAAAAGATCACAATATCTCATAACTGTAATTGTTTATAATTTATAGGACATTTCCTAATATTAATATATTTTGTTTTGTCCTCACAGCATCCCGGGGATGGAAATTTTATTATTTATTTATTTATTATAAATAATGTATTATCTTTATTTTGTAGCTGACTAAACAGAATTTCCAAAAAGTTATATTATTTCTCTACAATCATAGTGAGTTAAATGCCAGGATTAGAACCTCAATCAATAGAATCAATATGATGCTGGGAAAGGTCAGGGAATGGTAGAAGTAACATTTATGAGAGATTACAAACATTAAGATAGGAACTGAGAACGTTAGGTTAATGGACACTTGAAAAGCCAGGTCAGGAGGATGAGCTAAGAATTGGCCCGAACCTGTCCAGGGAGGGAATATGTGGTGTTTGATACAGCACTCTACCATCATTACCAGTCAGAAAACTTTGGTTCCTGTCTTAAATCTTTCATTATGATCTTGACCACTCAACATTTAATTTCCCTTGACAATAGTTTCCATATCTACAAAATTCAGAGTTTGATCAATATAATCTTCTAAATCAGTCACCACTTTATGACTTTATTTTGGAATGGATACATTTAATAATAAAGTCAATTTTTCAACAATGCAAGGAATATATCTATTCTTCCGTGGTGACAGAATAATCTAAGATACACAGTAAAATGTGAGGACTGTCAAAATCCCTCAAGGTATCTGCCTTCATTTCACAGATCTTGACATCTATGCATGTACATATCACTTTAGATACCAAAATGCCTACCAACATACAAATATATTCAGCATGTGACACCGCATTATGATATTACTATCCACAAACAACTGGTTTGAATAAACTATTTTGGGTCATCAGGCATTGATTTAGCAGGTTCGAATAAGTTCCAGAAGCTGAATAGCAATAAACACCTAGAGATTAATCTAAAGGATACAGAATGCAGAATGCTCCAAGTCAAATATCTTCTAATTTTCATAGGGTCTTGCCTTCATTAAACACCTTTATAAAATTTTTCAAACATAAAAATCAGTAAATTTATTTCTTCTAATTCAAGATTCTAAAACTTTCCTTGCTCATGGATGTTATATTAACTCTTGAGCCCACAGAAGTTTGATTCTGCCCAAAATATTACACTAAAACTGTTGTCATTGTGATAGCAGATGATTTCTTCCATCTGATAACATGAAAACATCATTTTAAATTCTGTCATAATTTTTTCTCTTAATAGATAAATACTTCCATTACTGTTTTTATTTATCTTTTACTGTTAGTCCCCATTAGCTTCTGTGATTTCGGGTTTCCTATTCTCTGTTCATCTTCTGCATTTTGATCTTTCTAGGTGTTCCCTTTTAGGTCTCCTATGCTTCTTACTTCCCAAAAATGATTGTAAGCCTCACCTGACTAAAAGTACCTTGTAAAAATCTATATATTTTAATAACTCTTTACTCTCCTGAAATGAAAGATGTGATGCTCAGAATGGACAGATCCATAGAGATGGAAGATGGATCAATGGTTGCCAAAGGGTGGAGCGAAGGGGGAACTGGAGCTATGGGGTTTCTTTTAGCAATGACGAAGGTATTCTGGAATTAGACAGTGGTGTTGATACACAGCCTTGTAAATTTCTAAAAACCACTGAATTGCATACTTTAGAATGTTTAAGATGAAGAATTTTAGTTTCTGTTAATTTAATTTAAAACAATCATATGAAACATTTCATCTAAAACAAAGTTTTATCTAAATAAGTGTAGAGAAAGATAGAGATATGTCTATCTCTACCTTTCTATGTGTAGATATATGTGTATATATATATATATATATAGAGAGAGAGAGAGAGAGAGAGAGAGGGCGAGAGAGAACTGGGAAATGTGCTAAGGCCTGAAGGTCTTTGAGAATATGGCCAATTGGAGGTAAGAATCACAGTAAAACAATTGTTATTAAAATCTAATTGGAAAGTGATCCATACTGTGTGGAAGCAGCAGTTTGATAACACTGCTGTCTGTGGTAGCATGGAAAATAAAGTGTGTGTATAATGAACTTGTCGTTGTGGCTAAAGATTTTCAGAGAGCCTATTGGAGCTAATTGGGGTTTTCTAGTAGCATATGACAAACAAATGACATAAAATAAGAAGAAACATAATTTTTAGAAGAATGTAGAAATATTTAAGACACCAAACAGTCTTTCCAGTCACAAATAGCTTTTTACAAAGAAGCGTCTTTAAGAAAAAGATGAAACCCAGAGTGCTGCCAGTAAAACCAGTGATCTGTGTCAAGATACCATAACCCATGACCTTTTTGTGTTTTTTCAAATATCTCTCCAGGATTTATGATGTTACTTCATAGATCCTTTTAAGTCAAAACAAAATGACAAAACAAAACAAGTCAAAGAATCTTAGGGCATAGCTCTTTATTCTTCTTGTTAGACATAAAACTTTCTAGAAATCTTGAAGTGATGTCTCCTATAAACTTGACTCTCAGCCTTCCTTATAAAAGGTCTGGCTTTTTTCTGAAGAGTTATATCGTTGCAGTATTTGTCTAATTGAGTAGATAATAATTTAATGCACACAAAACCCATGCGTTTTTTTTTTTTTCTCTAAAAGAGCAATGTATTTATTTAAACAGTTATGAGCTTTTAAAAAACATCCCTAAATCTCTTTCACTAAGCTTTTTGAAAGGTCATCACAACTCTCAACATTTAGGCAAATTTTCCCACTTAATATTGAATCAAGGATACCACGTAAATGTATAGTACTGGGTTATTATTTTTTTTTTTTTTGGTATTTATTTATTTATTTATTTATTTTTTTTATTTCAGCTTATTATAGGGGTACAAAAGTTCTGCATAGATATATTGCCCATGTCCCTCCCAATCCCCCGAGTCCGAGCCTCAAGCGTGTCCATTCCCCAGACAGTGCACATCCCACTCCTCCTGTAGGTATACACCCATCCCCCTCCTCCCATGCGGTTTTTAACCAAAGCATATCTGCTCAAAAACAGGGGCAATTAAAATGAAATGGGGTGTCTCACTACCCAACTCTGTGCAGGCACCTAGAAGGTTGAGAAAGGTTGAGAATGCTGCAAAGATGGCACATACTCATGGGAAAGGAAGAATAACTCAGAGGGCAGAGCCAAGAGTGAGAAAAACTACCACTAGGAAGCAGGGGTAATGGTGAAACATCTGGCTGGATAACAGAATGGCTATGAAACAGTATCACCCCCACCCCTCACCCTTTGAATGCAGGTACTTGTTGCAGTTGTTCTGTTGCTTTCACAGCACTCTATATTCTGTATATTTGAGTTTACCAGTCTTCGAGTTCAAGGAAATGCACCTGAGATGCTGAACCCAAGGAAATCATCTGTACCTTGAACTAGTTTAAATGATGGAATCTTAAACATTTAAATAATGGCATAATTAGAAGACAGGAAAGAAGAGAGTATATTTTACATATGGAAATGAATTATTGTGATAACAAGGTGAACGATGATTTTTTTAATCAGTCCCCCCAAATTCCTCCCTTCCTGTGCAAGCTCCTAGATCTGGGATTGTCCTGTGACAATTTGATGAAGAGATTGTAGCAGAAGTGATGTTTGGAGACTTCGATTCTAGGCCTTAGGATGATATGAAGTGTTGACTTAACTTCATTTGGAAAATTTTATCTTGGTATGTTGCAACCACAGCCTACTAAGGCAGAACACTCAGCTCACCCATCCATGCAGATGTCATAAGAGATTATAAAACAGGTATTGTTTTGAAGCACAAAGCTTTGGGGCGGTTGCTATGCAGCAGTAAATCACTTAAATATCTGCCACAGTAGAATATATAAATACACTGTCTCTTAGTCATTCAATAAAATTTGAGGGTGAATAAATACGATGTGCAACAATATGGAAGTCTCACAAACATGATGTTAAACAGCAAAAGTTAGACATAAAAAATGTCCAGACTATTTTATTTCAAAAATATGTTATTCCAAACTAGGTAAAACTAATTTGATGTTAGAAGTCAGGATATTGGTTAGTTTTGGGAAAAGGCAGTGATCAAAAGGGTGAACAAAGTGGCTTTTGGGGACCAAGCAATGTGTCAATATTCTCTTTTGACTGAGGTGCTGATTACAAGTCTGTTTTTTATAAAAATACATGAAGCTCTGCACTTTGCCATATATACTTTTATGCATGTTTGATGTACTTTAATAAAATTTATATTTGCAAAATTTATAATGGCCTACAATTTAATTTTTATCTGATTAGTAACATTAAAAAAGTGATAATGAAAAATTTTAACAAATATTTGAAAAACTAGGAATATTGTTTGCACTGGTGGAATAGATGCAAATTGTCACAATAATGTTAAAGAGAAATTTTGCAATAGATAAATTTTGAAAATGAACAAAGCCCATAACTCTGCAATTCTACTTCTATCTATGTGCCTTAGTAAAATTTGTGCATGTGTACACAAGGAAATATGTACAATGGTGTTCTCCAAAGCATTTTTTTAAATGGAAGACAATTAGAAAAAGGAAATAAGTAACTATCTATAACTAAAAGAATGGCAAAATAAATTGGGTGATAGTTGTAAAATTGAATACTATATAATTTTAAAATTAATAAATTAGAACCAAATGTATGAACATGAACGTATCTCAAAAAAAGTTAACTCTAAAAAACAAGATATAGACTGATACAATTACTGAAATAGTTAAAAACAAAATATACTTTTTTATAATTGTTTATGGATACAAATACACTTAATGATTATATAATAATATTTCTGTGGGTTACTGTAAAAAAAGTACACACATTGGTTATTTTCTTGAGGGAAGGAACAAGCAGAATAGAATTGAAGAGAGAATATATTGACTTGAATGGCATCTGCAATATTTAATTCCTAAAAGATAATCTGAAACAAGATAAAGTATTTAGACTCAATTATATATTTCTGATAAGCAGATAACAGTAAGTTTATAAGCTATAGATTTTAGTATTAAGATATAGACTTTCTGCTTAATAAATATAAATAGTTTAACTTAGGGATATAGTTATTTAGCAAATATTTATTAAATTATGATTTTTATCTATCTGCCATATTTGGCAATTAAAAATCTGCCTTATTCAACTGAACTTACGTCAAGGTCTGACTTTAAGAAAATATGGACTTGAAATATTTATAGTCAACTCAAAGATTTTATTTGACACTACTCTCACTGATACTTTTTTTCAGATATTTTGAGGGCATGCTTTTATTTATTCAATCTGTGCTCAAAAGTATTTGGTTCAAATGAAATTGAATCTCTTTGAAGAATCCCAAAGGAGATATTTAAAAGCTCACAGATAATAACGAAAATGCCATTTTGATTACTAAGTAGTATATAACACCTTTCTGATTGTTATCATGTCCAAAAGATTGCCTTTGAAATTCAGACAGAACACTGAACCTAGACAACACCAAAGTCCTTGTGCATTATTCCCAGTTTTGCTAAATGCCAAAAGAGATCAATGAGTTTTGTGATCTGAATGACCTCTCTGTAGTTTCTATGTTTGGGCAATTTGTTGTGACATTCAGCATTATTTATTCTCAGCTGGTGCTAGACATGCTCCAGTGTACACCTGAATAAAGTTTCAGTGCTCTATAATTACTTTGACTATTAACGGGACTATCATTGGCTACTAGTATCTGAGTTTTTTTAAATCACATTTTTAAAAAATCAGAATTACAATACATTAAAACATAGCTAGTTTCTTATAGCACAATTTTTATATCCTCATGCTTAAATCCTATATTAATGAAAGATAACTTAGTGTTTAGATTTACTCCTTTACAAACCTTTGGAAGAACTCTTCTCCCAGAAGCTGGAAATAGGAATTTGAGTATTCATTTAATGAAGAAGTTTATTGAGTTCCTGTGATATGCCAGGTTGTGAAGTGCTATCCTTAAGCAGTTTATGGTCTAGTAAATACAACTGGGTAAGAGGTGCAATATTATGAAGTTAGTGGAGCATACAATTAGGTAATAGGTGCATTATTATACTGTGTAATAAGTACTTTGGCAGTGACAAATTGTCAATGAACAATCACGAGTAGAGACACTCAAAGAAGGCTTTGGAGACCAGTACCTGGCATCATAAGAAAAAAAAAGTAGCTACTCTTTAAGTGGATATTTGAAGAAGGTATTTATGACATCGAATTTGAATTGATATCTGAAGGAGGTGTGTTCTAAGAAGATGGCATAGTGTCATTAAACAAAAATAGATGCAACAGAGCAAAGCAGGGAAGTAGCATGGAGTTCAGCACTAAATGCATATTCAGTGAATGTGTGAGTAGTATTGATGAACATGGAGGGGAAAATAAGGTCTACAGTATCACAGGATCTCATGAGGAATTGGAAAGAAGTCATCAAAATTTAGAAATAGAATGAACAGATCTCGGTGATTGGATGTACCAAATCTTCCGCCCATAGTCTTTCTTCTCATTATCAAAGATGAATTATTCAAACACATTGCTAATGCTAATCCTTGGTTGTTTTACTAAGTTTTATTCTCTCTTGCTTACACTTTCCCCTCTCTCTCTCTCATATATAATTATTATTTTGCAGTTTATTATTCAAAATAAACACACAATAAAACTTTCTCTTGCCAGCTACTGTCCCCTATCTTTGCTCCCTCTTGTGAAATTATCTTTATACACTGTTCCAATTTATACCACTGTAACTTCTAACACTGGATAACAATCATAGCCTATGATCATGCCAGAGACAGTCAGTGGTTCCTCAGTCATGCTATCCATAGGCCCACAGTCCAAAATTTGACATCTTGCTCTGTTATAAATATTGTATCTTACCTACCTCAGAATACAAGGGGAAATGGGGAAACCTCACAGATGCCATAGTTATAGTATGCCATATGCATACTGTCATGCTGCTATATGGCATAATTTTCTTAGAAGTTGACTTCAGTCATTTTGACCTCTAGTTCTTTTTTTTTTTTTTTTGAGACAAGTCTTACTCTCTTGCCTGGGCTAGAGTGCCGTGGCATCAGCCTCCCTCACAGCAACCTCAAACTCCTGGGCTCAAGCAATCCTCCTGCCTCAGCCTCCTGAGTAGCTGGGACTACAGGCACATGCCACCATGCCCAGCTAATTTTTTCTATTTTTAGTTGTTTGGCTAATTTCTTTCTATTTTAAGCAGAGATGGGGTCTCGCTCTTGCTCAGGCTGGTCTCAAACTCCTGAGCTCAGGCAATCCTCCCGCCTCGGCCTCCCAGAGTGCTAGTATTACAGGCATGAGCCACGGCATCCGGCTGACCTCTAGTTCTTTGTCTTCATCCCAGATGGCTCACATAAAATCTAGATGAACATATCCAAGTGCTTACTGGGTATTTATATTTGGATAGTGCATAGATACTTAAAACTTAACATTCCCAATACTATACCCATGGTTGTTATTCAGCCCTTCTAAATATACTATTATTTCAGTGCTTTCTAGATAAATAAGTGATAAAATGATTCAGTCATCCACATAGGGTAATGTCACTTCTTCTATGGTATATATCATTAATTAATTCATTTGGTTATTCAAAATATGTACCATCTGTTTACTGTTGTCCAGGCAATTCTTGAATAAAACAGACAAGATCTCTACTTTTTTATTGTTTAATTGTATGTGTTCTTTATGTATTCTACTCATAATAACTTATATTTCATCCAGAATCTACAAAGAACTCAAACAAATTAGTAAGAAAAAAACAAACAACCCCATTAAAAAGTGGGCAAGAGACGTGAACAGAAGCTTTTCAAAAGAGAGATAAATGGTCAATAAACTTATGAAAAAATGCTCAACATCACTGATCATCAGGGAAATGCAAATTAAAACCACAATGAGATATCACCTTACTCCTGTTAGAATGGCTGTTATTAAAAAGTCCAAAAACAATAAATCCTGGCACAGATGCAGAAAGAAAGGAATGCTTATACAACTGTTGGTGGGACTGCAAATTAATGCGAGCTCCATGGAAAATAGTATGGAGATTTCTCAAAGAACCAAAAGTAGACCTACCATTCAATTCATCAATCCCACTACTGAGTATCTACACAAAGGAAAAGAAGTCATTTTATCAAAAAGACACCTGCACCTGAATGTTGATTACAGCATAACTCACAATTGCAAAGATCTAGAATTAACCCAAGTGCCCATCAATCCATGAGTGGATCAACAAAATGTGGTGTATGTGTAACATGGAGTACTACTCAGCCATAAGAAAGGATGAATTAATGCCTTTTGCAACAATTTGAAAGGAATTGGGGACCATTATCCTAAGCAAAGTATCTAAAAAATGGAATAACAAACACCACATGTACTCTCTAATAAATTGGAACTAATCAATGGGAACACAAGTGTAGAGAGGGAAGTAAAAATCATTGCAAATCATGCAGGGGTAGCAGGGAGAAGAGGAGGGGCAAAAACCCTCCTAGTGGGTACGATGAACACTGTTCAGGTTGTGGTACATTTATAGCACTGACTCAAGCCATGTAACAAAAACATTTGTACCCTCTTAATATTTTGAAATAAAAACAATAAATAAACTTGTATTTCAGTGATTGAGACAGACAATAAACAACATCACATTGCATTCCACAAACTTCATTGGCTGCAAGTGAAAATTTTCTAAATGGTCTCCTTGAGCTTTTCTCATTAGGCTTGAGGGGAGAAGAAGGAACTCCTTCCTTCTTCCACGGAATAAGGCAGGACTCAGGTCAACAAGGAGCCTCTTTCTCTAATTTTCAATAACTCCTCCATGTCTCCAACCCTTTCAGAGCCTGGAGAGGTTTGGTCAGCTATGGTCTCAAAAGAAGTTTTTCAGCTATTCAGCTTATGCCCAGGTTCTTAAACCTGTCATTTTGGAATGTGACTGTAGTTGCCACCATTTAAAAAATAAGTTGCAACAGAGACAGAATGCATTATATGACAGACAGACAAGGGTCCAACCATTTGGAAAGAAGGTATTTCAGAAAACATTGCTGTTGTCATATTCTGCCTTATTCATTGGAAATGCTAATTTCCTGTAGTGGCTGACTGATATAGAACATTCCAAAGAAATTAAATGTTTTCCCTAAATCTGCAAAACATTGAAATGTTCTGCTGTACATTTATGTAGGTGAAAAATGTTTATATTTTTCTAAACAATATTTAAATCTACATAGTAAAATTATTTTTGAAAGAGCTTAATATTTCTGACAAATTCTACAAATGCAACTGAATGAATACAAATGTCAATTGAAGGAATATGGCAGTTTGCCATGTTAAAAATTATTTTAATATTTTTTCGTTGTGTCAAAGATATATTGTCATGGTAATGCTGCTTGTGAGGTTGAAATTTACCATATAACATTGATATCACATTTCCAGTTATTCTACATGTAGATGTAATTACAGGATGACTTTGTTATATATTCTAAGTGAGTTGAGATGCAAGTGTAGTTAGTTGAATCCATATTTTAAACTATAAATTGCTTTCCTTTTATCTCAATTTTATGTTATATTTAAGGAACTAAAGATTAAATAATTAAAATTATTCAACTGTGGTTTCAATGAACATTTTCTGATAACTAATGCTATTGATCATCTTTTCATGTGCTTATTTGACCATTTGTATATCGTCTTTGGAGAAACTTGTATTTCTTTGTCCATTTCTAACTGAGTTTTTGCCTTTTTATTGTTTAATTGTATGGATTCCTTATATTTTCCAGATACTTAATTCTTATCAGGTATACAATTTGCAAATATTTTCTCATATTTTGTGGGTTGTCTTTCTCTTTTTGTTGGTATCATTTGATGCACAAAAGTTTGCTGTGATACAATGAAATCTTTTTTTCATATAAAATTAGGTCTATACCATTTTCAAAAGTAAACAATATGACAAGAATTTTATTGATTTTAAATTATCTCAAAATAAATCAATTTGCTCAGAAAATTATAGCTAATTTGACTTTATAGGGAAATCAGGTAATTTCTCCTTTTAAAGAAACAAATAGTGTTCTTTAACAATTAATAATTTAAATTTAGATAATAGTATGTCTTTATATTATATCAGCTTTTCACAGATTATAAACTAATACTTTTTGCTTAAAATGAATACAAATTTAAACTAGAAAAAATCATTTGTTCAATGTAGGGTAAGATCAATAAAAACAAATATTAATAATTACAAGTTAGGGTTGCAATTGTGAACATGCAATTCTACCCAGGGGCAGGACATAGGAAGAGGAAGGGCACAGTGGAGAACACTAACCTCCCCATGCCAAACACTAATCTGTACCCACCGTCAAACTCCCTACAAAAAGGTCATTCTAAGTCTTTAAAATAAATTACTGTGAAGATAAAACATTTCTATAAGCTATATTCATCTAATCTTACATAGTGCCAATTCTGCCAACCCTACTTTATAGCTACAATTCATTATGTGGAGTTACTATTTTTGTAACTCACAGCATCAGAAAAAGCTCCCCTTTCTCTGCTCCCTTCCCCTTTCCAGGTTTGAAGGTTCTGTGTACTCTATATTGTGAGGACAGAAAAAAAAAGACTTTGAAGACACATTTATTACTCCCAATATTATGTAAATGTGCTGTGCAATACAGTAGCCACTAGCCATATGTGGTTATTTAAATTTATATTTTAATTAATTAAAATAAAATGAAATACAAATGTTCTCCCTCAGTCATAATAGCCACATTTCAAGCATTTAATAGCTGCATGTGTCTTATGAATATTATAATGCATAGTGCAATTATTAAATGTTTCCATCATTGAAGATAATTCTCTTGTATAGCACTGTTCAAGGTCATGACAGTTTTAATATGCATTACTTTAACAAATAAATTTTGCCTTTGCCATTCAATATGAGAAATAAATGGGAAATTACCAAGAAATGAAATATATGAACATTTATTCATAGTGTTTATTGAGAAACATATTTGAAAACAGTAGAAAAATAGTTTAGTTTTTTATTGTCATATAGTTCCATATTCTCTACAGCCCAGTATTTTTAAATGCATTGAAAATGCAAGGGTGCTTTTTAATATTTAATAAAATTGAATATAATCAAGAAAATTTGCAATTATGTTTTACAACTTACCAAAAATTATACACATACATGCACAAGCACACACATTATATATATAATTTCTCACAATAAGTTAACTTACATGTTAATTACTAATTCTGGAAAATAGAATATCAATCTGAGTTTAGATATCGCTTTGTGAAAGAATCTACAATTTCTAAAATTGCTTGTCTCTCCCCAGCTGTTGCTTTTCAAATGTATCAGGGTTCAAATAGAAAGAGAAACAAAATCAAATAGAAAATAGAATATTAACATTTCTTATTTTTTATAGCACAAACTTCTCAATGCATTTTAAAAATAGAAGATCACATGTGGATAGTTTTCAGGCTCGAAATCTTGAATATATAAGCAACTAATCAGGAGTGAATTTGTTGAATTTGCATTAAATTGTTTAAGCCAGTAGGGTGCACACATTTTGCATTCTAAAAGTATCTAAATATAGTTTTCAATAACGGATAATGTACTGCATTAATCATTTAATCTTATATAAAATGTATAGGCTATATTTAGCTTTAAGGAATGTACTCAGTTCAACACACACACACACACACACACAAATATACACATTTAATATTTTCTGAATATAACCTCTTCACTAGTAGGAGGTTTGCCATCTGATTTCATAGAATTATTCATAATAGGGGAAGTTCATTTTTCCTACTATTGTTTTTTTTTACTCCTTATATTTTTAATTAGTTTTTTTCATAGTAAGTCTTGTAGAAAAATAAAATAGTCATCTATCTACCCAGAATGGCTTGAGGACTGACAGTTTGAAGGTTTTGTGACCTAATTGATCTGTGAAGTTGATCCTTCTGATCAGAGTGACTGAGCAGATTCTCCATTTCCCCTACTGTCTTATATCAGATATACCCACAGGTGCATTTTTTGTACAATGTGAGGAGCTCCTAAATATCTTTAAAGAATATTTCACATCCTACCTTTAGGTAATATATTTTTCAACTGCACTCAAAGGTTGAAATGAAATCTCTCCAACAAAACCAGGTTGCTTAGAGTAAGAATAGATTGAGGAATAGACTAGAGAGGTTAGTCTAAAAAATGGAATATTGCCTTAGGAGGACATGTCAGAAATATGACCATAAAATAGAGAGCCCTGAGTAATGAGAGTAAGTGGTAAAGAAGGTAGAGGGAAGGAAAAGTAGGACAGATAAGATAAAAAATAGTTGGTGTTTTCTAATAGGTAGCCCTACTAACTTTAGGCTTTACTTTTCAGAATCAGCTTCCATTTTTAAATAATTTTGTAATTCAAATATACTAAATCTAATATAATCAAATTTGCATTTAATACCTACAATTTTTGTATGTACAAATATGTCACTTAACTTGTTACCTTAAATAAGAGTTAATGAAGGTTATAAATAATTTGGATTCTTTCAGATTCACCCTTTCCTCTTACATACAATATCCTTAATATGTTATTTGTTACTGTATTTCATCACTGTGTAAGAATCTTATGGCATCCTATTTCAACTACAGCAATTAACTCAGCAATTTGTTTCAGTAATTATTGCTTCCTCTATCACTAATCGTAACCTGCACATTTTCTAATTCTTTGAACAGTATATACAAAATACTTTTTCAAATTGATCATCCTTTCATTATTATTCAACAAACATTTATTAAATACTTAGGATGTTCTACTTGCCTATGCAAAAAGCTAAGTATGGTTCCTGATTTCCAATGTCTCTCATTCTATTTGATTTTACTCAATCAGAAGGAAATACTCTAAATATTAATTTTACATTCTACAATATGATTTCCTAGTAAAGAATCTCATTAAATGATCACATTGAATTCACTTACCAATTGTCATACTGCCAATCAGACTTCATGAATCATACTGCACTCATCTTTACATTCACTGGAAGGCTTTCAGTTGCACATAATATAAACGTGTATCTCACTGAATTTTAATAGTGAGGGAAGTATTTTCTTTCAAGGTACCAATGTAGATGTTGCCAAGATTCTCAACTCAGCTACTCAGTGAAAGCTTTAAAGCCGCATTATTTTTTTTTTTCCCATCTGCACTGTCAATAGCTTTGCTGCTGTGATGTTCTGAAGATGGTTACCGTGGCTTCAGGCAAATTTTCATGGGGAATAAAAAGGGAAAACAATCTTCCACAGTGTTTGCGCCTTCTTTTCAGTGAGGAAAAACTTTATAGAGATTTGCCAGTGGCAGTCTTCTTAAATTATAGGTGAGAATTATGTTATAGTTATCTTCCTAAGCCAATTTGTGATAAGAGAAATGGACCATAATACTTAACTTAGACCAAAAGAATTTTATTTCATGGATGAATTCCAGTTCCCTAGAGAGTTGTTGCCACATGGAAAAGGATAAATTATTCAAAAACAAAACAAGATAAAACAAAAATAAAGAAAAACAAGCAAGAAAACAAAAACTATGACTTTGCTGAGATGAAGGAAGGGGGACAGCATATGTTTGGTGACGTAGGCAGGCAACAACAAGATCTTGCACCCTCTGCTCTGTCACACCTCTTCCATCAGGCAGGCGCTACTAAACCATCTTTTTTATATTTTCAATGTGTTGAGAGGATCTACTTACTTTGCAGATAAAAAGAATCTACTCATTCTGTCACTAATAAGATTATTTTCCTAGATACCAGCATCTTATTCATTAGAATATTTTTAAAAATATCTATTTCTAAAATATCTTCCCAAACCTATTACAGGTGTAGAGCAAAGAAAAACATAGCCTTAATATGCAAAGATTATAACATAAATTACGGCTATTTCTTAATTTGCTCTAATTTTATAAAGTTAAAATTTTTAATCTTGCTTCATTAGTGAAAAATTTAGGATTCAAAGAGCATAATAATTTACCGAACGGCTTTATTCCACTATTAAAAATTTTTCTGCTTTGGTGTTTGAAAGGCAAAGGAATATTTTTAGGGAAAATGACCTAGTTAAATATAAAAAGCTGCAGTTAGTGTGAAACTGCTACTTAAAAATCATATCTGAAACTTGAGCCCAGACTTCTGTTATCAAATGCTATACTCCTCCAGGACAGCATTATAGAAGGAAATAAATCATTATAACTTTATATCCATAGACTGATCGTATTTTCCAAAATTACCTTGAATCTATTAGGCAATTTCTACAGTTAAGATATGGAAATATTAATCTATAGACAATCACAAGAGGCCATCTCTCTCATATTAAGTTTGATAAGCTAAGAAAGCATTGGTTTTTTTGTTGTTGTTGTTTTGTTTTGTTTTTACTAGTCAGAGAGCTGAGGATGTAAAAGAAGCCCAAGAGAACCAAGTACTAGAAGTGAGAAGCCCATTTGAGAAATGAGACTGATGACTTCTCTTACCTTGCTAGAGCTGTGAGAAAATCAATCAACTGGGTATAATAAGAAACCAGAGAACATTTTGTTGAACTTTTAATGGTTTTACTGTGGTTTTGACAAAATACCAAGGTCCTCCAGCCAAAGACTGAGTTGCAATTAATTGGCAATATTTTCTTAGAATCTTCACTAAGTAATTGGGGGCAGTATGTCAAAAGATGGGGCTCAGGCAAAAGATCTGAAAGAGATCCTCTTGGAGGCAGTTGCAGCTTCCCCAAGTGTGAAGTAATCTCAAATTGAGGCAAGAGAGAAAACCTGAGAGAAATCAATGCTAGGTCCTATGGAATTACAGAAGACAAAACAAAGAAAAGTACGAGGAAGCAAAGATAATGTCCTCCAAGGCATTCTCAGTTGACAGTGTCCGAAGTGCAGAAACAGGAATGCTAACAGAACTTAACAAACAGTAAAGCTTGCAAGGCAGAGAGAGATTTCCCTTGTTCAGAAATTGGCATTGGCAGCTTGGCTCTTGTATTAGTCAAGGTTCTCCAGAGAAACAGAAACAATGGTGTGTGTGTGTGTGTGTGTGTGTGTGTGTGTAAGAGAGAGATTTATTATAATTAGTTCACAGGATTATGAAGGCTGAGAAGTCCCTTGATCTGTTTGTTCTCTGCAAACTGGAGGTCCAGGGACATAACAAATTCTGTTTAACTTGAAGTTAAGGCTGGTACATGGCCACATTGTTTTTTGGGTCTTTTTAATGGCAGTAAATTGAGATGCAAAAAAAAAAAAAAAAAGGTTTTACTGTATTGTCTGTACAGGACAGACAATACAGTATCTCCTGTATCAGGAGATAATTTTGTTCCTACTATGCAATGGAGCTAAGGTTTCATATGCCTATAATGCAGAATATTCTGGGGGTATACCTTTTTTTCTTTTTATTATACTTACATGTAGTATGATGAAAGTTAATGAAAATCTATGACAAATCAATTTAGGCAGAACCGCTTATGGCTCCAAATCTTCAGGAACATAGGTTTGAGTCATACCATCATACCAGAAAACAAACTCCTAGAGGTTTAGGAGCAAAGTAACAGAGAATTAGTATTAACAGTAAAATAAGAAATGTTAAATACTAGCTATGATGTGACCAGGTGTTATACCAAAAACTGTAATATCTGTAATAGTTGTAAGCATTTCTTCTTTTTTTTGTTTTGCATATATATATATATATATATGTGCACATGTGTATAACACAAATATTATTTCTTCCCCTCTATCATTCCCTTGTTGATTAAGGTAAGATGTATGAACAGTAGTTATTTATATATCTCACTAATTTATAGGATATCAAATGGGAGGTGGGGTAAAAGTGAACAAGAAAAGGACAAAAAAAGGACAAAAAAAGAGACAGCACATTTAGGCCTTCTGAGGGCTGAGAAAAGAGATGTGGAAATCTATCAAGGATCAAAGCTTCCACATCATCAGTCTCTCTCTCTCTTTTTCTCTCTCTCTCTCCCTCCGTGGAGCCACATGACCTCTCATCTCTGCACTACTTTGTGTGTCTGCTTGATTCTTATCCCTGTAGACTGGTTTTCTCTACTCTTTAGCAGATGAACACAGATCTGCAATTTATATTACCTTGATGCCAGACACAAATGGAAATTTACTAGAATCATTGAAATCCAATTTTAAGTTCCTCAGGCTATAATATCATTAGGTTAATAAAGATCCAACAGTTTACCAAGCTTGATATATAAGATATACTTTATACCAATTATTTGTTCAATCAAAAGTTCAAAGAAGATAATTTAATCATTAGACTAACACAGTAGATTCTAATAACCTCCAAACATTTGGGACATACATAGCTTAAGACACTGTGTTAGCAAAACCTTCACTACTAAATTAACGTTAGGCATTAGAGGTCCTTAACTTTATGTGTAGTGTTACCTCTTTTCTACTGAAAAGTTTGTGAAAAATAAAGACATTTATGTGACATAATAAATAACAAAGGAAAGATTTTGGATTTTTATAAGGCAAAGGTCTGACATGTATATGATACAGATACATTGCCTCTAAAAATAAATTTGAAGTATTTCCTAAGTGTGTATTTTTTTACTTCAGAGAAGATAACAATTTATTGTAGAGAAGTGGAGGAGAAGTCAAATAGTAATATAAATGAATTTCTGGCTGGGCTCATGTTTATAATCCTAGCACTCTGAGAGGCCAAAGCAGGAGGATTGCTTGAGCCCAGTAGTTCAAGACTAGCCTGAGCAAGAGTAAGAACTCGTCTCCAACATTAATTTAAAAAATTAAAAAAATTAGCTGTGAATGGTGGCTCACATCTGTAGTCCCTGCTACTTGGGAGGCTAAGGCAGGAGGATCACTTGAGCCCAGAAGTTTTAGGTTGCACTGACCTGTGATGATGCCACTGCACTCTAGCCAGGGCAACAGAGTGAGACTGTCTCAAGAAAAAAAAATTAATTTCCTTAAAAGAGTTCTTACTACTGTCCTTTTCCCATCTCGAAGACTAAGCATCAGAGAGGGTCAGGTCTGACAATATCAAATCAAACGGTAGAATCAGCTGTTATTCATTGTGGTGAAAAAAAAATAGCAGGTTTAGCAAACTTCCCACAATCCCGTCAACAGAAAAATAGAGCAAAAGTTGAATCATGATGTTAAGAATACCAAGAACAAAATGAAAATAAAAAATTTTGCAAAGAAGAATGGTCATATTCAAATGAATGAGAATAGTTGTCATCAGAATTTTCAGTGGCATATATGTGCAAGACCATGAAATGGCATAAAATAGAATTCATAACTATCTTAACTCTTTTTAAATCATAAAGTTCATAGTCATATCCTGAAAACAAAAAATATAGACATGCATCTCTTAATGACAAGGGTATGTTCTAAGAAATGCATCATTGGGCAATTTCATCATTGTGTGAACATCATAGACTATATTCACACAAAGCTAAGTAGCATAGCCTACTACACACTTAGGCTATATGGTATAGCCAACTGGTCCTAGGCTACTAACCTGTGTAGCATATTACTTTACTGAGTACTGTAGGCAATGGTACATACTGTCCATAATGGTAAGTATTTGTGTTTCTAAGCATATCTAATCATAGAAAAGGCACACAGTATTATAATACTGTAGGACCACTGTCATTTGGTTAATGATTCTTCATTAACCAAAACATCAGTATGTGGTACCTGACTGTACCAGATAACATGTCCAGGCTACAAAGAGTATCTCAAGGAATTCTAAACAACACAGAATAGAGAACCCAGAAATAAAACAATATACGTACAACCAATTGATCTTTGACAAAGCAGACAAAAACATACCCTTGACAGAGGATACATATTCAATAAATGGTGCTGGGAAAATTTGATAGCCACCTGCAGAAGACTGAAACTGGATCCCCATCTCCCACCATATATAAAAATTAACTCAAGATGGATTAAAGACTTAAATGAAGACCTGAAATAATAAAAATTTTAGAAGAAAACATAGGAAAACCTCTTCTGGACCTTGGCTTAGCAAAGAATTTATGACTAAGGCCTCAAGAGCAAATACAACAAGAATAAAATAAATAAATGGGACAATTAAACTAAAAAGTTTCTATGCAGAAAAAGAAGTAAGCAACAGAGTAAATATACAACCTACAGAACAGGAGAAAATATTCACAAACTATACATCTGACAAAGGATTAATATCTAGAATTTATAAGGAATTCAAACAAACAGGCAGGAAAAACAAAACCAAATAACCCCATTAAAAATACATGACCAGATATTTTTCAAAAGAAGATATACTAATGGCCAATAAATACATGAAAAAAGTTCAACACTACTAATTATCAGGAAAATGTGAATTAAAATCAAAATGAGATACCAACTTACCCCTGTCATAATGGCAGTTATTAAAAAGTCAAAAAAACAATAGATATTGGTGCAGATGCAGTGAAGAGGGAGCACTTATTCACTGTCGGTGGGAATGTAAATTACTACACCCTCAATGGAAAACAGTATGGAGATTCCTCAAGAACTAAAAATATACATACCATTTGATCAAACAATCCCACTACTGGGTCCAAAGGAAAAGAAGTAATTTTATAAAAAAAAGAGAGACCTGAACTTGTATGTTTATTGCAGCATAATTCACAATTGCAAAGATGTGTTATCAATTAAAGTGCCCATCAACTGATGAGTGGATAAAGAAAATGTGATCATATATATATATATATATATATATATATATATGTAGTTGCAGTAACTTGGATTGAACTCGAGACCATTACCCTAAGTGAAGTATCTCAGGAATGGAAAAATAAACATCATATGTTCTCACTAATAAGTGGGAGCTAAGTGATGCATACACATGAGCATAAAAAGACATAAAGGACATTGGACACTAACAGGGTAGGAGGGATATGAGAGACAAAATCTTACCTATCGGGTACAGTGAACACTGTCCTTGTGTCAGGCACACTCAAAGCCCTGACTTTAGCATTATACAGTGTATCAATGTAACAAAAATATTTGTATCCCCTTAATATTTTGAAATAATAAAATAAATAAATACATAAATATACCTCTTAGGAAAAAAGAGTAAAATAAATATACAAAACATCAATATCAGTAATCTGGGAAAAGACAAAAAATAAACAAATGAATAAATGAACAAATTTGCAAAGATATGAAGAGAACTTAAGAAACTTTAATCAACTAAAAGGGAGTTAATAATTAAAACTTAACTCTTTGAAAACACCAAAATTTACGTGTAACTTTAGTAAGTATAGGAAAACTATATGATATATATGCATAAATACATACATTAATTTATAGGGAATATATTCTAAATTTGAGATTATAGTGTATATACTTATACTCTAATAGGTTTTTGACTATATGGTGTATGAATTATTTTCTACTGAATTATTTATAATAATGTGGTTAAACAAAATATACAGACAGAATAGGAAATAGACCTAAAAGAAAACGGAAAAGCAGTACAAGATCTAATCCCAAAATTTGCTGCATCCGTAGGGTTTATTTAACTCATTAATTCATTTTGTAAAGTGTGGCTAATATGACTTCAAAATAAAATAAGAATCATGCATTGAGAAAAATAAAAATGACAATAAAGAAGCAGAAAATTACCCCCCAAATACAAACAATACTTATATCACATCTAAGTAAGGATAATTCCAAATTTTCAAAGCAATTTTAGTTTATGGAATTTTAATTCTAATTTAAAAGTTGCAGATTGTGAACTTGCTGAAATGTGTACCCACACAAATAGTTCATAGAAAGAAATAAAAAGACATACTAAAGTAAAATATGTGATATTAGTATACACGTTTATAAACAGCCTCAATGTAAGTCGACTAAGGAAAAATTGTCTGTGTAAAAGAAAACTGTTAAATATATTTGGAGGAAAACAAAGGAAAAGCCTTAGCAATAAAGCAAACTCTTCACTGGGGATACCTGAGTGCCAGCCTTTCTGCTCTCAGCCTGGTCAGGGTAACTTACACAGGAAAGTGTAAGCCCAGTGAGATCTGAGCTTACCAGACATACATGTTCTGAAAATGTCCTTATTTTAAAAATACAAATTAGTCTCATAAAGTCTTTTTAAACATATAGTATAAAAATTTCAGAATTTAAAAGCATGAATAAAATTTCGACAGGCAGTTATATCCAGAGTTCTAATCATCAGCGAATATGAGCTCCAAAAACAGAAAAATAAAAGAAGTACTTAAAGTATTGATGGGCATCCCCAAAATTATAAAGGACAAAAGTCCTTCCTTTGAAAGAGTGAGTTAAAAAAGTCCTCATGGTTAGTGTTCTAATATGGATTTTTAAGTATTAATAATTGAAATGAAAAAAAAATTTTTTTGGTCTGGAATAAATATAGCCAAACATCTAAGAGCATTTTTCAAAGCAAAAACGGAGGCCTTTTTTCTTACCAAATAACAAATAGTTTGTAAGATATAAATATTTATAAAATGTACCATTATCACAATGGTGTATAAATAGACCCAAGGCATAGTGGAAAAAATTTGGAAACAACTTGATAAATTTATGTAAATTAAACAGTGGAAAATACATTTCAAGAAGGAAAGGCATTTTTGATCATTAATAATAGAGAAATGACTATTTATTAGGGAAAATATAGCCAAATATATATTGGTTATAAAACTGACAGCTAGTTCAAATTGATTAAACAAAACCCAAAACACAAAACTTTTGGACACATAAGTTAATTTTATAAATTTAAAATAGGCATTTCATTAGTCTTTCTATTGCTGCTGTAACAACTTACCACAAATTTGATGGTTGAAAAGAACATAAATTTATGATTTTACAGTTCTTGAGGTCAAAGTCCAAAATGGGTTTCATTGGTCTGAAATCACAATCACGTTGCCTGCAGTTCTGCACTCTTTCCACAGGCTCTAGGGAAAGATTTGTTTCCTTGCCTTTTCCAGCTTATATGGCTGCATTCCTTATCTCCTTGTTTTACCTTTGTCTTAGTTAATTTGGGCTGCTAAACCAAAATAAACATGGAAATTTTTTTTCTGACAGCTCTGGAAGCTGGGCAGTCCAATATCAAGACATCAGACTCAGTGTCTGGTGAGAGCCCACTCCCTGGTACACAATATGGCTTTTTAGCAGTGTCCTCATATGAAGGAAAAAACAAAGAAGTTCTCTTGGGCCTATAAGGGCATTAGTCCCATTCATAAGGGCTCCATCCTCAAAACCTAGTCACTTCCCAAAGGCCCTGCTTCCTAATAACATGGCATTGAAGATTAGGGTTCAATATATGGATTTGGGGGGCACACATATTCAGACCACAGTAATCTTCAAAGCCATGAGTATAACATCTTCAAATCTCTCTCTACTATGTTTTCACAAAGGCTTCTCTCTGATAAAGACCTTTGTCATTACATAGGACCACAATCCAGGATATCTATCTATACATCTTAAGATCCTTAACTTATTTACATCTGCAAAGTCCGTTTTGCCAATTAAAGTAATATATTAAGACAAGAGGTTTTTGATCATCATTTGTCAGCTCACCACCGGCATCTTCTTTCTCAAGATAGTATGCAAAATCCATAAAGATAAGTATTGGTAAATTTGATGACATTAATATTTAAACACCTATGAAGCAAAGAATAACACCACAAAGTTGCATATCAAGAGGAAGATTGGAAGAAAATATTTGCTATATTTACAACAAATACTATTACACAACATATTTTAAAACTTACCTAAAATTTAAAAGTAATAAAAACAAACATAGTCAAAATATAAATGACTAATAATAATCTGAAAAGATGGTCAACATCATAGATTGGAAAAAAGCAAATGACATAAATTATTGCTTTTTACCATCAAAGTTCAAAATTAAAATCAATTGAATCTTTTATCATTAATATATATTAGCTAAACATTATGAAGGGAAAGTTAGTGTTTATTCAAATAAATTATGCCTGAATTTTGACTCTAAATTTCCCCTTTTGATATTTACTCTAGAGGGATATTTGCCCATATACTCAAAGGGACATGTGCAAGAATATACAGTCAGATTTTTCTTAATGTGTCATCTTACAGTATCTGCAAAATCTAAGTGACTTTTAGTAGAGAAATCTTTAAACAAATAAAGTTATGTAAATGCTACAGTGTGTTATTCAATAGTTAAATAAAGAAGCAACATATTAATAGATATGAAATTATCTCCATACCAATTTAAAAAGACAGAAACCCTGTGTTTGGTTTGTGAAAAATATACATGTTTATTAATTCCTTTTACAGACACTAAATACAGAGTTGTCAGATTGCATCAATAAAATTGCAAGATACTCAGTTAAATTTGAATTTTAGATAATATTCAATATTAGACACCTGACTGTTGTTTGCCTCAGTTATACAATTTTAAGCTGGAAATAACAGTTTGGAGAACATTTTTATGTTTTATTTTTCAAGAATCAGCATGTCTTGTCAATATTTTAGTAATGAAAATGTAAAAACTGTTGTAGTAACAGTTTCCATTAGCACACATTGTAGACAAATTTATTTTTTTATATTATAAATATACCACTTCCATAAATGACTAAAGTAGAATTACATTTAGTAGTCCAGTTTTCAATGCCTGACATTTTAAAGATCTCTGATAGTAATTATATATAGAGTGCTTATTGGGTTTCTAAATTCTCTTGTATTCCAAAGCACTGTTTTTTATTTCACCATAAAAACATGTTTCATTCCTCAAATATATTGTAAGAGCCGCAAAGACGAGGCATTTCTTCCTTAATTCTTTTCTAAGTACATCATGTATAATAAAATATTATGCTAATAGACTACTTTATAATTATGTTGGCTTTCTGAAAAGTATCTTTTAAATTCTCACATGAACTTAAACTACAACTTAAATTTATCACAATTTCTTATTAAGTTTTATAAGAAATATGTTTTGAAATGTGATTTCTTACTTTGGAGTGTTTTTATCTTTGGGTTCAAAAATAACAATTTCCTTAAGATCACATCTTTTTTGGATTAAATCATTGTGTGTTTTAAGTTATTAGTCTTTATGCAGGTGAGATCATTTCTTTCTCTTTTATGGGCATTGATTGACTGAACTTCCAAGTCTAGCAAAATAGTTAAATGGAACTGAGGTGAATGAATGTGGTTGGATAGCTACCATCCTTCACCACTGCTGAAGGTGTCAACTGAGAATACAGAGGCTCTGAATTGTAGGTGAAAAGTATAATTTTCTTGATCTTTCGCACATTTAACCAAATACTACCTACTTTATTTAAGGATCTTCTTGTGGTGTCCCGGATTTTTATTCAGATACAGTCTTTTTGTGGAATGTATGAAAATGTGACAGTATAAATTGATTTATCGACATATATGGCCCATATGCTTTCATCCATAAGTTTAATAAATATGAGTTAGAATGAGGAGAGAGCTTTTTTCAACATGACTTCTTTGACTTTATTCAGTGAAAATCAATGATAAGGGAGGCCTATATATGAATTCTGGAAAGGATTTCCCCCTAGAATGGCAGATGAGTGTTTAAACACTATCAAATTATGACAGAATATGATTGGTAAACAGTGGCAACACAGAATGGAAAAAAAAAATATTTCTTAACTACCCATTTGCCCAGGTATTCGTACCCAGAATATTTAAGGAGCTCAAATAACTCAGTAGGAAACAAAACAAAGCTAAACTAATAATCCAAATAAAACATGGACAAAAGATCTGAATAGACATTTCTCAAAAGAAGGCACACAAATGGCCAATGGGCTTATGAAAAAATGCTCAAAATCATTAATCATCAAAAAATGTAAATCAAAACCATAATGAGATATCATCTTACCCCAGTTAAAATGGCTTTTATCCAAAAGATAGGCAATGGCGAATGCTGGCAAGGTGTGAAGAAAGGGGAACCTTCATATACTGTCAGGGGGGGATGTAAATTAGTACAGCCACTACGAAGAAGAGTATGAAGGTTCCTCTAAAAACTAAAAATATAGATACAATTTTTTCTAGCAATCCCACTACAGGGTATATATCCAAAAGATAGTGATGTCTTCACTCCCACATTTATTACAGCACTATTCACAATAGCCAAGATATGGAATCAACCTAAGTGTTCATCAACAGCAACCTAAGTTACATCAATGGATGAATCAATGAAGAAAATATGGTACCTATGCACAACTGAATATCATTCCTCCATAAAAAGAATGAAATCCTGTATTTTGCAATATGAAAGGAACTGATGAATATTATGTTACATGAAATAAACCAGGCAGAGAAAGACAAATATCATATGTTCTCACTCATATACGGGAGCTAATGTGTATGTGTGTGTGTGTGTGTGTGTGTGTGTATAAATTCATGGAGATATAGTAAAATGGTTGTTGCCAGAGGTTGAGAAGGATAGCAGGAATTAAATACAATTTTTTTTTAACCCCTGTTGTTTAATGTAGCCACTTTTATCAATGACCTTAGCTAGATCTGGATAACTTGCCACAGCATCTACATCAGCACTTGCTCCTTCACTTTGTACTTTTATATTATAAAGATGGCTTCTTTACTTAAATCTCATGAACCAATTTTTGCTAGCTTTAAACTTTTCTTCTGTAGCTTCCTCCCCTTTCTCAGCCTCCATAGAATTGAGAGTTAGGATCTTGCTCTGGCTTAGGCTTTGCCATAAAAGAGTGTCGTGACTGTTTTGATCTCCAGGAATCCAGACCACCAAAACTTTTCTCATATCAGCAATGAGCCTGTTTTGCTTTCTTATAATTCATATGTTCACTGAAATAGTACTTTTAATTTTTTTAAGAACCTTTTCTTTCTGTCTTTTCTTTACAACTTGGCTGTTCGGTGCAAGAGGCCTACCTTTGCTTAAACATGCCTTTCTCTTTAAGCTTAATATTTTCTAGCTTTTTATCTAAAATGAGAGATATGCCACTCTTCCTTTCACTTGAACACTTAGAGGCCATTGTAGAGTTATTAATTGGCCTAATTTCAACATTGTTGTGTCTCAGGGAAGATAGAAGCCTAATAAGAAAAAGAGAGATGGGGGAACATCCAGCAAGTGAAGCAGTTATCATAGAATACACACAACATTTATCTATTAAATTGGTTGTTTCTATGGGTTCTTGGTGCCCCAATGTTACAACAGTAACATCAAAGATCACTGATCACAGACCACCACTACGAATACAATAATAACAATGAAAAAGTTCAAAATATTGTAAGAATTTCCAAAATGTAACACTGACAGAACGTGACCACATGCTTTTGGAAAAATGGTGCCAATACACTTTATCGATACAAGGTTGCCACAAAACTTCAATTTGTAAAAAGCGTAATATATGTGAAGTACAATAAAGTGAAGCACAATAAAATGAGGTTTGCCTAGATTTGATACTAGAATGAGACAGTATTCAGCATCAATTATAGTCTTATATTTCCTGCCATTTCTTTTTTTAGGTATGTGCTGAGAAAAATATGACCATAGAAATAGATGGTAATGGAAGTTGTTTCATTACAGCAAGGTTCTTTGAACCTCTTAATAGTTGCATGCCCAAAATTACATAGCTATCTATCTTCAAAATTATTTTTAATAATCTATCATCTGACAACTCTATTAAGTTTTTCCTCCATTGTGTTGAAAGTAAATAATGGGAAACCTGAACAAGAGGATTTATTACTCAGCCATTAGTGCCATTCACTTTCGCAAAACCAACCTTAGTACTTGTATTTATATTCGAGGGTGCCTCGGAGTTACTTACCTTCTGGGGCAAAGCATCATAGTTAGAATAATCATATAGTTTATCATCAAAATTGAGAATAAATATGGACAATATTAATAAGTATGCAGGAAAATCAAGCATAGTTCATACTGGCACTGGCAAATCAGCACATAACTATCACCCTAATGGTTAAAAAATGGATGAGAGGCAAGCTATTCTTTGTAAAATTAGAGAGGAAAATTTATAGAGAAAGAAGTGGGAAACTGCAGACATCTTTTTTTTTTTTGGCAAATATATATTTTAAATAGATACATTTACTCTCAGAAAACTGCATATTTGAAAGTTGAGGATTTTAATATTCCCATCCATGCCACTATTTGAGAACTCCTCTGTAATTTGTTAAGAACATAAGACAGAGTAGCAGAACATGCAGGTCTTTACTGCAGAAGACCTTTGACATAAGGTTAGTTCATTCGGAATTTATTCTTTCAGTAATATGAAATCATGTTCTAAGGCTATTGAGATCCCTGCTTCCAACACTATATATCTTGAGGTAGGGTAACTTGTATTATGAAATTGTCAGAGAAGACTGTACTGGTCAGAGGACACATCCCAATGTAATGAAATAAGTTAATGCCCAATCTACCTTTAACTCACAGAGAGAAGTTTGCTCAAGTAGTTTATATGGTGCTAAATTTAGGTGAAATATCTTCCCAGTTTATTCATTCCCAACAGTAACTAACACTGTTCACATTCACATGGCAAAGTTGTACAGTAGGGCTGGAGTAGGGGGAGATGTAGAAAAAAATACGCATGTCAGGAGAGGAAGCTCCCTGCTGCAAATTTTATTTTTTTCTGAAAGTGTTTTTTATCTTTTTTGGAGGACTTCTCTCATTATTTGACATTTTACATAGGTCACGAGAAAATTCCATGTCACCTCATGCCAAAACTCAGAAGTATATCTACTTAAAAATTTAGAGACTTACATTATTTAAATCAAAACATCAATTCTTCACTATTCTCATCCGTATGTAACCTTCTTAACCAGTGTGGTCTCAATTTGGTATCCAGACATTAGCACAATCATTCACATTCAGTTTTCTGAGGAATAAATAAAAGGAAAGAAAAATATGAAGCTGAATTTCTGAACATTTAAATCATGTCTTTAAAAAAAAAGTCAGTCCTGTTCTCCTTTTCATTTCTTTTCATCTTCTCAAGGATTCTACTACATCTTTCAATTAGATCATAAGTTTATTTTCTTTCTTGAAATATTCCTTGGTATTCCCCATGTAGAATAAGAAATGCATTCCCCTTGAACTCATATTTCTGGTCTAGAGCCATATCTGTCTAGGAAATTCCCCTTTTTATATTGAAACATCTTAGAATTTCTTCTATTTAGATGGTTTCTCCATTCCCTGGCTATATGTTCTGTGTACAAATACGAACCTGAAAAAGTGGAATCTTCACGATGGATCTGGAGTGGCTAATTTGTCCTATATTTAAAATGAAGCCAACCAGCCATTTGCTGTACTTTGAGTTCCCCCAAACCCACACTTCTGTGTAACTACCTTTAGGACTCCAGAGCTCACCGGAAGCAATCAATCAGAGCTTATCTTCCTCAGCCAATCAGAGATCAGCTGTATCAACTAATCAGGGATTAGGTGTATTGACCAATCAGAACTCAGCTGTGCCAACTAATCAGAACTCATCAAGGTTCCATCCTTCATTTGCATAAACTGAGCTGATTGGGAACCTGCTCAGGAATTTATGCTATAAAACTCAAGCCTTCACTGTGTTCTCTGGTATGCCTCTTTGTTTTACACTGGAAACTGCTGGTGTTTGCAAACTGTTTACTGGAATAAAGTCTCTTCCAAATTCCTTTTCAGAGAACTTTTTACTCACAATTCTTTCTCCATCTACTCTTTACGGAAAAAGTATTACTAATCTGCAAATCCAAGCTTCACTTCTTTGTTCTTAATTGATTTAGCAGTGTTCCCAGAATCTGTGGCACACTCTTTGCAAAAAATTCATTATTAGCTGATATCATTTCCTTATTTATTTGGTTTTAATATTTGTTTGATGGTTACATATTTGATTTTGCTTTTTGTTTCAATTACTTTTTCCTTTTTTTTTTTTTTTTTTGCCTTAATAATATAATCTCCTTGAAGTCAGGAGCCTTTTTAAATTCACTGATTCAAAGAAAGAACTAAATAAATAGTGAATTAATAATGAAAAGTATTTTTTAAATAGTTTTATTGAATATATAGATCCAGAGATCTGCAGCTGATGTAAGCAGATCAATAATTAGAGATATGTTAATTTTAGTGATTGTTTCGAGGAAACAAATTTAGGCTTTCTTGATTTTCTCAGTTAAGTACCTTATCTTTTTCTTTGACCCCTGATCTTTTATTTATTATTTTCTTCTAGTTTCTTTTAATTTTCTTTCTCCTTTCTAGATTTGTTTTATTTTCAAGCATTTGCATTTAAGGCTACACATTTCTCCCTTCGGTCTGCTACAGCCACATCTAATATCTATATCGTGTTATATTTTTGTTATTATGAGGTTCAAAATATTTTCTACATTCTTGTAATTATTCCCTTTAATATGTAATTAGAAGTACATGAGTAATATTCAAACACATGAAATTTTATAGTTGTATTTTTAAAAATAATTTATTTGTAGTTTAATTTATTTCTAATCATTAAACATACCGGAGGTTGATTTTTATGATTTAATTTTGAAGAAAAGTGCTTCATTTGTATTTGGTATCACCTTCGCATAACCTCGAGTCAGCAGCTATAACTTTTTTTGTTACTATGCTTGCCTCTAGCATCACCCCCTTACTGCCTCCAAATTGCTGCTTTTAATTTTCTGTGTGCTGGGAAATCAGATAAGCAAGCACTTTCTTTTAATGGTGTCTAAAATAAGAGTGTATAAGACCTGAGGGACTCTTCTATGAAGAAAGTGCTTGGCTTTTGCTTCACAATCTACATCACATTTATTTCTATTGAGGTCACTAAGAGACATGTGTTTGTTGATTTTCAGGTTCATGACTCTATGTGATCTGATTAGTTGAAGTTTATCAAATTTACAGTGAATGTCCACTAAACAGCAGGCACGGGACCTGAGCTGGATTTACACATGTGAATAAGGCAGTGTTCATCCTTCAGGCTGTTTGAGTTCAGTAGGGGAGAAATTCACACACACAGAAAATGTCAATGTAACACAGCAATTGATATTTTTAAAAAAGGCTCCTGTAAGGATGTATGAAAATGCAGAACTAAACTAGGCACCTATCCCAGACTGGAGTGTGCGCATGTCTAGGAGGATGTGTAGAGAGGTGGTAAGAAAAGGATTTGTGATACAAAGGATGCTTGAAATAAGTATTAAAGAATTAATAGACATTAGGCAGACAGAAAGTAAAAATAAAGGCATTCCAAACAAAAGGGAAAATATCATTAAAGGCACAGAGGAAAGCAAACAAATGGCAGCAGGTATGTGGGCTCCTACAAGCAGGAGAAGGTTTGTATGTAAAGTGCATGTCAAGAGAGTAACAGTGGAAAAAAGTTATCACTGCTTTGCTTGAGTTTTGAGCTCTACTTAAAATGTTTTATATATACATAGTGTACAATAGAACTACTGGTGGATATTACTATATTACTTAAATTGTTTGTAAAAAGCAAAAACACACAAGTTTAAACACTTCTGGTCACCAGTTAATTTATGATGTCTCCACACTCTGTTAACAGTTTTGCATATAGTATC
Source organism: Varecia variegata (assembly GCA_028533085.1). Classification (NCBI taxonomy): domain Eukaryota; kingdom Metazoa; phylum Chordata; class Mammalia; order Primates; family Lemuridae; genus Varecia; species Varecia variegata. The sequence continues at coordinate 46,505,709 of CM052445.1, read as the reverse complement.
TACTCATAATGAAAGAATTGTTTCTCTAAAATATTAAGTAAATTACATTATAACATAGTGTCATATGCACCTGTTTACATTCTTACATTTGCTTTTTTGAGTCGGAGAAAAACCAAATTAATCATAGATATACATAAACCTGAACTAAAGCACGTTACTTATCCCTTAAATATTTTTGAGTTAAGTGAATCAGAATTCATTCATTTAACAAATATTTGTTGATCCCCTTCTATACATCTGATGCTGTTCTGGACATAGGATAAAATGGTGAGTGTATTTTGGCACATTTCTGGTACTTCTAATCATTCAGTCTAGTGGGGGAGGCGAGCATCCATCAAGTAACCACAAAATAAATGTTAAAATGCTTTATGTGTTATGATGAATATGGAGACTGTATTGGGAAGATCTGATTTATTCTGGGAGTGCCATCTCTCATAGGCTCCAGAGGAAACAAAAAGATGAAGTGAGGTCTAAAGATTGAATCAAAATTAACTAGATAATGGGAGGCAGAATAAAGGGGTGAAAGGTATTAATATTTCAATCAGCCTGGTCAACATGTGCAAGGACCTGGTGTGGGAGTGAGGAATGTGAGTCTGTGAAACAGAATGAAGGCTGAAGGGTGCATAATGGGGAAAGTGAGGGGAAGAAGTATGATTTGAAGACAAAGAGAAATGGGATGAGCAGGTCTGCGTAGAAACCCTAGGTGTCAGACCAAATAGGACCTCTTACTTAGTTGAAAATTTTTGACCCAAATAGAGCTTTTTTTCCCCCTTTTTATTCTCAACACTTTTTATTTGAACATAATTTCAAACTTCCAAAAGGTTGCACAAATAAAACAGTTCAAGGAGCACCTATACACACTTTCCCACTTCATCTATTTTCATGACTTTTCCTGTTTGCTTTATAATTTGTTCTCTCTCTCAATCTCTTGTTCATGTGGTGGTGCGTGTGTGTGTTTTCCTGAACCAGTATGTGCAGTCTGACCAACTGTCCTACTTTTAGCACTGAATGTCCCATGTCCCAGGAAACCTGTCAGTCCCAGACAAAATAGGATAGCTGATTACTAACAGGATGCAGTCTATGCATGAGTATTGCATTTAGCTATCATCAAAATCTTTCAATTTCCTTCAATCCAAAATATTATAGCCTGACATTTGTCCTTATAATATTGATATTGTTAAAGAATACAGTGTTCCTATCTTTTTTAGATACAGTGTGCCTTATTTTCTATATTATGTTTCTTCCTCATTAGATTACATTTATACATTCTTCTCAGGGTATCACATCTAGACATAAGTACTGAATAATCATGTATTAATGTACCTCCTTTTACATATTAGTATCTTATTAATATTCACATAGGATGTTATCTGCAACATTTTAGAGCAAAACAATAAAGTGTGTGATAATGAGGCAATTAAAAAAGACAAGTTGACTATAGGTCCAGCACTCTGATAGATGGAGGCACAATTGACATATGAAAAAGTTGTCATCACTGTTCATAAGGAATTGTGTTAGACTAAATATTACAGTCAATACACACTGAGTAGATATTATAAATTCAATAAATCAATGCTTAAGGAATGACTTAACAACCTCTGGAAAACTAATTAATTAAGAAGTCACATTGTTGATTAATATAAACATCTTGGCCAGGTGTAGTGGCTCACACCTGTAATCCCAGCACTTTGAAAGGCAGAGATGGGAGGATCTCTTGAGGCCTGGAGTTCTAAACCAGCCTGGGCAACAGAGCAAGATCTCGTCTCTACAAAATTAAATAAGTAAATAAATAATAAAAATAAAAGAATATAAAAATCCATAGTTCTCCTGTAATCTCATGTGTTTATCTTATCCATATAATCAAACAAAATGACCCAATTCAGTTTTATTATTTTTTAATATTAGATTTGTATCACTGCTGTAACACATTACCACAAACTCAGCTGTTTAAAAAAACACAAATTTATTCTTTTCAGGTCTGGAGGTCGGAAGTCCAAAATTAGTCTTGTGGAACTAAAATCAAGGTGTCCACAAGCTGATTCTTTCTGAAAGTTAAAGGAAGAATCTGTTCCCTCTGTCTTTCAGCCACTCATGGTATCATAATTTTTTGTGTTGTGGTCCTGTCATTCCAATCTCTGCCATTGTCACCACATTGCTTTCTCCTTTCTGATCTCTGATACTCTTGTGTCATTTTAAGGATCCTCGTGATTATATTGGGCCCACCCAGATAATCCAAGATGATCTCCCAACTCAGTATTTTCAACTTAATCACATATACAAAATCTTTTAGCCATGTACAGAAACACATTCTTAGGTTCTGGGGATTAGAGCAAAAACATTTTTGGGATGCCATTATACAGCTTATCATGTTTCCAAATTGTATATCGAGTTTCAGATTATATATATATATATATTTGGCACTTCTGTTCACTTTTTTACTTCCTGAGCTGACACAACAGGAATACACACACACACACACACACACACATATATATATATATATATATTTCTATCACCTATATATATATATTTCTATCACCTAAACACACAGGCACCATAAAGGCTACCTGTCTAAAACTGAACTCACTTGTGCCTACTAAATCCCTCTTCATCTATTTAATTTCTGAACCTCCATTTTAATTTTCTTTGCTTTTAAATAAACCTTCCCAATTTAAGTTTATCAAATCCAGAAATATATTACTCATCTAAGCCATTACTTCTTTCTTCTTTCTCACTTTTTTTGAGGGATTAAATCTCATCATGTTTCCTTCTTTATATCTGCTGTTGTGTCAGCTCAGGAAGTAAAAAAGTGAACAGAAGTGCCAAATTTTTAAGAATGGCATCTATTCTTTAGGGTTTGGAAACTTTTATCTCATTTATTTTTAACACACTACATTTCAACAGTACTTAAGTACATGCAATTCCCCCAATGTACTTTCTTGGTTTTTATCCCACTATGCAAACTGGAGTTCATCACATAGCAAACTATGGCTATTTTGAATGAATTCATACATACATGTAATCTCACATACACACACTTTTAAAATAAATGTTACAGTCAGCCATAGAAAAATAATGTATAACTTGAAATCTGTTTTCACTTGAGACTGGCACATTTTTTGCTGAAGGGCTAATCTCAACTGTCAGCTCAGCCTAAAACATGTTCTTATGGAAGCAGTCAACTCTGTATCACTGTGCATCTTTTTTCCCCAAATCGTGTTTTATGGAAATCTATTGTGCAGAGGCATCAGAGTTTCCATGAAAAAAGTAGGTTATCAGTGATTGAACAATTTTAGTAATAGAGGTAACTTATCAACATTCCAATCTCTGCCTTTGTCTTCATATCACCCTCTGTCTGTGTGAGAAAAGTCTCTCTCTGCCTTTCCCTTATATAGATACATATAATTGCATTTAACCCCACCCTGGTAGCTCAGACAATCTAAGCATCTCAAGATTGTAAACTTAATCCTACCTGCAAAGACCTTTTATTCCAAATAAAGCCTTGGGAGTAGGGGTAAGCAGATCAGCCTCAGCCTGAAATTTGCTCTCTCTTCAAACTCTTTTGATTTTTTCTTAGCTATCCTACATGAAACACTTCCATTATGATGGCTGATGGTGTAATATCAACAGGTCTGAACTCTGGCATAGGTTACCTGGGTACTAGTGCTTTGTGTACCTTACAATATCATCTAAAATACCCTTTTATATCTGAGTTTCATGACAGAAATATTGAAGGATTAGATTGAGTTCTTTAATTATCTTAACTGCTTTTAAAATTGAGTCCTATTTTTAATATACCAGCATAAACTATCTATTTAATAGTATAAACTAGAATGTGAACTCCACAAGGACAGAGACCTATATTTTACTCAGCAATATGGAACTCTCCTTCTCATGTAGTAGACATTGAATAAACATAAATGCATTCCTAAGTTTCCAGGAAATAAAAATAAAACCCTTTTTTATGATACTGAATGGATAAGTAATGTGTCTCAATTATTTTTTTAAAAAGTAACTGAATTTAAATATTACATATGTTTATGCAAAAAGCCATTAAAAATGATGCTAGCAGGGGATTTCATGATAGCTAAATTATCAGATGACCATTGTACTTAAAAAAATTAGTTTTCTCTAAATTTAGTTATTTATACCTTATTAATAGCAATAGGAGTTGTGATATCATTTATGCCCAAGTAAAGAACAATCAGTTAGGACTTAGCTGTTGAATTATTTAGGGAGTGAAAAATAATGTTTGCCAATAAAGCTACTGGTAAGATTTAGCAAAAGATGAAACTATCACTCCATTCAGAAGGGCAAGCTATGACATCTCATCTCTTAAAGTTTTCCACCTTCTGTTCCTTCCTGCCCTCTATTTCTCAGCTCCATGATTTAGATAGACTGTTGGCTACAACCAGGCAGAGCCTGAGGGCATCTGGAGGCATCAGGGAACAATGATTTCCGCCCAGGTTACTCTGACTGCAATGGTAGTGGTAAGGGCTGTTATTTTAAAAGACGTCTGAGAGAATGTGGAAATAATGGAAAGTTCTTTGCAAAAGACCAAAAATATGTTGCCAGGAGAATGTGTGATGGGGACATGAGATATTCATTGCTAGTGTTCTTGGACTTTTCCTTGTCCCTTCCTTCATATCTCTCTTAGGCAATACAGTTTCTCTGAGGCTGTTGTTACACATAACCTGGAAAAGAAATAGGGGAAAGAGCAAAAATACTTAAAAAAAAAAATCTAAAAAGGAAAACACACACTCACACACAGAGCAGAAAACATGGACCTCAGAGACTAAGGAAGAGTAGGAGGTGTTGTAGAGAAAACAGGAGTTACAAACACTTCAGAAAAGAGTGTTTTGGGGTCCAAAGGAGCAAGTGGCTCCAAAGAAGTTGTACAAACAAGAAATGAGGAAGATAAGAGAAAAAAAAGATCTAGAGGAGTGTTACTATGGGTTCCCCTTCAATATTCTTCAGAAAATGGTTAGGATTGATGTTGAAAGTGAGAGGAGAGAAATGTTTTCACTTTCTATTTTTACTTTTAAAATATTTTTACAATGATCAGTTATGTCTTTTGTAAGGGGAGAGAGAGAGGGGAAGAGAGAAGAGACCGAAAGCCTAGGCAAGCAGGAAAAGGGAGAAAAAAGAAAAGTTTTTTTTATCCCAGTATCATTAGAGCTAGCCTTTAGATGTATTATCACCTTGAGCAAACTGATTAATTTCTATAAACCATAATTTCTAATCCTGTCAAATTCTATTAATAACAGTAAATGTTTTTTAAGACTGGTCTCATGCAACCTGTATTAGTGGTTTCTGCGATGCTTCATCACAGGTTCTGCCACAGTAGCCCAGCCTCAGACCCTCCTATTAGAGTCAAGAAGACTTCAACCTTATTCAAGCATGTATTTCACTGAATTCCCTTCTATTCAGAAAATCTTACGCAACTGAGAGGTCACAGCTTTTGAGTTAAAGCTTAAGTTTCAAATATAAAATTTTGTAGTAGATTAAATTCACATAATGATGCATATATTTAATTCTCTGTGGATGTCCCATCTCAAACAGTGCATTTTTCTCAGACTGGCATTTCATATCTCCTACTAATTACCAGCATTCTGTCCTGGCATTTTGGTGGTAATCCAAGTACCATCATAATCTGTATCTGGACAATTGGCCATACTCATAACATGTTTCTCAAACTTTAATGTGTGTAGGAATTCCCTTGTTAAAATTCAGCTTTCTGGTTTCTGCTGCTTCCATAGGCCTGGATTAGGGTCAGTTGATCCAAATACTTAACAAGCTCCCAAGCGATGCTCATGCTGTTTGCCCATGGTCCAATTTACATAGCACTGCTTCACACCATAATTTCAACAAGATAGCTGCCATATCTTGTAAAATAGTGTTAATAATAAGGGTTCCTGTGGCTGTTTCATGTCTCAAGTAATGTGTACCACTGGTTTCTGAAATTACCACCAATTTTCTTCTTGGCTACATTTGGTTAGCTTAGTACCTGGCAATAATTTAGTAGGTATAGAGAACTGAATCATAGGTAGAAAAACATCCAAGAACTACTCTTTCAAAATCTTACTTTGAGTTCAACTCTCCCTTTCTTGCCTTGCGGTCAGCCCTAAATACAGTATCATTCTCAAAGAAATACAATTCTAAAACCAAAAGTAATGAAGTCAAATAAAGTCTTGAAATCTGCTTTCCTCACTTGTCTTTAAATAAATGTAGACAACAACTGCACCAACACAACATTTTATTTCTCTCTCCATCTAATAAGCTCAAACTCCCTGGTCAACCAGGACCTCATGGGTTCATGACTTTTGTCATGTCCTTCTTTTCTTGACCTTAATACCTTAATTTATGATCTGATTCTCTGTTTCTGCTCTCTGTTTTTCTTCTCTCCTTTGTTACTATGAACCATACACTCTGGAACTGGATAGACTGGGTTTGAATCCTGGCTCGGGCACTTAGCACATGTGGAAACGTGGATACATTTCTTAAATTTCCAGTGCCACGTTTTCCTCATCTGCCAAATGAGGATTCTAATAACCTGCTCACAGGGCCATTATAGAATTTTAATGACCTCTTGTAAATGGTTACAACAGAGCCTTGTATTCAGGATATGCTTTGTAAGCATTCATTATTATCTTATAAGGCCTGTCTCTCACTCTCTCAACTTATTTGTGATTTGTGATTTTAAAGCATTAAAGACAAACCTCAGCATCTCCCATTGATTTACTGTAAACTAAGAGGTGGCTTTAGAGAAAAAAGAATTGCCAACTTATCTAAATACAGTGAAATAGAGTGATTTAACATGAATTATTACAAAATCAATATTATCTTTTTCTCAGTTATCTCCTAAGATAGCTCCCGAGAAGCAGAACGATAATTCTCATTAGACATGTAATAATGACTGAAGAATGGTGACTCGCAAAATACTTTCTTCTTCGTGTAGAATCTTTCCTCCTTTAAGTAATTAACCAATCTGAAGAAGACTCCACTTGGCTTGGATACGCCACCGCAAGAACATCCAGACTCAACTCATACACAATTAAATCCTTGCACTCACTTTTCCTAACAAGGTTTCTTTTTAGAATCATCTGCGTGACATTCTCCTTTGCTGGAGAAAGTCAGTACAATTCCCTTTGCTTTATTCATAAACAAATTTATTTCCTTCAGAAGGGAATTTCCAAACTGGCAATAATTAACCAATTACAGGCTATATTTCTATAATTAAGCAGATATTTTATGTGTGAGAAAATTTTAGAAGTTCCTTAAAGATATTTCCAAGAAGAGTTTCAAAAAAAGTAAGGTTTATATAGCATGGCTGATATGAGATCAAGAAAATCACAGTTTAGCCTAACCCCTGAAAAATGAGGAAGGACAGGAAGTATACTTTAAGAAGAAGCAAATACAGTACTTTCAATAACACACATGGGTCTATAGCGTTTTTTTTTTTTTTTTTCCAAAATATACCCTAAAACAGAAACTTCAAAAAATCCAGGGTATGCTTTTGAAGAGCAAGGTTCTGTAACTCAAGTTTCTAATCAATACTTTTAGATAGGGAGGAATAAAAAATTCTCTTTATGGGTACAATATTTGGTGCCAAGTTTCCTCCGGAGAGGATTTTTGTCCCAAACATATAAAACGTAGGAAAGCAGAAGCACATATTACAAATCCTTATAAACCCCTCTGATGTTTTATTATGAAGAACTTTATGCTGACTCAACTAAAATCAGTAAATTGGTTACTTGATATTTCAGGATTATGAGTTTTTTTCCCTGTGGGACAATACTCAAAAAAGGAAATACATTTTACTATTTTGGGAGAAGAGAAGAGAGATATTGAATAACTTGAATCTAACTTTCTACTCAGGTGGAGGTAAAATCATTTCTTAAAATAAATATATTTAATATAAAGGAAGATCAGACAAATGTTCTTTAAAGAATCATATTGTGATATTTACTGATGTAAATATCTTTATTTGAAAAATGTATATACAATACGTTATAGGAAGTTGGTAAATTAACCGCTCTTATTAACTGTACTGAACTTTTGTTTTCAAAAAATAAAGTTTATATAAGGAATAAAAAAATTTAAGTGATATCTTTTATTTTAGAGAATTTATCATTTTAGTAATTAGAAACATCTTTCTATGATGTGCAAAAATTCAGATGATTTCTATATTTGAATTTTATACATTAAAGGATGCCTCTGTAATTGTTTGTTAGGATTGGATTTATTATTATATACCATAGTAGATTTCCACTGGATTAAAACTTGCTGTTTAATTAGAGATTTTTTTTCTAAGTATGAAGGATAGATCTGATGATTACTGGCTTTACATAAACAACCCCTGCTTATAAAAAATAAAAACTTTTGTGCTTATGCTGCAAAATTATGCATCCATGTTACAGTTGAAAAGTGAAGAAATATTAAAGTGCTAAAGTTACTTGCATTCTGTAACCTATAAAGCAATTTTCAATTTTCGGCTTAGAAGTTGATGTCACAGAATATTTATTAGAATTCATTCTGTAAACTGATGGGATAGAATGATAAGCATGAAAATTAGTAATGAAATAATTTTCAGGCATAGTATCAATGGCTCAGGAAAACTTTTGGATTACATATTTTTTAATAATTTTGTTTGTGTCACAAAACTTCAAAATTATACACTATTTGACCCAGTAATTCCATTTACAAAAATAAATTTAAAGAGATAATATTAATCAAAGCATGGATACTAATTTATGAAAAGAAATTAACCACTATATCAGAGTTGTACTTTAATTCTATAATTATAAGATATAATCTGGAAGTAAAAAAATAGAAATGATTAATACATTTATTCTAATATTTTATAGATATTGTGCTATTTTCAAAAATAATAGCATGAGAAAATTTTCTGTCTATAAAGCTAAAAGGATAAATCATAAAAAAACTGTATATTGAATATGCTATAATTTGTGTGGCAATGTTAAACAAAAATCTAAGCAAAATATGAAAAACAACAAATGCTCCTACTGTTTAATTTTTTTATTAATGTTATTTGCAGTGATTTTTTCTTTTTTTCTATGTAACTTCTGTATGAATCAATCATTTATTTTTATTATAAGCTAATTGACTATTCAGTTGAAAATAAAATGTGCTTTAGCATATTGGACTATGTTTGTTAACAAATGATTCCTATAGAATATTTCCTATAATCACTTCAATTAAAATATGTGTTTATTTTCTACTGATAAACTTTAGATCTTGAACTAGCTAAAAGGCGAACAAAATGAAGTGAAATTGTCAGGGGAAAAATGGTATTTAAAGTGAAAACTGACTGTATCTATGCCTTCTGAAAATATTATAAAATTTAAATTATTCATACCAGTAAGTCTGACTATTGCTCCTCTCCCTATGTAGAAACTTGTGGGAGAAAGAAATGATGAAACCAAGTCACTGCCAGTGATTCTGTCTTGCAAAAGATGAGAGAAAAAAAAAATGTCCTTCCTTTGGCAGATCTCATTAACATGCAGTTTAAATTCACATATGATAAGGAAATGAAGAATTAAAGAACTCTGAAGAGTCAAGTGAGACGAAAAAATATTATGGAAGAGAAGGGAAGGAGATGGTACCATTGTACCAAATGAAGAGAGATGCAGATGTAATATGCACTTGGAGTCCACCTACAAACACAAGAGGTGCTGATGTCAGGAAAAAATTTATCCTAATTGGTGTATCAGAAGATGGAAAGATTCCAGTTTATCTACACTACTGCTAAGCTGCTGGAAGACCCTATCACTAGATTGACTTTAATGGAAGCTTATACATTTCCTATTTGTTTAAGCCAACAGCACTGACACTGTAACTTTTCATCAAGGCATTCTAACTGATATATGGTCTTCAGGTAACCCCAGGTGGCATCTGGCTTTCACAGGGATATAGGGGTATCAATATACGCTATTGCATTTCCAAGGAAACTAGAAACAGAGACATAAAATCCATTAGGACAAAAATGCCACCATAGTCTTTCTATTTCTGTCTAAATATTTGTGGTCATGAAATTAAGCTTTTCTATAGATAAACTATAGATCTTGAATTAGCTAAAAGACAAACAAAATGAAGGGAAATTGTGAAGGGAAAAATAGTATTTAAAATGAAAACTGTGTCTATGCCTTCTGAAAATATAAAATTTAAATTATCCAATATTAAGCAGTCTTTCATATCATCTTCATCTAATCTCTGTGAAATGTCATTTCACTCTCTTTCTCTTCCCTATCTATCCATTTCTCCAGATATTTTCCAACATTACATTACCTCTGATATGCAACACATAAGAAATTTGGGTAGAGGACCTTGGTTTTCAATTTCAAATTCCCAGAAGATAGATCACTGACATTTTCTGAATCAATATTTGACTATTGCAAAGAGAAATTTTTCTTAATATTTCATGTGACAGAAAGGAAATGACTATTGACAATGTTAAAATCAGTTTCTCCATTTTATATTTCCAACTGATAACTTCTCTTCAACTTTTAACAGGGAGAAATTATACTTATGCATTTATTGGCAACTTCTATGTTACTTAGGTATTTATTTGTTGATAATTCAAGTGACATTTTTTGAGTAAAAATTAATATATTGGTTTAAAGAACATCTCTTGAATATAAGTGGGCTTGATATTTTGAAAATGCTTTCTTAACAAATTTAAAAAAACATAATAAAAATTTATTGTATAAAGAGACTTATTTGGTACAAATAAAGGGACAATTTGTTGGTGTTTGTTCTAGTTACTATTGTTGCATAATAATCCACCCAAATTTTGAAATATAAAAAAGCTATATCATTATATTCAAGGATTCTAGGGCTTAGGAATTCAAGGATGGAACAGTGATTGCTTGCTCTACTAATTGATGTCTTTGGCCTCAGCAGAAAGACATGAAGTCTTATGGGAATTAACAGATGTGGCCTGGAATCATCCAGAAACATCTTATTTCACATATCTGGCAATTGATGACAGCAGGCAGTGGAACCTCTTGGAATTCCTCACAATATGGCTGCAGCTGGGTTCTAAGAGCAAGTCTTTCAAGAGAGCAAGAAAAGAATGTGCTATTGTGATGACCTAGCCTCAGAAGTTCCAAAGTGGTACTTCTCCCATACTCTTTTGCTTGAGGCAGTTATGATAGCCCATGTGGTCCAAGGGAGAGGACAACTGGGAGGAATGTCAAAGTCAAATTGTTAGACAAGCTTGTTATTACTGTGGCCAACCTTTGGAAGCTACAATTGCCACAGGGCTTTTATTTATTCTGACAATCTTTAAAGATACATGTTTGAGTACTCTAAAAATCAAAAGGCACTATCAGCATAGGTGAGATGGATGCAGCAGCCTGGCCACTAAGGAGCCATCAATATGTAACTGTCATAGACATAGAGCTCTGAGTCAACACAAGGGAGTATGTGGAGACCGACATTCTAAGTAGTCACTAATATGTTTCTAGCAGTAAGTATATACTTTTAAATGATTTGCACATACTGTACTTTAGCCTCAATTAAGAGGACATTTCATAAAACCATATGTCATATATATGCATCTAATAGGGCAATAAAGTTGTTGAGATTGTGTTGGTCTTAAACTACCCTATTTTTCTATCTTTTCTTCAATATTCTTCCAAGTAGCTAAGTATGCAACTGTGTTAATGATCTGTTTACATAAAAGCTTTATATAATTGCTATAAAATTTGTCATTTGTACTACCACCTGAGGAGAAAAAAAGTTTTCTTAATCTTTGCACTTGACTTTCTATTTAATTTTAAACTAGATTGTTCATGACATTTTGCCTTTTTTCCTTTGAGCTAAATGAAAAGTTTCTATTGTTTTGCATGCCAGTGTCTCATAGATGATATACTGTGGACTTAAATGAGACTCAGAGGTTTTTAACAGTTGGAAGGCCAGTACTCAATATTTATCCTGGTGTTGCCATGGCTACTAATGCAGACAAAATATGCTGAACAAGTTCAAGCTAGAGACAGCAGGAAAAGCACACAGGGTCTCATTAATGGTTTCAACCATCAACCACAGTGAAAAATAGTGACTGAATGTGCTGTCTTGATTTCCTATTCTGTTGTTCTCACTAAAGATAAAGTGAGACTATTTAGGGCTAAATACGAGGGCTGTCCAGAAAGTATCCAGCCATTGTTAATACAACAAGAACAGTTACATGGCTGGATATCTTCCGGACAGCCCTCGTATATGTTAACACGGTTTTGTAAGTGTTATCCTTATTGTTGATAAGATGGCAGGGAGAAGATTACTCTAATCTTACTGTATTATCACCTGAAAGCCTTAATGTAAATAACATCCGGTTATTATACTTTAACCTAAAACCACAGGCCAATAAACCTCTGCTATTGGCTAAATATTTGTATTATATATTAACTACATTAAATATTACTATGAACATATCACATTAAGGAAATATTATATACAATTTTTTTGTGTGTGTTCTATATAGTTGTATTCAGGATAAAGAGAGGATTTTTCTTCTCAGGATTAATCTATCCTAGTTTATGTTTTTGCTATTTAAAATTATACTATTTTATTAATAAATGATAAATTATCAATAAGCTGGCACTTTTAAAAACATTGATTGATCTTCAAGAATGTGTTCATAGAAGTAAATTCACTCAAAATTTGTGGCTAATTAAGTCACTAATGATTTTAACAAAGAATGATTTTATTTCATCAAATGCACTCAGTTGCTAGAACTGACTATCCAAACACTTTTCACTTAAAAAAATAAAGAGAACACCTAAGAAGAGCCCTTAGTTATTTAGATCTAGAGCATGGGCACTGATTCATTTGATTCATTGAAGAATTCACTAATTCAAATGTTTTTAGTCAATATATTGTTGATGACCCTGTTCATGATTTGGAAGATTATAGCCATAGCTTTCAGTATCACAGCCTTGCTGTTTAATAATATCGTAAAAATCACCTTCAAATCTTTAGTCTTTCTTAATACACTACTGAAGTATTAAGTTTTATTGGGGGGGTGGCAATCTAATTCTGTATTGCCAAACCTTGTTTATTCTGTGAAATTATTTCCTACCTTCTTCCACAATGCTTTGGCATTATTTAATTCTTGTTATCTATTCATAAAAGTTCAAGAGTCATTGTTCATTTTCACATTAAAGTTACACTCCCTCTTCCAGGCTTAGTATTAAGTATGTGAACAATTACTCAAAAACTCAACTAATATATGACAACTTCGAAGAAAAGTGAAACTCCAGGGGGTTCCTGTTCATTGGATTAGATAATGCAGTTTTGAAAGCTATTTTACCTAATCCTAAAGCACCTATATTGGTAAACCACCAGTGTTTAAGCAGAGAGCTCAGGGATCTTCATTAGTGTCATCCTAATAGTGTGAGTTATCCAAAAGCAATGTCTGACATCAACATTAATTGTGATTTGTCTGCATTTTCTGCAAAAAAAAAAAATTCTTCAATTATTATATTTCTTGGTATCTAGAAATAGGCAGCCTTTTTGTATACAATTTTGGGTAGGACCACTTCAAAATATAGATCTGCACATAGCTCACCATTAATGTTAATGTCTGTGGTAGACACCAGTGCAACTATAGGTTTTTTTTTTTTTTTCCCCCCCATTTACTGGCTGAATGATTTGGACATTTTCCTTCGCCTTTCTGAAGTCATGTTTCCTCTTCTATAAAACACATATATTTTTTGCAAAATTACTAATCACTGAGCTAGGCACCATAAATACAAAAGTGAATCACCTGGCATTGTTGCTGTTACAGAATTCTAGTCTGTATAGGCAAAACAAACAAACAAACAAACAAAAAAAAACACAAGCCTTTATAGAGACAGAGTGAAAGGAGTACTTAAATAGTGTTACAGAAAGCATGTTCTGGAATTGTGAAGGAACCATCAACCTTGAATGGAAGATGGAGAGGATTCTCTGAGGAGGACATGTTTAAGTGAGTCTCAGAATTTGAGTAGTTTGTGCTAATATGGGAAAAAAATGGCTATTAGGACAATCTAGGAAAAAGTCTTTATATAGAATCCTGAACTTTTAAAGTGAAAGTAGGTTAACCAAATATCTCCAATCACACAGAACTGAGGGGTTTCTTCCACCCCAAGATGCAGGATTTTAGTGCTATTAAAACTTGCAAAGTCAAAGTCAAACCAGGAAAATTGTTTACTGTAAAAGTGAATTGTAATTTGGGAAAAGTAATAAATGTAATAAAACTAAACATAAGCTCTATTTTAAGTATACAATGTAGTATTGTTAGCTATTGGCATTATGTTATATACTAGATATCGAGAAATTATTTGTCTTGCATAACTGAAAGTTTATATTCCTTGACAACATCTCCCTATTTGCTCCTTTCCTTAGCTCCTGTAAGTTACCATTGGACCTTTTGCTTCTATGAGTTTGACTTTAAAAATAAAGGGGATGGGAGGGTATTTTGGGAGGTGATGGATATGTGTATGCCCTTGATATTGGAGATGGTTTCACAGATGTGTACTTATTCCGAAACTCATCTAGTTCTATACACTAAATATGTGTAGCTTTTTACATGTCAATCACACTTCAATAAAGCGGTTTAAAAAACAAAGTATAACACGGTGTGGTAGGCAGCTTCTAAACATGCCCTCAATAATCCCTCCCCCCGTTATTCACATCTTTGCATGATCCTGCCCCTTGTGTGTGGGCTGAACCTAGTGATTCGCCTGTAACAAAATGAAGATAGTAAAAGTGATGGAATGTTACCTCAGAAATTAGGTTAGGAAGACCTCTTGTTTCCTTCTTACTCACTCTCATTCTTATTCTGAGGGAAGCCAGCCACCATATTGTGAACTGTCATCTGGGGAGAGAAAACAAACAAAAAATAAAGTAAGCATATAAAAGAGGCCTCCGGACAATAGCCAGCAAGGAATTGATCCATTCCAGCAACCCCATGGGTGAGCTTGGAGTGGATCCTCCCTCCGTCAAAGCTTCATTTTAGACTACAGTCTCAGACAACACCTTAACCATAACCTTGTGAGTGAAGCTACAGCAGAGTTACCTACCAGGCTACGCCACATCCAGATTTCTGACTCGTAGAAAATGTGAGATAATGAATATTTTAAAGTCTCTAATTTTTAGGATAATTTGCTATGCAGTCATAGATAACTAATACATATAGTATAGTGAAAGTAGAGTGTGATCAACTGGGGCATGGAGTGTGATAAGATATATGTGGTGGAAATTTGGTTTTAGGCAAGATTATAGAATGATTTATTAATACTATCCAGATGTAAAGGTGCCTCTTTCTCTACTTTCCCTTTAATGATGGATGTTTCTGGGGTTAGTGTTCTCTTCTTTTTCTCCTGGTTTCCTGTTCCCACTTTTCTTACTCTGTGCCATAAGTTCTCTAAAAATAAAAATTTTAGTTTTAAAAATAAAAAATATGTTATTCTTTTATTCACACATTCTTAAGGAAGTCACCATTCTTATTACTACTCAGTGTCTTTCTTTTGTAGGATTATCAACACTTATAAAGATAAGAGTATTTGTATAATTTCTTCTAAGTTGACTATCTTTTCATAACTATTTGTATTTTGTTTAATAATGCGTGTGACAGCTGTCCTTTTCCTTTCACAGAGTAAGCATTTTATAAAGTTTTGTTAACATGATTGAGTTAATATTTACATACTAATTCTAATTAATTAACACTGAGCTCCTCTAGAAAAGTTATGTAAAGGAGTTCATGCCATATCAAAATATTCCATGTTTTTTCATTCCTTAAAAGAGAATTAAAAATAACATATGGATATATGTACAAATAGTATATAAAAGATAGAAATTATTGACAATAAAAAGTTAGTTTAGGAAAAGGAAAGATATCTTTTCTAGCTTTTCTTCCATCATAGTGAATATTTTGTCATAATCACAATTGTCATATAAGAAAAATAGTTAAGTTAGAACATATATTAATCTAATGCAAAAGTATAGACTAAGATTTAAGTTGATAGATTGAAATGTACATAATGCATCTGGAGATAATGAAATGTTTATATTGCATCTGTATAAAGCATTTCTAGTTTAATTTCCATAAAGGAGATGATTTCAAAAAAAGACTTTAAATACCACCAAATAAAATTGTTTTGTATATTCCCATCTTTTTCTTCATTCTTCATTTATCTATTCATTAAAACACAAGCATTTACCGCTTATGTTTTTGTATGAAGTTCTGCTAAGGTTTGCTAGAGATACTAAAATGAATATCCATAGATCATTTCTTCAAAGATACATAGAAAGAGAACTTATACGTGTGATGGATTCAAACATCCAAATATGGGTATCATATCTATTAGTTTCTTCATCAGTGATCTCCTTGTATGCCTTCCAAAACAGTTGACTATAACATTTCAAAGTTTGGCTCATATAACATATATCTCAGGTGGAACTGGAAAATAACATTGCCAAGTTGTATAGGTTTTCACTCATTCTAATCTCTAGGTTAAACTAGACAGAGAGAGCATAGGGTGGAGTGGAAACAGTTTGGATGTAGTTCGCTTCAAATTTCATTCATCTACAGTGACTACAGTAAAGTTGGTTTCAAGTTTTGTGGGACTTGAGACCTATACAGATTTGGCCATGACTTTAAGAAAACAAAATAGTAAAATTAAAAAAAAAAGATAAAATTAAGCAAATACTTAAATTAGTAAAAGGAAACATTGTTAAAAAATGTGTATTAAAAATAGAAAATACCACAGTATTTATAAAATCTAGGAGGAAAATATATTTTTAAGAATTAACTATCCCTCACATTACTCTCTATAAGTTTTTAAAAAAAAAATCTTTAGAATTCATGTTCTTTGTACCTTACATAGAGGTAACCAAAAGGTAATTTAGTATCCTCACTAGCAAGTTTGATCAAAATTTATTTATTGCTGATGGTTAAAAAGTATATTTTAGCTTCTCAACTAATTTTGCTAACATTTTATTTAAATTTATAGGTTTCTTTTCAAATTAGGGTAACAAAATTTTCAAGTATTTTTGCTCATAGCTAACATTAAGATTTGAGGACATTTCGGGTCCTCTGTAGCAATGACAAAACATAATAATCTTTGAATTAGCAACATCCATTAACCATGTTCCTCGAGGCCTCCCAGGACCTTGGAAAGGAACTGTGTGTGAGGAAATGTAATGCTCTAATTTTAGTAGCTGCACAATACTCCACCTCTTTATGATATTTTTGATTAATATTATTACACTCTGTGGTGATTCTTTACACTCAATCCACCAAAGGTAACCTTGTTTTCTTTTAACATAAAATACAAGATTATCTTGTCTCCAATGATACAAAAATAAACAGACATTCACCTCTTAAAAAGATATCTATATATTAATAGACCCGAGTCCAAAATATGTAGTATTTGACTTATATAAATTTCCCCAGCAGCTAAAGGTTATACTATATACTGTCTATTATTATATCATCAAATATACATTGCTTTATATTAAATGCAATATGTATTTTTGCAAATATAATATATAGGAAAATTATGTGACTGTGAATATTGAAAGACACATCATATAAGCCTATAACATATTTAATATAAAATTCAGTCTATTTTATATAGCAAGCAATTTCTATAAAATAGACATTGGTTAAGGTACTTTGTCAAGAATTATTACATTTTGCCAATTAAAGTAGTATTTATTATTTCAGCCTACATTTACATTCTTTGCCCAGTTTCTTTTAAGTTAGTTATCACTTAAAATTAATATCATTTTATAATGATAAATTATATCAAAATCATCATTTAAAATTGCCCAATGCTACATTGTTCTAAATTTTTAGTTCATTAAATATGAAATGTCTGACTTTGAATCAAAAGTATAGTTCATTATATCTCAAACAAGAAGCTGTACAGTTAATCAAAATATGTGCCTAAATTATTGACACAGTTTTGCCTTCTTAGGGTTAGCTTGCTCATGCCAGCAGTGAAGAAGCCTGGAGAGCAAGCAGCAATGAAATAGCGAAAGGCGTTTTCCACAGCTTGTTGAGAATTGAATATTTTTCCTTGGTTGAAGTGGTCCAAAGCCTGGAAGAAGTGGTAGTCACTTGGTGCAAAGTCTGGTGAATACGGTGGATGACAGAGAGTTTCTAAGTCCAGCCTCTGTAGTTTGAACAGCGTTGTTTATGTGACATGTGGATAAGCATTATCTTACAAGAGGATTGGCTTGTCTCTACTGAGCAATCTCAGCGGCTTAATGCTTAAGCATCCTCATCATTTCACCCAATTGGTTGCAGTAGATATCCACTGTAATGGATTGACCAGTTTTCATGGACTGCCAAACAGACACCATTAGCTTTTTTGGATGAATATTCGGGTTTGGACTGTGTTTCAGTACTTCGTCTTTGTCCAACCATTGTCCTGAACCCTTGCGATTATAAAAAGAATCCATTTTTTCGTCACACGTAACAATACAGTGTAGAAGTGGTTCGCCTTTATGTTGTGACAGCAAAGAAAGGCAAGTTTCAATATGATTTCTTTTCTGATGTTCCTTTAATTCATTCAGAAGCCAGCTATCCAGCTTCTTTACCTTGCCAATTTATGTCAAATGGTCCAATATCATTGGAATAGTAACGTCAAACTTTGCTGTTAATTCGTGCATGGGTTGAGAAGGATTTTCTTCCACTACAGCTTTCAGCTCATCATTATCCCACCTTGGTCTAAGGTTGCCCATGTGGTTCATTTTCAAGATTGAAATCACCAGAATGGAACTTCTCAAACCATCGAGGTACTGTGCGATCATTAGTCACATCCTTCCCAAACTCTTCATTGATATTTTGAGCTATCTGTGCTGTATTGCTTCCACAACAGAACTCATATTAGAAAATAATACAAATTTTTTACTTATGCATGGATTCACAAAAATTGCTCTAAAAGTAATTTGACAGACAATTACAACCCAAAATGTGTGTTTGCAAGACTCATGTACCTTCACAATAAACATAAAACAAGAATTGTCAAAGTGAAATGTCAGAGATATCAACTGTCAATCTTAGTACTTAAGGAAATCAAAAATTTCGTACTTAATAGGTTTCCAAAATTGATCACCAATATCTACCTACTTTTAATTCTAAAAGTTATTAAAAACTTTGCCACTGTAGACATCTCACCAGATAATCCATATATTCAATATTATTCTATCTGACTTTCCTCTTCTTCTACAAATACTCTAGGTAAACTCTTCATTTCGTGTTTACATTAATTTAGGTTGATATTTGTTGAGCAGGAGAAAAGTCAAGATCATCAATAAATTTTGCATTGCTTTTTGGAACACTCACACACAAGGGAGAAAGATACAAACATCGCATAATTGTCAAAATGTGGCCTTGTATCATGAATGGTTCTTTTTTCCACAAAAAAAATGTACATTTAGGCAGGACTCAAGCATTACAAAAACGATTCATGTAACCTATAATATTTGTACTCCCTTAATATTTTGAAATAAAAAATGTACATTTACAGCAGCTTTCACCAAAGAAAATTTTTTGAATGATTTCCACTATTAAACAGGATGTATCTTAGCAGATGTAAAAGGTCTAAAATGAACGTGATGGAGGATTCCCAGTTTCCCCTTTACTTTCCACCCTTGCCTCCTTTCTTCTGTCCTCTCCTCCTGGTGAACCATGGCAGGGCTTGCAGAGTTCTCAGGAAGTACTATTTTGATGGATATCAGGACTGCACCAAAGCACTAATGCAAGAACAACCTTTGATGTCAAGTGTCAAAAAAACTGCTGCCTCAGCCAAAACTACCTGGACACGTAATCATATAGATACCTTATCAAAACCCCAAACCTATTTTAAACTTGTGGTCATCTGCTCTCTGATACTCACTAAAAGGCATCAGCTGAATAAAGATTTTAACTGAAATTTGAGTATTTTAAATAGCTTCCTTGAACATAGGAATGTAACCCCCCACTGAAGTATAAAATTTTAATAAAAAAGAACCAATGATGAACAGCACTTTCTGATTCCAGGATGAGCCCACACAATCTAACAATTTATAATTATATTTATTGAAAAGTCTTTCAAGTTAAGACAATTCAAAAATCCAAATTCTCTTTTGGATCCCTTCCTATGAGTCTTTGCATACCCACTAGTGGAGAAAAACTATAGTTGCACAGTTTGCAATAGAACGTTGGATTCTAAAATCAGATAAATGTACTCTGCAATTGAATTTTAAGCTAAGAGAGAAGGGCTCAACCCTTTCTCATGTGCACAGGCACTTCTTGATTTTAAGGTTACTTGAGTTTTACTTGGTGTTAAGGATGGGATTAGGGAGTGAACCTCCCAATAAGGGGGCCATTTAGAACCCCTTTATCATGTCATCAAAATAAATTATATTTAGGTTCATTTGTAAGGGATTCAATATCAAAATTATTTTTACTGTTTTTGAACATTAAGTTAATTCTTGTTAAATTTTATGTTCTTGATGTGTACACTTCCTGGGAACATTTAAAACAAGTGTGTCAACTTTGAGTAAGGCCATACATGGTCAAGGAAAGTAGATTTCCAGAAAAAGCAGAGAGTATATTTTCCCGAAAAATGTTTTGTTGACTAAGTCAGGTAGCAACTAAATCTCCACTCACCAGGTTAGAAATTTCCAGTATTATCTGGAGATGGAGAGTAAAACAATATGAGAAGTAAACATGGAAAAGAGAGGCCTTCACAAAAATCAAGAGCTATGGGCTCACTAGTTTATTTTTGCTTCCATTGCATGGTGCTTTTGGAGCAATATCCAAAAAATCTTTGCCAAGAACAATGTCCTGGAGTTGTTCTGTATGTTATCTTATATGAATTGTAGTGTTTCAGATCTTATGTGTAGGTCTTTAATCTATTTTGAGTTGAAATAGGCCAGTGACAGAAAGACAAATGCTGCATGATGTCACTTTTTTTTTTTTTTAGGAAGTAGTAAGGATTTTTATTGTCCAAACAAGAGATCATAACAGAAGACACAAATAAATTAATTGTTCTGATAACTGTAGACTCCAGGGTATCTCTATGGAAAGGTCAGCTCCTCAGGTACTGAGAGATAAAAGACTACCCAAAACAAAAACAAGTATGAGACAGGGCTCAAGGCAATGATTGAACATGTACAGAGTGAGGAGAAATAAAAAGGCAGTTTCCCTATTTCCTTTCCTCAGTACGGTATGTGTTGCATAAAGGAATGAGGCTCATTCTGGTGACAAATGCTTTCATATAGACAATTTTGAATTCTTCCATCTCTTCCCCCCCAAAAAGATTCAGGCCCTGACCTGATGATGAACAAGGAAATTAAAATATGGTGACACTACTTTCACATGAACTCAAGACTATAATCTAATTGTAGTTACCATCTTTACTTAACATCCATTTATCTATACCAAATCAGTAAGTCGAATTTTCTCCCTTAGGAAGTTTTCAACCAAATTGGAGTTAAATTAATCTCACATTAAAGTGCAAAAAAGGATATGCAAGACTAGTGTTTGTTCTATGACATAAAAAAGAAACATCCCTCCAATAACACTGGCCCAAGAGGTACCACACGAAGAACTGGCTAAAGGCAAAGTGATCTATTGGGCATGCCAAAACGCAAGACAATTCCAGTTTCAGCCTGGAAAGAGGTCCCTGCCAAGTCTGGCTTTTAACTGTACTCAGGTCTCAAAAACAGATCTTAGGTCTACCTACCTGACAAGGCTGGCACACAGCACCAGTATAGTCAAGAGGCCCAAAGTTGTTTAAACTAGTCAGTGAGCAAACGTCTACTACATAGTAACAGATAGGAGAAGGTGATCATCAGAAGTCAGAAGGTGAGAGAAATAGCGAGATGGTCATGAAAGTGTACAAACTTGCATTTATAATACGAATAAGCTCTGGAGACCAGAAGTACAGCATAGTAACTACAGTTAATGATAATGTATTGTGTACTTGGAATTTGTTAAGAAAGTAGACCCTAGGTATTCTCAGAACACACACGCACACATGGGTGTGTGTGATGGATGTGTTAACCACTTGATTTTGGTAATCATTTCACAATGTGGGTATGTCATGCATCTTTTTGTACACCTTCTATACATGAAAATTTTTAATCACTAATTATACCTCAATAAGCTGAAAGAAAAAAAAATCAAAGAAGATGAAAACCCAAACTAAAATGGTGTGGGCATTAAGCATTAAATATCTTAATGTCTTTGTCATTTGAATTATGCCATTTAAGAAAAAAAATAAAAAGATTATCCTTAGTTTAGTACCCTCCACATGTTAATGCCCTACTTAATGTTCCCAGTAAAAGTAAAATATATTTCTATCAGATCTAAAACTAAGGAACAGGTTTGTCAAAAATTTCTATAATCCTCTGACTATAATGGCTCACTTTACCATGAATGCTATTTTTTGGGGGATTATAAGATATCCATTTTGTCTTATTGGTTAAAATAATACCTCCATAATGGTGACTGTTAGTACAACTAATGTAAAGAAAATCATCACACATTAGAATTATATAATTTTTATTACTAACATATTTCTATGGCATAGAATAAAATTATATGAGTAAATAGCTTCTAGAATAGAAAAGAGATATGAGTAGAAACCACTTTTGGGTAAAAAAAGGCTTAAATATAGTTTTTGCAGAGTCATCCATCCAGTAATATCTTGGAAAGTATATAACACGTGCAAATAATACATAAAATAAACAGTTTAAAAAGAATAATAATTATCAATCTGTTAAATAATAGAATTTAACCAGTAATTTTTGTTTCTTCTCTGCCTTTCTCCTAATATGATTCTTTCCAGCTGTAGATACAACCATGGCATTTCTCAGTCAGCTAGATATGGCCCTATGACCAAAGAGTTGTAAGGAGCAATGGAGGGTGGGCCGTCTGAAGTAGTCATCAGGGAGAAAAGGTGTGGCCTTTTTTGTCATATTCTCTGTCTTGATTTTGAGAGGTTTGTGAGGAATAATTAAATGATAAATTAAAATATATAAAAATATGCTCAATGTACATATATTTGGAAGGGCATATAAGTTTGCTGAATATATAAATGATCCAACCATTTAAAAATGTCACAAATTTTGTGACTTTGTTTAATTTATTCTTTTTTTTTAATGTTTTTAGGCATATCCATCATTTGGAATGGAATGAGATGAAGACTTTATTAGAGTACTAAGTGTTTCCTTAGGCAAATTGAAACTTTGTCAATTAAGCTAGTAGTGATATGAAATCATTTTTGGAAGTTATTCAATATATGCACAGATAATTTATTTTATGCCCTAACTTAGCCTTCAAAAACATTTTCCATTCATTGTATTGGCTATATTTTCTCTGTTTAAACTCAAAAAGTCAAAAAATATTTAACCATTAAGGATATTTTAATATGGTCTACAGCATTCAAGATATTTAACTAGTAAGTCTCAAAGTTGGTAATGTTTCTTGGTAATTGAATAGCAGACAATTTTATATTTTATTTTAAAAACTGACTATACTCATTAATGATAATCCAGGCAATTATTATTCCATAAATATTGAGGAAGATGGCTTTTTGATAGATTTAAAGCAATATAATCCCATTGCTAGTAAGTTATAAAGCTGTGATTCCAACTCCTTGTGCATTTTTGGCAATTGTCCCACATATTCATTTTGGGGAATTTATAATGAAAAAATATTGGGTGTTTGAGCAATTTAGTCCTAAGTAAAACTATGAGAGCACAATCAAAATCCCCACTTAGCTGTGTCTTCAAAAAAATGGCAATGCAGACAATAAAAGACAGCCTACATAGTTGGCATTAGTGTCTTTTTGAAGGCTCTGAATAAATTTTATTGTTTTGTGTAAAATCAAATAGTAAATGATATAATAATTACAGTCAAATGGGAACTTATATGCAGAAGACACTTGAAAACCAATGGATTTCAAGTAGCCAAAAAGGCAAAATAGAAATATATGTTTAAGGCAAAATAATACAGGAGTTATTTCTATTTTGCTCTTTTAATTTCACATATTAATATATTATTATATTTTAATGTCATTTCATGTTATATAGCATACTAGACATAATTAACATTATCTGGGCTTATTTATAACAATTATAATTGGTATATTATTAATTTACTATTATACATAAATATCTTTCTAAATGAAAACAAGGCATTCTGTTATCAAGCATTCAGATACCCTGGTTTACTCATACTTGTTTCAAAATTTAATTATTCTCCAAGTAAAAATCATAGTACATGTGTCTATGGAGGTCAAAGTTGTGTATGAAGGTCATTTTCTAACTTGAAACACATATCTTGGTATTCATAAAAAAGATATAATTAGCCTTTGTGTTTCCCACATTATAACAAATAATATTACAAGAAAAAAGTGATACTTTGGTGGAAAACAGAGAAAAATATTCAATAGTGCAGTAAGGAACCATTTAGTTGGAGAAATGAAACAAAAATGTGAGATCATGGCAATATATTTTAGTTTGAAAATTCAAAAATTAGAAAATTAAAATATTTCTCACGTGACAAATTTTGGCAATTACTTTTTAAGTTTTATCAAATGGTTAAAATGATCACAATTTATGTTTGTGAACCTAGCAATCAATACTTAAAATCAATAGAAATAATTTCTTTATTTTCAATACCTTGTCTTGTTTATTCTCACTATCTTGTCTGTTTTGGAAATCACCATTTTAATAATACAATAAAATCTTAATTTCCCAATCAAAATGTAGAAGTTTATATTTGTATAATTTTTAAAAATGTATATTTTACTTGAATCATAATGTAAGTTAATAATTTTCTTTTAGTAGTTACCTAATTATTGATATTATCATAACACAATATAAAAAATATGATCAAAGCAAGCTTTGAAAATTAATAAACCTAAATAAATCATAAACTTAATAAATTGCTCTGACATCTTTAATCATGTAACCATTTATTTTATTGACATTACATAAATTAAATTTAAACCTTAGAAATCAGGGATTAGGCTAAGATTTATAAGGTTAACATTTTTTGTGAGGGGAGCTGTGACTATGGTGGATATTAATGTCTGGATCTTTTGATTTTAATTGAGACACAGAGTTTGGCATTGAATTATTCAGATAGTTTATTTTTATCTCATAAAATATACAGTCTGGTGAAAGTTCAGTGAGTTTCATTTTTAATCTTGTATGTCCTCATTTTAGAAAATCTAGATAATTAAAGAAGCTAGGTTTTATTTGCTGCTTGTGGAACATGTATTAGCGGTATGACCAAAGCAACAATAAAAAATAAAAATGATAAAAATATACAGAAAACATAAATGAGATAATTGAATTATGAGAATTAATAATGGGAAGTGATGAAGAAAGAAGAAAATCTAAGATTTAAAGGCATATGCCTATATAAAGACCATTGTAAGAAACAAAGCAGGAGGCCAAAATGTTTTTCTTTATGTTCTCTTTACTGACATTTACATTATAAAAGAAATACATGTTAGTTACAGCAAATGCATTAAATAACATGTCCAATGTAGAAAATAAACAGATGTTTATGTTTGCCAAACAATAATGATGATGATTAACAATGGTTATCTATCTGATTTAATGTTTAACATATATTTTTATATAGTGGAAATCTTTTAAGCCATAGGTCTTGGTATTCTATATTTTACCCCAACAGTTTCCATTTTAATAGTTTTTATGTAATGATAACTGTTAATGATTACATCACTAAGTAGATATACTATTATGCATTTGTATTTCTATCTTTTCCTTTATTTTATGTTTTGGATATTCTTCCCTAGTATATTCTCCTTTTTACTATGCTCATATTAAAACGTTGACCTTCAGTTATCTGTATTTTTGTTGTTGTTATTATTCACTATGTTATGATGTCCTAGATCACCATAAGCTACTATATTGCCCTGATTATTGTCATGACATTTTTATTATGTAACAAACCTCTGTCAACACACCTTTTGGTTCGTTTTTCTATTTTTTTCCTCTCAGAGAAAAATCTAGTATATTTTGTTAAATTGAATAGCCAAGATTCTGGAACATTGAAATTAAATTTCATTAAAACCTATAGTGACACTGAACAAAAACTGACATCTTTTCCATATTTAGTTTCCAAGAATCAGAAGGCACTAACAAAAGATAAATAATATACAGAACAATAAAAGAAATACACAAATCACAATTATATTTAAAATTAAAATTTCTGAACCACTTAATGTCAGACATAAAGATGAAATTCCACTATGACGGAAGAGGCTGCATTGAGGAAATCCTAAACAAAAATTAGAAACTCCTTGAAACTATTAGGAAGCTATTTTATAGCTTTCTAGTTCACTGGGTCTCATTTGTTACAAACGCAAAATTTCAGGACCAACTAGAAATCTGAATAGCCTTCCATCTCTCACGGCACTGGCTTTAATTGCAGCCAAATTTATTGTTAATATTATTGCAATGATCACCAGTGTTATGATTATGTTTAAGATATTTATGACACTCTGGTCAACTCTATAAAGAGGAGAAATAGTAAGAGCTAGAAAGGTGAAAATTGAATAAGAATAAATAAAAATGTAATTATTTACAGCTTCTATCATCTATCAAAAAAAAACTCTCAATAGAATCAAAATACAAACCCTTAGAATACAAATCTTTCATGTTTGCCTCATTTAAAATAAGACACACTTAAAAATTAATAGCATTTCTCAACACCAGCAATAAATAACTACACAACTTACTAAAAATAAGATCCCATTCACAAGAGTCTATGCTGTAAGGTCTCACAAAATTAATGGAATCAGTAATTTACGATATTTCTAAGAAAAAAAAACTTCAAAAATGTAAAGCCTATGCTATACCTTCTAAAATTTTCCACATTTTTACATCGTCATATTTGGAATGTTTTATAATCAATACGATATGAAAATATTATGTCATATGTCAGTTGAAAGCATTTTTTAATTGTCTATAAAACAATGGTGTATCTTCTGATCAATAGCATCCTAGATTCAATGACTCATGGTAAAAGACATAGGAAATTATCTGAATAAATGGTGATACATTACATGGTTTTGGATTAGATGACTTAATATTAAAACAATGTCCATTCTCCCTAAATTAATTTATAGATTTGATAGAATGCTAATCTGAACCTAATTGAGTTTCTCCAAAAGTTGAAAAACCATATCTAAAACTCAAATGGAAGTATTAAGGACTGCAAAAACTAGTTCCCTAATAAAAAAAAAGGTGAAGAATTTGTTCCATCAAATATTAAGATATTTAGGCAGACCTCACTTTTCACAGTTCAAGACTAGCTCCCACTCCTCCCCATCCCCCACACACACAATGACTATGGCTGCAAAAAGAGTCTTAATAATCAACAGGTAAAGTTACTATTGTTACAGGACCTTTAAGTTTTTTTTTCCTCAAAATATTAAACTCTCCTAATGTTGGCTATCATTAGAGAGAATAGACAGTCTACAGAATGGGAGAAAATATTTGCTCTCTACACCTCCGATAAAGGGCTAATAACAAGAATCTATCTAGAACTTAAAAAAAATCAACAAGAAAAAAATCAAACAACCCCTTCAATAAATGGGCAAAGGACATGAACAAAAACTTTTCAAAAGAAGACAGAATAATATCCAGCAAACATATAAAAAAATGCTCAACATCTCTAATCATTAGAGAAATGCAAATCAAAACCACAATGAGATATCACCTAACCCCAGTGAGATTGGCTTCTATCAAAAAATCCCAAAACAACGAATGTTGGCCAGGATGTGGAGAGACGGGAACACTTTTACACTGCTGGTGGGACTACAAATTAGTGCAACCTCTGTGGAAAAGAATTCGGAGATACCTCAAAAAGCTAAAAATAGAAATACCATTCAAACCAGCAATAGCACTATAAGGCACCTACCCAAAAGAGCAAAAGACATTCTGTAATAAAGATATCTGCACCCGGATGTTTATTGCAGCACAATTCACTATTGCAAGGATGTGGAAACAACCCAAGTGCCCATCAATTCATGAGTGGATTATTAAAATTTGGCATATGTATACAATGGAATATTACTCAATTATAAGAAACAACAGTGATCTAGCACCTCTTATATTTTCCTGGATATAGCTTAAGCCCATCCTTTGAAGTGAGGTATCACAAGAACGGAAGAATAGGCACCACATGTACTCGCCATCAAATTGGCACTAACTGATCAACACTGTTTCTCATATGGTAGTAATATTCTCCAGGGATTAGGGGGTTGGGGGGGTAAACTCACAATTAATGGAGGTTGTGAGCATTGTAGAGGGGAAGGGAACGCCTCTAATCCTGGCTTGGGTGAGGCAAAGTCATAAAATGTAACCAAAATGTTTGTACCCTCATAATATCCTGAAATAAAAATAAATTAAAAAAGAATATAAGAAAATAAATAGTAAAACTAACATTCAGTATACTCTAATATAAAGCATTAGATATTGAGAATTTGTGTTTTTTATTTACTTGTAAAAAGCTCATTAAGAGTAGTTTAAACCTTGCTTTTCATCTCCTTTGATCATAAAAGTTTTGATTTGGAGTACTTTCACTATGATTTAAAGAATTGTCCTACTTCTTCGGAAGTTTGGATCAGCTTCCAATATTTTATCTTTGTACTTTGAATGTCTTGAAGTACTTCAGAGTTACTTTAACATGAGCATTTTAGCTGGCATCACTTCCTCTGGAACAAATTCATCCTATTTGTCAAACCACTTTTCTCATTAATGCCGATAAATCCACCTTCACTAAGTTCCTCTGTTTATATATCTAGAGTCTCTCCAACAGCAACAGTGTCAACATTCCCATGGCCAGCTATTTCCTCCCTAATTCCATTTACATTTGATTTACTTCCTGCATTATCATTTTTCTTTCTTTCTTTTCTTTTTTGCTTTTTTGTTTGTTTGTTTGTTTTTTGCTATACTATCATTTTTATGGGTCAATTTCTCATTTGAGTATTCATTTTAAATAAAATGTCACATGAATATATGGTTAAGACACAAGGAGACACACAGTTAAATGCTTGGCTGTCTGTGTATGAACTGACTGTAACAAAAGCACAGTGACTCTTCACCAACAGACATTGAAGTGCTATGATCAGTCTCTTCGCAAAAGGTGAACTTCTCATTCAGATAGTGATTAAAAGGAGGGAAGAGTGAGCAGTGAAGCTTGAACTTTATGCAATTACTCACAGTTAATGTACCTTGGTAACAACATTTTGATTTGTGTTGTTGGGAGATTGCTGATATTTAGATGAAGAGAGAATAGAGAGCTCAGGGACAGCCTCAAGTAAAGACAAATCAGGAGGAGATGAAGCATTTCTTTAGCACATGAAATTAGAAAATGGGTTTCCTCCACGAAGAAACATACAGCTAGATATCTTCTATGATACAAAAAAAGATGAAATTTAAAAGTTTAAATTTTTAAATATTAAAAGGAAAACTATAAAATTTACAAAAGAAAATTTAAAGAATACCTTTGTGAAATTAGGGTGAGAGAAATAATTATTATTTTTAAAAAATCCATTTTTGGCTTTTTTCTCACCTGTTTTATTCCATTACAATTTAAAAAAAAAATTTGACAGACAAATAAAAATTGTATATATTTATGATGTAAAATATGATGTTCTGATTTATGTACACATTGAAAATGGCTAAGGCAAGTTAATTAACATATATATTACCTCATTTATTTTTTGTATTGTTATTAATTATAGTTGCCATACTGTACAATATGTACAATAGGTCTCTTGAACTTATTCCTCTTGTCAAACTGAAATATTGTATCCTTTGACCAACATCTTCCCAATTTCCCAACCTCTAGCCTCTGGTAAGCACCATTCTATTTTCTACATTTTTAGATTCCACATATAAGTGATATCATGTGGCATTTGTCTTTCTATGCCTACTTATTTTATTTAACATAATGTCCTCCAAGTTCATTCCTGTCATCAAATTATTTATTTGAATATCTGAAATGTTAACATTATTCTAAAATATGATTTATACAAAGTCATATTCTCAGAGAATGTTTTTCCATACAATGTTTCTACTACATGCTCATCACTTCTATCCTTCTTACATTTTTGTTCTGCATGAACATTAAAGGAAGTTCAAAGTATATCATAAACTGAGATATAACATCTAGAATATAAGTGATTAGAATATATAAAGGATTTTTAGAATGCATGAAAACGAGTCAGTAAAATAGTAGAAAAATTGGCATTTCTCTGAAGAAAAAAATGGAATATCTCCTAAACATATAAAAAGGAGTTCAACATCCATATTTAGCTAAATCACACACTGTATCATCTCCACCATATTTTAAAAAAAATTTCAATGACAACATTGATTTTTGGTGAGTATGTAGAACAATGGAAACATGCATACACTGTTTTTTGTTACATAAATTTATGAATCACTTTGGAAACAGCTTTCATCTCCCATTACCTACTAAAGCTGAAAATTTTCATACTCATGAAGAATGGTAAACTCAAAATTCAGAATAATGTTTACTCCTTAAGGAGGAGAAAAAGAATGTAATTGGTGATACTTTAAAGTTAAGACAAATTATCTTTTCACAAACTGTTTAGGAGATACACTGGTGTTTATCATATCACTAATGGTAGAAGGTGGAATGATTCCTCAAAAATGTCTACCCCTAATCCCTGGAATTTGTGAATATGTTATAGTACGTGATTAAAAAGGGCTTTGCAAAAGTCGTTGAAGTTAAGGATTTCCAAATAGGAAGATCATCCTGGATGATCTGGATGAACTAAATCTAATTACATTATGCCTTCAGAAAAGATAATTTTTTTCTTTTTTCCCCCAGCTAAAGTCACATAGATGTGGCAGTATTGAGTCGGCAGTCTGAAATGTCAGTTCTTGGTATGCTCTTGGCCAAAGAATGACCAGACACACTGAAACCAAGGTAAGCTCAAAACAAGGTTTATTGGGGAGTGAAAGACAGGATTACAGAGCAAGAGCAAGATACATTTGCCACAGACAACAAACAAAATCTTGTACTAAAAAGGCCTTGGTCATGGTCTGGGATCTTGTTTTATAGTTTCTAAATTGGATCCTCCTTGTGGTTCCGACATCATCATGGAACCACTCTGATGGACAGTTGGAAGTTATATGACCTGAGTCTTACAGCACATGCTGATCTCCCACGAGCCTCTCTGAAAGCCCATTTGCGGGGGTGAACTGCAAAGTAGATTCAAGATAATGACATGATAATTAGCCTTAGGTTGTCCTAGGTCACCTTCCAGACCCCACTGTACTGTGCTGCTTGGTCAGTGGGCTAGAGAATCCTCTCCATTCCTTTTCAGTTGACACGCTAAGTTCTGATTGGCAGATTCATAGGGTATCCCCTCCCCGAGATGTAGCAATTGCTTGGAGTGCCCATCTTTGTCCTCAGGAAGGGCCAGAGGTCGCTGGCTGACTACCTAACAGCAAGAGGAGAAGTTGGGGAGATACAGAGCATGAATGGAACTCCAGTTACCATTGCTGGAGGTGGACAGGGGACACATAGAAAACATGAGAAGGGATGCAGGCAGCTGCTAGGAAGAAAGCCTCTATGCCCTTGGCTGACAGCCTGCAAGGAAATGGAGACATCAGACATACATCTGCAAAGAACTAAATTTGGCCAGCAACCTGCATGAGTTTGGCAGCAGATTCATCCTCAGAGTCTCCAGAAAGGAGCACAGTTCTGCTAATACTATCATTTTAACCTTGTGAGACTAAGCAGAAGACCCAGTTGAGCTAATGGTACATACACTTGGACTTCTAACCAATAAAACTGAGATAGTAAACAGATGGTGGCAGCTATAAAAAAACTAATACACTAGTATGTGTACCTTACATTACATTTAAATAATCATAACTTATTCACTGTTCCATGTAACATAAATTTATCCCAAATCAGTAAAACCCAAGCCTATTAAACCTGAATTTTTAATATATTTTTGTGTAGGTTTCAAAATTTTTAATAGAATTTCAATTTTATATTATTTTGAAATTTAAAAATAAGAATTCCAAATATTAATATTAGGAATAAGTCAAATTTGTACTCATTGGAAATTCATAGCCTTGCCACTTTCAGAATTAAAGATGGTTTGCTGGGTGGTGGTTAATTAAACAAGATTTTGAATTCACAAAGTTGATAAACCAGTTTCAGATTCTTGTCCACTTCAGACTACTTTTGTGCTGTTGTATTTATGCATACAAAGGGAGTGTATGTGCAGACCGCTAATTTTATTTCTCAGTCATCTTAAATTTACTTTGACT
This sequence comes from Varecia variegata, assembly GCA_028533085.1. Taxonomy (NCBI): domain Eukaryota; kingdom Metazoa; phylum Chordata; class Mammalia; order Primates; family Lemuridae; genus Varecia; species Varecia variegata. The sequence continues at coordinate 46,473,345 of CM052445.1, read as the reverse complement.
CAAGCAAATAATAAGTTATCCTTACTTTCCAAATTTATTGGCAATATTTTTTTTTTCTGTTCTGTATGTTTCAGTGAATATATAATAAAGTTGTTTAAGGCAAAGGTTGGCAAACCCAAGAGCCAAATCTGGCTTGTCACCTGTTTTAGTAAGTAAGGTTGTATTGGAACACAGTATCTATTTGTTCACTTATTGTCTATGGCTGCTTTTATGCTACAATGACAGTTGAGCAGTTGTGTCAGAAACTGTATGGTCCACAAATCTTAAATGATTTACTACTTGGCTCCTTATACTAAAATTTTCCAAACCTTGGTTTAAGGAAACATATAAATGAAATTTTCATAACATCCTTATGGTGTGAAAATCTATCAAAATACAATTAGTAGTAATTATTTTAAGAAACATAATCCATAATCTATTATTTTTCAGTATTTCTAGATGCATAAAATTGAATATGTGTTCAGAGATTTTAAAAAAATAAGCTTTTTTAAATTGAGATTGTCTGTCAAAGAAAGTTCTTGAAATAAAAGAATGTGGAAATTTGTATATGAACAGATACAGGTACCTAAAAAGTATTGTATTCAACAAAGGTCAACATGCCCTGTGGTTTCCTGTCTCTTTTTATTTCCCCTTCAGAAGATCCTTCCTCATCTACTCTTTTTTTTTTTTTTTCAACAACAAATTACTGGTCCTTGATTTATTTCATTATTAACTGTTTCAATTATATACAAGGATGGATGGTTTCCTCTATAAAATAAATTCAAAAGGTGAAGCAATTAAAATTTAACAAATATACATCTTTTTTTTTCTTTAAGGTATGAAAGGAAAAATAATTTTATACCTCAGTTTTTAGTTCATAGAATTGCTAGAATAAGGAATAATGAATTGTTTTCTCTGCAGTGGAAAAAAGTGAAGGTTGAAATTGGACTATATTCTAAGAGAAGTATAATTAGATAAAGTTAATGTTCCAAGCAGGATCTATATGTTCTGTTTCTAATTTCCAATCTGCACAGAGCTTCTAAATCTTTTCTGACTCTTGGCATAGATTTAATCATCACTCTCACTGAAAGTGATTTAAATTGAATTCATTATGTGACTTATTTATATAATAGTTGAAGAAGGAAACCCTCCAAGACTATTCATAGTCTAAAACAAATACATCATTAAATATAAATAAGCAACATCCACAATATAATATGTATAATTAAAATTTTATTTATGCATTTTTATAGATCACCAGCATTTGGAGAAATGAATTTAAATAAAATAGTTATACATTATTATGATCTCCTGAGATTTTATGTCTTTCCTTTGCTAAAAATGAATGAATATATGGAATGATTGATTTTTCTTTCCTAAAATAGAAGGCTAAAGTGTAATATGATCTTCAAACATTCAACTCTGAAATGCATCCTAAATTCTCCATTGGATAGTCATATAAGGAGAGCATAAGAATGTATAACCAGGAATCTTGCTGCTGATGTGATCAAAATAATGATTTTAAGAGTTTGTGATAAAGACAGAAAAGTGGTTGGTGAGAGAAAAGGGAGATTTTAAAATGTTTTACTCTAGAAAGCTTGAAAGCTAAATTTAATTACTTCTTTTGTTCTTAAAGTTCTGATTTAGTGTTTTGTTCTTACATGAAGTTCAGATAAGAATGGTTCCATGTTTAGGAACAAAGTGTCCTTGCAAAAACTTCTTTCAAAGGGAGTAAGCTAAGGACAAGAAAGGACCAATAAACAATTCTATTATTTATTCCATGTATAATAAACTCTTATTAAGTTGCAGGGTGCTGCCATCTCTTGGAAGGGGTGATCTTAAACACTTTGTAATGCACAATTTGTAATTTATCATTTGAGCTATATAGGGCACATACGACTGCATGTACTTATAGCAGTTTAGCAATTCTCAGGCAATATGAAGTTAGCATTTATCCTGGCAGCAAATCCACAATCAGCTTTGGTTGGGAATTTGTATTCATTGCTGGAGAATTGTCATAATAACTTCCTGGAAAAAGATAGCTAAATTGGCAATTATGCACATATATCTAGGATAACTGACTCAAATGAAACGATGTAATCTCCCTTAATCTCAATGTAAAATATGGGAAACACTTTGTATTTCAAGAGGGTATTCTGAGAATTAAATGAGAATGTTTAGATTGCTAACCTTTTGAATGCTGCTGAACCCTTAACCTTCCTAACTGCTCCTCTTCTTTGAGATTTATACATTGTGCATCTTTCTTAAAGCTACTAGAACAGTCTGTCCAAATGTAAATGCGACTAAACCACAATCCATCTTAATACCTCAGAAATGACTGCCTCCACATGGTCCTAATTCAATTTTTATGAAATAAAATATTAAAACATTAATGAGCTGGCTTGTATCATTCCCTAAATTTTATTTTATTCTTATGAGATACCAAACTCCTTCCTTTTCTAAGCATATGTGAGATGGTAGGGTGAGGTTAGGGGGTTTCTATCTCCAGTCCTCAGTGATTTAATTATTCTACTCCTTTAAGGCATCTCAGATTTCATGCCTTTAGTAAATTTCTCTTTATATAACTGACACCAATCCCCCTTCATCAAAGACAAAAATCACTAAATTATATGTTATTCTTCTGGAGTGCTAATCCAAGCTCCTTACTAGCCCTTATTAAAATTAAATTAAATTACAACTTAATATGTCTGGCTTTTCATGGGTCATTGCAAGACCTTTGAGGGCAAGTTTAACAATTCATTCATATTTGTAAACTTAAGTAACAATGCCTAGCCTAATAAATTTGTATTAAACTAAACAGAAAACAGTATTTTGAATAGCTAAAAGCAGTAGGTAATACATGTGTGTTAAATATAAGCATTTTAAAGAAAACAGAAAAGTGGTACAAAATAAAATTAATTTAAGAATTATCTCTGTATATTCAAATGCATAATAATTTGAGTTACATAAGGCACATACAACTGCATGTACTTATAGAAGTTTAGCAATTTTCAGGCAATGGGAAGTTAGCATCTACCCTGGCAGAAAATCCACAATATTTTTTTCACTTCTAACAAAAATAAATGAGGGTCCACTTAAATAACATCTCTGTGTAGAATTTATTGTCATGTTCATTCTTTGATAATGTCTAATATCTTGTTGGTTTTCATTGACCTAGTTTTTCTTTGATTTTCACGTTATAATTTAGCCTGATGCCGATTTTGAGAAAAATATAAAAGTTGTGTTTAAGTGTCCTCTATGAAAAAATGTTCAGGAGAAAGTTAAAGAAATATTTATAGACCTATATATCTCAACACTTCTGTCAATGTTGTCCCTTATATAAATAATATAAGGCCTTTAAAAAATATGTTTTCATTAAAAATTGCCTTTAAAAGTAGTAAAAATCTGCAATTCAACTTAATATCTGATGTGGTATTTTTTGAAATAACAAAAATAAATCCAGCTTATGTTTTATTGCATGTATGCACCTAATGTTTTTAAATCATTTGGTTATAACTTTCAAGCTAACTACTTTACTTTTTTATTTCTTATAAATATTAATTTTTAGCAGCAACTGTTGGATAGTAATTAGGTAGCAGATTCGACATTTGTTTTTTATGATTTTTTTTCAAAATTTTAGAGCTGCAAAACAATTTTTAACATTTTAAAAAATATTATTATGGAAAAAAGTTTCTCTCTTTTTATGAGGGAAATTAAATAGTGATCTGGCCTGGACGAATCTTAAGCTCATTTGTAACTGTGAGTCTCTTGAAGTAAATTGTATAACATAAAGAGTAAACTCTTTATTGTACAACAAAAAGAGTAAAAAAAAATACTTTTAATAAACAATTGTATAAAGTATATAAATTTAAAATATTATCACTGCATAATTACAAAATCCAGAATTTTCAGTTTCATACTCTTTATCAACATGATACCTTTGGTAGAATGATTCAAGTGTAGAAATTAAATTTAGACTTTAATAAACAAATTACATTTATTGAGGCTGTTTGTCCATTGCCAAACATTCTACATTCATTCTACAAATATTCATTGTGAAGCATTTTTTTGTGAGGTACTCTTGTAGCCAATGGGAACATATTGTACTTAAGACAGAAAGAAAATTGTCTCTGCATTCAAGAGGCTTCCTTCCAAAGGGGTTTGAAAGACACTTGAAAATATTTAAACGGGCAAGATAATTTCAGAGAGAGACAAATGCTGTGGGGAAAAGAGAATAAAATGAAATAACTATAGGGATAAAGGATATTTTAGACACAATGGTCAGGAAATACCTGCATGATAAAAAAAGTGTTGTACTTGCTAAAATCCTAAAGACTAAAAGCAGTCAGGCTCATATGATGGAAAAATAAACCAGAAAGAAGGCAAAGAAAGTTAATGAGAGAATGTAGATGCTTTGTTTATAGAAATACAAAACAATCAATAGAGGTTGACTGGCATGATCAACATAAAGATGGAAAATAAAAAGATTTCAAAAAGAAAGACTGAGGATCTGCAGGACCCATCAAGGGACAAGGATATGGCTCTTATTACATGATTAATTTGATGTGGAATGGGATCCAATACATGGATTTGAGAATTAAAATGGCACTATGTGGGAGATACATACATACACATATGTATACATTTTTCCATGCAGTATCTCCATATGTATATATGAATATACTGTGGGAAAAATAGATACAAGGTAGCATAGAGTTCAGTTGTAAAGCTGTTATCCCATTGTAGGATCTTGGTTAGCTGCACATACTCTTAGA
>CM052445.1:46441167-46468091 GCA_028533085.1 Varecia variegata | reverse complement strand
ATATCATCGTTATTTCTTATAGCTGAGTAATACTCCATGGTATAAAGATACCACATTTTACTAATCCATTCATGAATTGATGGACATTTGGGTTGTTTCCACCTCTTAGCGATTGTGAATTGTGATGCTATAAACATTCGGTGCAAGTATCTTTATTATAGAATGACTTTTGTTCTTCTTTTTTATTATTTTGTATTTTTTATTCTTTTTTTTCTATTTTATTTTTTATTCTTTTTTATTATTAATTCTACAAATATTTATTAAAATTATGGTTGGTCAAAAAATGTAGGCATTGAGAATACAAAAATGAATTAGGCACCATTTCTACAGTGGGTGGAAGACCCCTAGTATTATAAAATAAATCCAATATGTAGAAGTGTGTACATAGGCCTAAGATTGCACAAGAAAGAAAAGGTCTGGTGCTGGCTCTAACTAGGTGGGTTTCATGAAGAATATTCACAAGGACAAACACAGTGCTTAGTCTAGTAAATTAATATCATGTTACTACTTCTGAAAACCATTGGTTGCTATTTCCACATTAGGAGAAATACAACCTACTAAAAGCAAATGTAGAAGAACAGGGTTCCCTAAATATTATAACTGATTTAGCTGCATAAAAAACTTCTGACATTCTGCTTGAGGAGAGTCATCATATGCATAAGAGTATACATTCACAGATGAATTTTCCATAAAGCTAATGAAGTTAAAGGTGCATAGCTCCTCATTGCATAAGCCACTTCAAAGGGCTTTAGCAATGTCTTCACTTTGATTTTTACATTTTTGTAAAATGAAGATGATGTCTTTTTTTTTTATTCTGTGTCTCTCTTTCCATCAGACTTAGTCTGGTGTCCATTAGTATAAGTGTGGATGCAGGTGTTTTTGGAATAAATATCTGATGAAGGCAAGTAGGGAATACATATTTAGTTTCCTTTTTACAACATATACTCAAGTAATTATAGCACTGTCTACCTATGGTTAAGTTATTGCTAGAACTCTGTTTGGAAATGGCTTCTAAAAATCAGGATAGAATAGTTCCAGATATATTCATGAACTTTTAAATGCATTCAAGAACAATTTATTGAGTATCTGTCATGTGTCAGTAATTGTACCAGGAACTAAGAATACTATGATGAACGAAAAAGACATATCCATATATGAATGTTTCAGACTTCATTTCTTTCTAATAGTATACTTGCTCACTTTGCCATACATTTATGGTTTTTTTCTTCCTTTTCTCATTCTAAGGGCACTGTGCCCACTTTTCTGGCATCATGACCTAAGTCTAGGCACAGAGAATGTGTTCACTATTTGAACACATTCTGGTATTCTATACCAGACAGCAATGAAAGTATGTGATTACAAAGGGGAAATAATCTTTTACCAGAATAACTTATCTTTACTATAGAAAGATAACTTATCTTTACTATAGAAAATATTTTAAATTATTTTTATAACAAGAGGTGATCAAGGAATATTCCCCCAAATGGTATGGGAAGAAAAATGCTATGGAGGTGTCAGTGAATAAATTATAATGAGTATAATGGTATTTTTTTCTGGATTTTGTGATATGTATTATAATTTCTGGCTTTATTATCTTTGTAATTTGATTTAATTTTATTCATTATAAATAAATATTAATGTTCTTATCCAATATTACTTATTACATTCTTTGTTCTTTTATTTTATATTGTATAAGCTTCAAGGCCCACAAAATCCGAATCTACTCCTGGTTATATTAATGTAGGAATTAATTGTTTCTGTAGCATTTTACATAGAGTTTCTCAACCAATGTTCTCTCAAATATGTTATTGACATCTGCATTTTGCATCTGACTAAGAAATTAAAGCTCAGAAATTTAAATATATTTATTCCCCAGGGTCATACAAGTGAATTGAGACTCAGATGTACCTCCTCTCACTCTAAGCCTGGTACTCTTCTATGTACAAAAATTTCCCCTATTCTCATTGTGAAAAAAGGCAGGTGAATTTACTAATCTTTGCAGATCTGTGCTATTTATTTTTTAAAAAACATTTCTAAGTAATAATAAAAATGCTTTTACACATTATTACCTTGACTCCACAGCATATTTCTGATGAAGTGTATTATGCATACTCTTCTTATAATGTGGTTGATGACTTACCTAAGTTCATGGATACACATAAATTCGACTAGAATATTGGTGTACTTAAAAAATCACAAAGAGAATTATTTCACAAATAATCATATGCTCCTGGAGAAACAAAAGAACAATTTATAGTTAAAGAATTTTCAAGCTTTTGACAGTAGAATTGTAAGATAGTATAGCTTTAAGTGGAATAGTGAATGATAAAGTAAATTTAAAATTACAAACATTAAATATAGAGACTATGTTTTTAAAGTATGAAAATGGCAGCATAACATGCCATGTTACTAATAGAGAAATGCTATTTTATGTAAAATGCAAGAGATAGAATGAATAATTTATTAATTGAAAAACAAGGAACAAATTATCCGAAGCCTGTTTTAGTACAAGAACTTAGTGATAATTATTAACATATGCCAAATTTTATTCCTATAAATATACTATGCTAAAATTAGACAACAATTATATTTTACTCTTTCTGATGTTGCAGGTAATTTTTATATAAAGTTATCACAGATAAATATAACTCAGAATTTCAATTAAACTAATTTTTCAGAGTACTCCATGATAGAAAAAAATTATTATAGTGTGTACTTAGCTTCCATTATACCATGTAGAAGGAACAATGGAATGGATTATAAATCCATGGAAAATGTGAGGTATTATTTGTAGTGTGCAGGTGTTCCTCTGACAGAAAAAAAGCAAAGTTCATGATAATTAATATTTATGAGCTCCCTCCTACACCTCTAATTCCAAATTTCCTTCACCTCCACTCTGTATTTATATTGGACTGAGGTTCCTGTTTGTTGGCATGTTGGCAGTGTTCATCTCTGAAACATCTGAGCGCTTACCTTTGTTGAGCTAAGATTATGGCAACCTCTCTTTCCATTTATCACCAGGCACAGAAACAATAAAGGATTCGCTAGAGAATCTCTTGAGTTCTGGGTATACTCCCCAGCTCCCTGTGGAAATCATAATCAACAATTCCAGCCAGTGCAGTAAATCTTCAATTTTACCTCTGACCCACTGTCAGGAAGAACCCACATAGGCAAGGTGATGTCTCTCCTGGGATCCAGGGCCTCAGACTTAGCAGAGCGTACATTAATATGGACAAGGATATTCCTTGTTAAAATGGTAGGGAAGGAGCTGGCACTACTTTCACTCCATGCTCTGGTCCTAAGTCCTCTAGATTTAGGGGATGTAGAAATTATGTATGGGCCATTGGTGTAGGACATGTATGTATTTCATCCTGAATGAATGCTCCCTATCCACACACAGTATTTCCTGAGCTAGAGTTTTAGCTAAATCTTTAACAGCTCATACCATTATTATATATTTCATTTGCTTTAAATGTGGTTTCTGTTTCTTCAAGTTCTTAGTATTAAAAAAAATTAAAATAAAAAATAAATATGATTTCTGGATCTGATGTAATATTTTACAGGGACTCATGCTGATAAATTTAATATATTCCAAGCATTCAGACTGTGGTGTTGGTAAGGCAATGCTAGCAAAAAAGTTTAAAAAATATTAAAAAGACAAAAAACAAAGAACAAATCTCACTTGGGTCTAAAGCATATGCAAAATCCTATAAAGGCAAATTTGTTATACCTCCACGGTACAGGTTTCAGTGCCTTTCAACTTGGCCCCAAGTCGCTAGCTGGTCATCTTGAAAAATGATATACCATGTAAGGCCCAGTCTAGTCTCTGCCACTGGCAGATTAAAATTTTAATGAGGCAGTAGTTTGATCAGATCTGGTAAGAGGAAGCCTTTGTTTGGGGCCCATGAATGTCCTATCTGCCTGCTGCTATCACCACTCCATTTGAAATCTTTTGATCAAATACAGGGGTGTTAGAAAAGAGAAGTTGGTCAACACTAAGAAAACAAGCAATTCTGTCCTTTCTCTTGTTGAATGCCTACTTTGCAGTAGATTAATGATCTCTGGTGGATTTTAAGTGAGGAAGCAAAATTCAAATGTTTTGTGTTCACTCCTATAAGTAAATTCTTATGCATCTTTTTTCAGGTTCGTTTGTGTTGAATATTCCATGCTCAATTGTTTCTGGCTCCTGTCCAATTGGTCACACTTTTAGTTATTGTTTAGAAGTGTGTATATGTTTTGTTAAGTTATCTCCTCTGTTGTACGAAGTGAATGACTAGGTTAACACCTCACCGGACTCCCCATGGAAGGACAACTCTTTATCACTGTCTATAAAGATGCCCTACTTATGAGTGGGTCTACACCATCAACAGTCCATTTCAGCTTGCACAAACATATCATTTTCTCTTTCATAAGCAGATCACAGGGAATATTACATATATTAAAAGAGTGGTTATATAAAAGATGTATGCAACACTGGGGATGACCACCTGTTCTTGTAACTTGTGCCTTCTGGACTTTCTTAGACTTTCTCCTGTATGTACGATTCCCACAGTATGATGTTTATTTGTTTGGGCGTGACCCTAAACATCAATTTTACGATGTTTTGTTGCTATTTTTGTCCTCATTCATTATTTCATAGATCTGAAAAAACTCAATTCATAATGGGCATTTGCCAACATGGTCATGTGATGTCTCATGTTCAGGCTATCGTTCCCTATTAGTTCTCAATAACATACTAGTGGTTGTTTTTCAAACAGTGAGTAATTCTTTCCCACAGAAAGCATAACTTACTTCAAGATACTAAAAGTCTGGTCTTAAAAATCACCATTACTTCTTGAGTCTTTCCAGAGACTCTACATACCATCCAAAATATCGTGGGTCAGAAATTTAGGAAGGCCTCAGCTGGTTGGTGCTATCTTTGACCTATATGCTATCTGGGCCTGAAAAATTTATAGCCAAGGTACTAAAAATCTCTTTCTCTCTCTCTTTCTCCACATAGAATCCCATTCCCTGGCCTCTCTACATGGTTTGGATTTTTCATATCAGAGTACCCTGGGTAGTCAGACTTCTTATATGATGGTTGCCTCTCACTTTGCTACCCCAAGAAAACATTTATAGCAAATCTTCCCAGAGACAGAGAATGGAAGCTGTCAGTCTCTTAAGGTCTGGGCCTGAAAACTGATACAATGTGATATCTACCATGTTTTGTTGGCCAAAAAAGTCACAGAGGTTACCCAGGGCTACCCAGGGCTACCCAGGCTACAAAGGGAAGAAGTTAGAACCTCTTTCTCATTAGGAGGAGTGTCAAAGATTCTGGGTCTATCTTTAATTTACTATACTATTTTGCCCACAGAAATCCATGTGTGAGAGTAGTCTACCACTATAGATCTCCTGTTCATCATTGTAATTACAACGCTGAGTATCATAACGTGGCCTCTGCTATTTTAAAAGAATATAATTTCCATTAATATTAAGGAACCAAGGCCACATCTTTTAAAGTCAGTCACAACCTACATATTGTATTAAATTTTAAATTGAGCAAAGATTCCAGAGCTCGGTCATCAGAAAAAGTTATGCAACATGGGGGTAGAAGGTGTTCCTCACTGTTACATAATAAATCCATTCTAACATTCCCACCCATTTCTGTGAGCCTTCTAATCCTTCCTCAATACTCCACTGTGCCAATTACAGGAATTCACCTCTTTTAGGACAGCATTATGCTCATAATTCAACAACCACCCCAGCGGAGTTGTGATTGGCTCCAAGTGTCCTGGACAGAAAATAAACATGAGTCACAAAGATGTGGTCTCATGTCAATAAGTTCCTCCCTACCAAGTCATTTATTCCGCCCATCAGATAACAAGATCTACTCCCTCAGGTATTACTTCTTTTACGTCTGCTTTGTCTTTAACTAGGAACTCCAATTCTTCCATAAATAAGGTCTTCCTTAGAATAGGAACTCTATTGCCCAGTTGGTGTGTGCTGAGACCTGACTGTAGTTATTGGTCCAGTAGGAAATAAACAGAAGCAGACAAAGATCATATTATGCTGCTCTCCTCTAGCAAGTGAAAAGGGTTAAGGCTTCCACTCTGTCTCAAAGATTAATAAGAGTTGAAGGTTTAATGTTTTCACAATCACCTACTAAAATGTCTCAGTCACAGATTTCTGAATCTTACTATTTTCCCATCAGAGCCAGAGTATCTGGCAGAAAGTATCTGAAGAAACTATGCATTCAATACTTTTTATAGTTCTGGCACTGTTACAACTAAATATTGGACCTGATTATCTCCATAGTATTCTGGTGGTTGGGAGAAATGTGGGTCTCTTTAACTCACCCATGAAAGCCTCTAACTTTTCCAGTATGCCTTGAGTTAATAGTTTTAGGGGACTTAATTACTTGGTGACCCAACACTTCAACTTACACTTATACCTTATCACAATCCTCTACTGCTGCCAGTCTGGAAAAGTGTGATCCTTTTGTATGCTTGGGCTAATCATCATTTCACTTATCATCACAACGTGGTCCTTTTCTTCATCAGATAAGTGGAGAATCCACTTCCAGACACTTTGTTGAATAACTGCTTTCTGTGGCTCCTCTCAGTACCAACAATCGTAGCTTGGGTTCCCTTCTGCAAATTTAACTTGAGTTAAAGTCTTGCATACAAGCTATTTATTTAGAATATGATTGCAGTGAAGAGTGAGGGTAGAGTGAAACAAGGTATCGATAGAAAAAAAGGTCAATACAAGGATTCATTTTTGAGGTGGCAACCCTTGTGGGGTACTAGTGCTCTCATTCTACAGAAATTTCTGAGGAATTCTATGAAGACATCTCACCATAGTCTGCCTGAGGGAGGAAGTGGAGAAGCCCTCATCCTTTCTTCCTATTTCCATTGGGTAAAGACTTCCCCTGAGGTACTACTGACTTCGGTGCACTAGGCAGATACACATGCACGGGAGTCAAAAGAACTTCTGCAGGCATCCAGTGCTGCATTATCAAAGAAGTTCCATAGCAGAAGCCAAAAAGTGTGGCGGCTTCTTAAGTGGGACTCTCTCCATGTGAAATGTGTCAAAACTATGTCCTCTAACTGTGGTTTGAATCAAAAGTGAGGCCAATAGGACCTTAGGTATTGCTCAAGAACTTATTTGAGAAGGAATCTGAAGAAGAGATGACATGAGATGGAAAAAAAGTTGGTAGATTTTAAACATAAAGTAAAAACAACACAATTTGGTGATGACTTCAGATAGATATAAAAGATAAGAGGATTCAAATATTCTGGCTTTGCAACTGTATGCCTGGGAAAAGCTGAATGGCAAACAGGTTTGAAGTTCAAAACCAATTTCAGTGGGTTCAACTTAAAACACCTACACAAAGTGTTAAACTTCATCCAGGATTTGTATTTGATAAATCATAAGAAAGGAAAATAGGGACCAAATCTTCATCCTTGTTGGAAATTAAATGAAGGTGGCATGTAAATGTCAGAAATTACAAGGAACTTTGCCACAGAAAGCACTGATGGGACCAAATTGGAAAGACACGAAAAACTTTCGGGATCATTATCAGGGTGTTTTGCCAGATTACGACACGCTGCTTTGGCTAATTCATAATGAGGACAAAGAGCTGAGTCTCAGAGCAGTTATCTCCTCACTGCCAGAGCAAGCCAGGAAGAAGCGCTAATAATCACAAAGTTAAAGCTCCTGCCAAAATATTTTCCAGATCCAACTTTCTTCCAGTTCTCCATTGGCTATGTTTTGAAATGGTGAATTTAAGGCTTTGGCAGGGCTTAAAATATTTAGAGAGGGAAGCTTACACTGTTCTCTAAATCAAAATTCCCATTCTAGGTAAAATAATTTGTATCCCTCTACAAAGTTAAGCAGAGGGAAAAAAACAGAATCACAGAACATAAAATATAATAATGCAAAACAATTGAACAACTCTATGGACTTATAAATTCCTTTATTTTTTTTTCCTTGAAGTAGAATGAATGCAACACAATGTCCTGGAGATAATTGTAAAAGAATGCATATATTTTTGTATGAGAAAAATTCCAAATGATTAAACAACTATGAAAGTTGTTGAGAAAAAGCAGTTGGGATGAGGAAAAAACTGGGAATTGAGATAAATTGCTTGAAAAGAGAAATACACTATGTTTTCAAAAGAGTATAAATGATTCAGAGCAGATTAGATTCAGGAATTGTTTAGAAAATTGGATAAAAACTCCTGAGGAGATGAAACAAAAGCAAATAATAGAAGCAAGAAAGTTTATTTAATATAAATAATAATTAAATACAGAGAAAAAAACACAAGGCACAGAGAATCTGCTAATGAACTAAAGAAATGTCTACAAATTAATCAAGAGATCAATTTCTTGACATATCTCATAGAAAAATTAGAATTACAAATAAGAGCAACCATAAACAATAATTCCGAGTAGCATAATTACAATTAAAACAAGTTCAATGAAAATATAAAATTTAAACATAATGATTGATGTTTATCCAGATTTCATCTGTAATGGTAATAACAAAACTAAACCAAACCACACTAAGCAAAAACTTAAACATTGAATTCCAGAAGACACGATGAAAACCAAAGGATTTTAATTTATTTCAATTTCTAATTCATCTTAGTAAGTAGAAGAAATACATGTTAAGATAAGTAACAACACAGAAAATAATCCATTCACAACTCAATTCATCACACACCCATGAGTGCACACACACACAAAAAATAGACATTACATACACTTATCAGAGGACAATCATAAGACAGACTCCAGATGTTTTGACAAAACTTATAGGGCTGAATGACTAAAGTCACTCCCTTATTGCTTTAAAAGGAAAAGTTAAAAATATATATACCTTTCAGAAAACAGAGATGCCACTGTAAATACTATCTGTGCAGCAAATTATAATCTAAGAAAATCAGTCTATATTGTCTAACTTTGGAGAATAATTTTACCTCTCAGAGAAGAATCTTGTTAGAAATAACTTTTACTAGATTATCTTTTTATTCAAAATAATACCTGCTCTTTTTTTGCTACTGTAAGGGGGATAGACATTTTTCTCCTTCTAATCTTCTTGAGATTTCTTTACTGGTAGTGAGAACAGTCTACAGTTTTCAGGCTAAATGTTAGAATTAGTCTGAGGTACTCTAAACTTACAACATGGAGAAAAACAGGAGAAAAATAATTTTGACGAATGGATTATGATATTTGTAATATTTTGTTTCTACTTTTATTCTTTTTGTTGTTTATTAAGCAGTGGTTTTCTAAATGTTCATTTTTCTAAGACTCTTTGTATCTAGTTTTTCTAATACTGTTAAGTATATTCATAGTGTACCTTATTCAATATCCAGGTAATTTATATTGTGAGGTATTTTTAAGACTTTAACTTATGTAGCATTTTGGAAGAATTATTGCTTTATATGGATCATTATTTTTAACATCACTAATGTACATTTTACCTTTAGGTTTCTGTAAAGGTGACCTGCCAATATGCATAGATACTGGATATCCTTCTTGTAAAACATAGAACAATTCATTTCAGACGTGACTTGAAAATTCATGAACATTTTAGTATTTGCTTGAAAATAAGGCAGCATTCCTTGTTAATGAGCACACTTCTTGCTCTGCTCTGAAAGGTGAGCAAAGCCATGCAATTCTATGAGCCCATAATTCCAAGGGAAATCTTCACAGTTCTAAGCATGCTTAAGCTTATGTAGAAAAAGCATTCTGTATTGTTAATCTGTTCTAAAACCTGTGGTAAGTACTTGGTTTCTCAAACAGACTCTAGAATGCCATTGCTTTATTTTAAAGTTACGGGTGTTTCTGGACTTTTCCTTGAGGGGGAGGTTTGAATTATATAAGATAGAAGTAAAATATCATATATATCAAGAACCAGCCCAAATATAGGTAAGTCTACAAAGGACATATGTGTCATTGCAAATCACATTTTCTTTTTTTATTTGAAAGTCATCAGCCAAAACAAAGTGTCCTTATGCTTTGTTAAGGTCATATTTTCAGTAATAGCTTCTGGGATGCCCACATACAATGAATCCCTTCAAAAGAATACCATTTTTTACAAAGTACAATAGATAATCCAGGTGCTTTAGATGATAAAGGCAATTATCATTTTTTCTATAGAGATGAAATAATAAAGTATTAATTTCATAAGTTTGGATTATTGTCCAATCTTCACTTTTAGAAAGATTTTAATTCCCAGCTCTCTGCCTCTTACAAATATTTTCCCATGCATAAGAAACTAATACAATGGGGATTTCTTTATGTGGGACATGTGGAAAAAAACTAATTATTTGGAAATAAAAATATATTTCAAATAATATGATAGTCAAAGGGACATATTGCAATTGTGTCTTTGAGCCCTCTTGAACAATAATTAAAATATATAAACTAGGTGGAGACTCATTACTTTTAGTGATGATGAGTTTTATTAAATCATTAATAATAGAATCTCTAAAATCTCTGAGACTCAAAAGCCAAGTTAGATAGAATAGTAACTATCAATTATCAGATACTTGCCAATTATTAATTCTAGTAGAGGTTGTCAAGCTCCAAAGATAATTCGCCCTGCCTGTCTGCACTGAGGAAATCTTTAGGTGTAAATTTATTTCCTGTTAAAAAACTGATAAGCTAATTCTGGAAAAGCTTATCAGTACCATAGCATAACATTAAACATTTTGAAGTCTTTTGAACCAATTTAGCAGTGGCCAATGACAAGCTATACATAGGGGCAATCTAATTAGGAACCTAAAAGTGAATTCAGAAACAAAAACAACTTGTTGTCAAGCAAGTACATTAGCCAACATCCAGATGGAGATTTTCTTGAGTCACATCTGATGTGGCAGATTGGAGCTCACTGCAACAAGTCTGGAAGGTCTAGAAAACTCTGAAACGTGGCATTGAATGTAATGTTCAACAAGTCAAGCTCAAAGTTGAAAGTGCAGCAGCTATCTACTGCTTCTCAGGAGACAGCATAGTTTTCATGAAATAGCCCACCAATGGTAGAAAACTTAAATAAGAAGAGAGGTGTTGATGTCTTTCCATAGGGAAAAACAGAGACTAGTATTAAGAAATTACTATGAGGTTGAGGCTAATGTTTTCTTAGGGAATGTGAGAAGTGAATTCCAGACAAAGGCTTGGCATTTGACAGCTCTTTTAGTAGTCAACAAGATCCCGTAATGCCCCTACCAGCAAGACTCTGGCGACGTTATGCTTACAACCCTTAATGACAATGGAGTCACCAGACTAATGGTCATTTTGTCAAATGAACATTTTTCTACTCATTCTGACAAAGCATAAAATATTACCAAGACATATTTATATGAGCAACGCTTTTGAGTATAAAAATCAGTTTGAATATTGACAAATGACCTCATCGAGAAGTGTGAGTTACAGTCTTTTTTTTAATATAGTTGTTTTTGTTTTTGTTTTTTCACAGCATTGTAGGACTCTCAATAGCCCTTAGGATAGTGTTGAGCTGTGTTAGAAAATTTTGGAGCATCCAATCATGTGTAAATGTTCTTAAAATCTCTTCACTGTATGTGCCATGACATAGATTATATATACTAAGAAAATAAATAAATGTAAAAATCCAGTTGCTATAAGAATGTCATTTTGAAGGAATCATAGCTTTGGTCATTTTATTAAGCTGAATAACAATATTTTATAATTTACAAATTGCAAAGAGCCCAAATTATGACTCATGTCCCAGTTCTGATCATAGCACCATATTAACACAAACACATGAGAGCTATCTAAGTCCTAATGAGGGCCACAATGCTTTAACTGTCAAACAGATTAGGGTTACCCACTTGATAATCTATAAAATGTATAGCCAGATAAATGCAATTAGCTAAGCTGGCATGTACGTAAATGCAACTACTAGACTCAGTACAATAAGGTGATCTAATTTACATGTAGTCAATTTTAGCAAAAGTCTGAACAGAATCAACTCTCATGCCAGAATCAACCTATCACATGCCAAAAAGAATTTATCACTGTAGAGTATAAGAACTTTCTGAACATAATGTTACTTGTCCCTCCACTGTATTTTGCAACTGAAGGTCAAGTTCTAGGCAGATTTTCTAGACTTCATTTGGTTAAGAGCCCTTATATAAGATCAAATCCATAGTGAAGGCCTAGGTAGCTGCCAGGAAGAAATAGAAAGAGAAATCCATTTAAAGATTAAGGTACTCTTTTCACCCGTATTTCAAAGGAATATGTATGGGAGGAGTGTGTATTAAAACTTTATTCTGGACATATTTAAAAAGTTAAATTAGAAAGCTCTTTTCATGTTGAATAAAGCTGTAATAAATATAAATAGTTTTTTAAAATGTCTCAAGTTGGTTTCTCCACTGTTAAAGCAAAGCCAACGAACCCTCCTCTGCACATAACTTTGATAATTGTTGACAAAGATGCAATATTTACACCTGAATTAAATTCAGGAAAATTGGTGAAATCTTCAAGATAGAAATCTGTAACCAACAAAATCTGACAAAATCAAACTATCATTTTAGATAAAAACTGTAAAAGCACATAACTTGAAACTACAATAATTTAAGAGCTTATGTAATTCACTGAAAGGAGTGTTTGCAAACACAGCAGGCATAAATTTTTAAATGTCACTGTTGGGGATCAATACAGAAATAGAAAAGAAAAGTGGAGCTAAATCTAAACCCCAATGGAAGGCAGATTGATTACTTTCCAGTCATGAACGTTTAGACCAAACTAAGGTAGAAAACTATACAGCCAAAGATATGCAGAGTATTATTTGAAGCCACAGAGAATCAAAGAACATTAGAACAAGAGAGAATGGCAAACCTATGTTTTCCAATTAAACAGAATTGTGTATCATGAATAGTTTGATTAGAATAATGACCTCTGAGGTCTTAGGCCAATTAACTAGGGGAGAATATATTGATACACATCTAGAATACAAATCATTAGTGTCTAGCATTTTCACATGACTCTTTTTCATAGTTTTTGTTTCTCCATTGAATTTAAATGATTTTGTATTTTATGTACCTTTTCCATTAGCATTTTTAACATATTAATCAATAAATGATAGATAGCTATTTAAATTAAATTTCCTTTCTGATAATCTCAGCATCTGTGTCATATTTGAGTTTAGTTCTCATTATTGACATTTACCCTGGGGTATGCTTTTTCTTTCTTTCTTTTTTTTTGTGTCTCTTTTGCTTTTGTTTTTGAAAACCGAATGCCTACTGCAGGAAAGTAGTCACTAAGGTACATATGTTTAATGGGGATGGTCATGCCTTTCTTTCTGTTGGGTTTGTAATGTTGGATTTTTGATTGGGACTGTGTTTGATGTTTGTTTTTCTTATGGTTACTATTAGAATACCACAGGCCTTAAATTTCTGTTTAATGTGTGGATGGCTTTGCTATAAGTTAACTTCTAAAGGTCTTCCCTTTGCCTTTGGGTCTTTCCTTGGCATTGTGACCCAGGGAGAATCTGCATGTGTCTATCTTAGTTGTATTCCACCATTATCTTTACTCAGTGCCTGAAGCCTGTTGTGGAGGCAGTGGCAGGAGGATGTTCTTTTGTGCATTTATGATGCCTCAGTTTTAGGCACTTTATTCCAGGATCTTGAGTTTGTGACTTTTCATAACTACTTGTACACCTCATCCATCTATAACGCTAACCATAGCATGTATGTCTTAGTTTCCCCAAGTATAAAGAGGTTTTTGTTCCATCTCCTACAGTTACAGTGATTTCCATCAATACTGTAACAGGAGATTTGTATGCTCTTTCCTCTGCACTGTAAGGTTTTTGATAAGTAAAAGAGGAGGATGGGCCTGAGTACAGTTTTGGCTGTGATTTTTCTTCTTCTTTTCTACCCAAACCCACAGAGTAAGCTTTCTCTGAATTCCCAAAGTTCTTTGTGAGAGCCTGGTGATGTTAGTGGAAGAAAAGCCTGTGCTAGTATACAGATTCCTATAGTGATCCACTAGCACAGTCATGTTAACTCATACTTAGTCTTTAGAAACTTATTAAAATTTTTACTCTGAATTTTCCTTCTGCCCCACATAAGTCAATGTTTGAGCATTTTTTCTTTCTTCAGGTGCTTGTTTTTCCCCAGTATGGGGGTAAGTTGTTTGTGCTGAGACCTCAATTCTGAGTAGGGTAAAGAAAAATTGTTAATTTGAAGTCTGTAAGTTGTAAGTTTAAGAGTGATGCTTTCTCCAGCCCTCAACATATCTTGGCTGAAACCATCCTGAGTTAAATTATCATTTAATTTAAAGATAGCTTTATTTCTGATAAGAAACACCATTATATTATGTATTTTATTCAGTTTATATCTATATATTTATAATAACATAATATATATTTAGAAATAAAATTCATGTTTAAAGTATATGTATTTATAGGTTGATGAATTTGCTTTCATTATTCATAATATCAGTATAAAGAAAAGGAAATGGAACACATAATCATGGATAGAGTCTTTTCAATGCTGATGTTAAATCATAAAATATGGTTAAATATTTGATATATTAATGTTTACTTTTCTCCTTTCCTAAGTAGTCTTTTTACTTAGGGATGATATTCAGTCAATTATTCAAATGACTACTTTTGCATCATAATTGGTAGCTCAGTTTTCAGGAGAGTGGATGCTGACAGATGAGGCTCACTTTATTAGAGCTATGTATTCTCTTTTATCCTCAGCAGAAAATAGTGTAACAAACTTCATCTCATTTTACATAGTACTTTCCCCAGTGGATTTCTTAAATTCAGCTTTTCTGTTTCCTTAAACTGATTCAAAGCTTCAAGATTAAAATAACTTTTTTCTCTCTCCTTGACCCTCCTGTAACCTCCACCCCACAGTATACACAGACTCTAGAGTATGCTTTGATTAGGTCCTATAACCTTTCTTTAATCACTTTTTTCCATCAGCATTCTACATTTTTACAGAGATTAAAACCACCTCTAATGTGTTTTACATACACATTTTCATTATGGATATTACTTTAGTGACATTGAAAATATGATGCCAAAGTGCTTGATTTTATTTTTCTAATATTCTAATCCTTAACGTCTTTGGAAGGAAATACTTGCATATATCTAATATTATAACAAATATATCTGATATAACTCAACCAATTTAATTATTCCTCTTTCTTTCCATGTATATCCATTCATTTTCCTATTAAAAATTTACACATGAAAATATGAAGTAGAAAATGTAATCAATTAATGTAGGTAATTGTATTCCAATATTAGAAATATTTTGACCCAGAATCATTTGAGACAAAAGAAAAATATGGAACAGGTACTTTATTAGCATATATGCAACATTCATTGAAAGTTGTATAGAAAAAATCCAATGAGGCATATCTTTTTCCTCTCTGAAAAATATGGTAAAAATCATTCATGTGTTGCACCATACTTCTTAGCAATACCTAGGTGCAAATGAATTTTTTTTTCACTTTTCTACTTTCAATTATCTATACCTCTATTCTTCTGTTGTATATATTTTATTACCTTTCACATTTTTCCAGTTTATCACATTATTTCACAAGTTTTTTTTTCATTTTTATACTTTAAAAATTGTCCAGAATTAGTTCCTTTCTCTTACTTCTTTTTAACAACTATTTATAAATAATTTTTGGATTTCCAAATCTCTCTTCTAATTGCCATTCATTCTTGCTAAAATACAGATTTATTATATCAAATTTGTTTTAAATCTTACACGCGTTTCTACTACAAAAATTTAAAAGAAAAAAATAGGTAAATTATCACTTGAAAATTAGGTTGGGAGGAACTTGCAATGAAAGTTCCACTCATACACTGATATTAGAAATTGTGGGGCAAACATGTATTATTTGCAGTTCCACAAAACCTTAATACATATTTCATTTTGTCTTTGTCTTAATCTTTTCTGTAATATTTTGGCCTGTAAAGATATTTCTGTCCTGACCTAATAATATGTAGGATAACGATTCCAAAAAATGAGTGCCTTTGTTTTAGATGGCTTTAATCACTGAAGAGTTTATTATCAAAAAAGCTTCTTCTATTTAAGACTTGATAAATATTTAATAAAGGAATCACAAGATCTTGGCCTAGTTAAGTGATTTTTGAGAAGAAATTGGACACTACTGACTAAAAATAGCCATGGGACATAGAAAAGTAGAGATTTTAATGGCTGGATCTTAAGGAAAGTAATAAAATAGATATTAATTATGATTATAAAAATTAATTTATTAATTAAATTTATTAATATAAATAGAAATTAGTAAAAACTCAAGGCATGATTGCTATAGTTGAATCATAAAATTTAATAAGAATAAAAAGAGCAAATATTAAAACAGAATTAGTAGTATATTGGAAATTGCAGAAATTTCTAAAATTTTGCTTTGTTGTCCATTAAATATCAGGAATAAACTCAAGTAGATGTAAATGTATGTGCATTTTCATGTATTTGCTATAATCACATGATGTGATTATATTAGAAGATTGGATGATCTTAGTTAAGTAACTTCTTTTAAAACTAAGGTCAAGATATAGTTCCAAGTAAGAGTATAAGAAAAAAAAAATATTTCCCAACATATATATTTAAGTTTGACCTGGGTCTAAAAGTTTTACAATAGCCTATGGATTATTCACTCTTTTTGGAGAAGTAGTAAAGAACCTAAAAACACAGATGGAAGCCATAATTAAAGGTCTTCTATCAAAGAAAAGCCTGGGACCTGATGGCTTCACTGCTGAATTCTAACAGACATTTAAAGAACTATGGAATAACTAATAATTCTACTCAAATTTTTCAAGAAAATTGAAGAGAAGGGAATACTTCCAAACTCATTCTACAAGGCCAGTGTTACCCTGACACCAAAAGCAGATAAGGACAAAATAAAAAAAGAAAACCGCATGCCAATATCGCTAATAAACATAGACACACAAATCCTTAACAAAATACTAGCAAACTAACTTCAACAACACACTAAAAAGATACTCATTCATCAAAATCAAGTAGAGTTCACCCAGAAATGTAATAATGATTCAACATATGAAATTCAATAAACATGTTGTATCACATTAACAGAACCAAGAAAAACAAACATGTATTATCATTTCAATAGACAATAAAAAAGCATTTGATAAAATTCAACATTTTTATGATAAAAAATCTTTAAAAAACTTAATATAGAAGGAACATATTTCAAAATAATAAAGACCATAGATGATAAATCAACAGCTAAGATCATACAGAATGGGGAAAAATTGAAACCCTTTCCTTCAACATTTACAATAAGACAAGAATCTCCACTATCATTGCTTTTATTCAACATAATCCTGGAAGTTCTGACCAGAGCAATTAGTCAACAGAAAGAAATAAAGGGCATTCAAATTGAAAAAAAAAGGAAAAAGTCAAATTATTCTTATTCACAGATGACATAATCTTATATTTAGAAAAACTTAAGTCTCTACCTCCAAATTATTAGAACTAATAAACTAATTCAGTAAAGTTGTAGTATACAAAATTAACATACAAAAATCAGTAGCATTTATATACACTGACAGCAAACAATCTATAAAAGAAATAAAGAAAGCCATCCCATTTACAATACTTAAAAGAGATGAAAAAATGCCTAGGAATTAATTTAAAGAAAGAAAGAAAAAAAAATTATATAAAGAAAACTATAAAATTGATGAAAGAAATTGAAAAAGACATCAAAATGTAAAGGTATCACATGATCATGAATTGGAAGAATTAATATCTTTAACATGTCAATACCATCAAAAACAATTTAGAGAGTCAATGAAATCCCTATCAAAATTCCAATGACATTCTTCACAGAAAATTTTAAAATCTCAAAATTTTTATGGAACCACAAAAGACCCCAAATAGCCAAAGTAATCCTGAGCAAAAGAACAAAGCTGGAAGTATCACATCCAGAAATAAGAGCCTAAAAATATCTGAACATCTAAAGCCAACTGATTTTCAACAAAGGTGCCAAAATCATACAATGGTGAAAAGGATAATCTCTTCAATAAATGGTACTGGTGAAACTGGACATGCAGAAGAATGAAACTAGACCCTTATCTCTCACCATATACAAAATCAAATCAAAGTGGATTAAAGACTTCAGTCTAAAAGATCTGAAACTATGAAACTATTAAAAGAAAACATAGAGGAAACATTTCATAACATTGGTCTGGGTAAAGATGTTTTGTGTAAGATCTCAAATGCACAAGCAAAAATTGACAAATTGGATTACATCATGCTAAATAGCTTTTGTACAGCAAAGGAAAAAAAATCAGCAAAGTAAAGAGACAACTCATAGAATGGGAGAAAATATTTGCAAACTCTCCATCCAGTGAAGAATTAATAAATAGAATATATAAGGAATTCAAGCAACTCAATAGCAAAAAATAAATAATCTGAAAAAAAAATGGACAAAAGACCTGTATAGGTATTTCTCAAAAGAAGTCATACTAATTGCCAACAGGTGTATGAAAAAATGCTCAGTATCCCTAAACATCAGAGAAATGCAAATCAAATCTACAACGAGATATCATCTCACCCCAATTAAAATGGCTTTTATCCAAAAGACAGGCAATAATGAATAGTTGCAAGGATGTGGAGAAAGAGTAACTCTCACACACTGTTGGTAGAAATGTAAATTAGTACAGCCACTATAGAAAACCATATGGAGGCTCCACAAAAAATTAAGAATAGAACTACTATAAAATCCAGTAATCACACTACTGGGTATATATCCAAAAGAAAAGAAATCAATATATCAAAAATATATAAGCACTCCCATGATCATTGTGCCATTATTCTCAGTAGCCAAAATATAGAATAAACCTAAGTGCCCATTCAATGAATGAATGAATAAAGCAAATGTGTTTTTTATATATGCTATGGAATATTATTCAGCAACAAAAAGAATGAAATTGTGTCATTTGCAGCACCATGGATAAAACTGCAAGTTATTACGCTATGTGAAATAAACCAAGCACAGGATAGAGAACCTAGAAATAAATGTGTGTGTGTGTATACACATGATGATATATACTTATATACATGCATTAATATATATCATCCCAGGGTATGAGAATATAAAAATGACTATGATTCAGGGGATGTTGCTTCATAGTTGTAATACTTACCATCCAGTTGCTTCCAGTATTGATAGACATAATGAATATTTCAAAATAAATTATGATAAAAGTAATATATAAAGTAAAAGGTGATATTTTATTTTTTGAATGACATACACATTCAAAAATATTTCTTTTCCATAGACAGAAATAAACGAAAGTCATGATTTAAAATACATGTGAATTGTTTCTTCCAGAATTCTTATGATTTCATGCCTTATATTTAAGTCCTTTATCCATCTTTAATTAGTTTTTGTGAATGGTGAGAGATATGGATCCTATTTCATTTTTGTGCATGTGACTATCTAATTTTCCCAGCACCATTTATTGAATAGGGATTCTCTTCCCCAGTGTATATTGTTGTCTGCTTTGTCAAAGATCAATTAGCTGTATGTGGATGGCTTTATATCTGGGTTTTCTGTTCTGTTCCATTGGTCTATGTCTATATATTTGTGCCAATACCATGATGTTTTGGTTGTTATACCCTTGTAGTATTATTCAAAGTCTGGTAATGTGATGTCTCCCAATTTGTTCCTTTTGGTTAAGATTGCTTTGGCTATTTGGGCTCTTTGCTGGTTCCAAACAAAGCATAGAATTATTTTTTCTGTATCTGTGAAATATGACATTGGTATCTTGATGGGGATTGAATTGAATCTGTAAATCACTTTGGATAATATGGAAATTTTAACTATGTTGATTCTACTGATCTATGGGCATGATATGTTTTTCTATTTGTTTGTATCATCTGTGACTTCTTTTCTCAGTGTGTCACAGTTATCTTTGTAGAGATCTTTCACCTCCACGGTTAAATATATTCCTAGGCATTTTATTTTATTTGTAGCAATTTTGAATAATATTTCACACTGAAGCTATTTATATACATACAAATACTTCATTTAAATATACCTACCCATATTATAAACATAACCATATAATGTTCAATATGTCCATAATACTTTGGTCATTTTTATTGGATGGTGACTAAAAACATTGAAATAGAAGAAGTTTCACCTTTCATATTTGGTAAAATCCAAAAATTTGAAAATGTTTGGTAACTTTAAGGTATAAATTTAAAGTGGAAAAATTCGAGTTGAAAGTATATATGAGGAAGCTATATTTCTCTAAATATACATATACATATATTCCATACATAGCTCATGGAAACACATTAAAAATAAGACACAATTAGAGTGCTAGGAAGTAGGAATGCATCTAAAATTTCTTTAACTTGTCCATATTTGATGGATTCCAGTAGAGGTGATAAGCACCGTTTCTTCACAAGCATGCCTTAGTCATAAACCACTACTCCATAAGCATATGTGATATCTGTGTATAAGTTTACTTTCTGGTTTTCGGCTAGATGACAAACTCTAGTACATAAAATATGTTCAGCCATCTGGGCTGATTTTACCCCAGGTAGAGGACTATATTCTAAATGAGAGCTTAGATTACTGACAGTGCATTCTGCTTGATAACATCAAGTTTTGGTTTTGAAGTATGAGCCATTAACAAACTATATTAGGTCAGGGTTCTTCTACATAGAAGCCTCTAAAAAACCTGAACAAAAATACAGAGAGTTCTCTAACTGAGGGAAGAACAATTGTGAGGCTTCTCTTTTTTTGGTAGGGGCAGGAGAGGGGCAGAATTCAGGGTATGGCCAAGGTGAATAGTGATGTAAGGAGAGAGTAATAGAGTCTCATAAGAGGGTTAATTAGCTGGCTGAAAAGTGTTGTGTGTTTTCAGTCAGTAATAATGTCCACACTTCATGAAGACACATGAGCTGAAATGGGAAGCCTCGAACTACTTCAGCCGAAGCATTAACTTTTGCTTTGGCAACTAGTGTGGTAACGCAAGGGAGATAAGTCCTTGGAATTGGATCAAGGGTAAAGCTACGGTAAGTAATGAGTATTTGATAGTTCCCCTGAAGTTAAGTTAAAACCCCAAGAGCTTGTTCAAATTGCTCATGCACAAATAGAAGAAATGACTTTTTGTACTTATTGATGTCTAAGAAAAGAGGTTGTTATAGAGTCTTCCTCAGGGTACAGAAGTCCTGGTCCTGGTTGAGTTCCCAGAGTAAGAGCATCTGCTACAAAGGACTAAGTCAATTCATAAAGAAGAGTTACAATCTTAGAAAAAAATTGGCATTCATTGAAGGCAATATTCAGTTAAAGATAGAAATTTTTTCACTTGTTATTTTGTGAGAAGTCTAGAATTGGTTTGGATAACGATTTTTCCATCAGAAGAGAGTGCTTTTCTCTCTTTAGATAGGCCATCCCTTAAATAATTAATTGTGTTCTGTCAAAATAGTCATTTAACTTTTGAAAATTTATGTTCTTTTTCTGCAAGGATAATGGCAAGTAAATAGAATCCTTTTTTATGAGTTTCTTTGTTTTCTGAACAAAGTAGGAGATAATCTACATATTATATAAGAATTGAATCACAAGGGAGATTTAGATCTTTTAAGTCTTGGACCTGGGAAAAGTAGGAGGGAGTTTCAGAGAACCTTTTGTCCTTCCCAGGTAAAGGCAAAAAGACATAAACTTGCCTAATCTAGAGGTATATTGAAAAATGCAGAGCAAAGATCCAATATAGTGAAGTAAGTGGCTTCAGAAGAAATTGATGTCAGGATGGTATTTGCCTTAGGTACTACCAGGAAACAAGAGATAACAATTTTGCTGATGGTCTTGAGGTCTTGAACAAACTGATATTCTTGTCTCTGATTTTTTACTGGCAGAGTGGGATTTAAAAAGCTAGGACAGGACACAAGAAGGCCTTTGAATATAGGCTTTCAACACTAAATTTTAGTTCTCCCTTTGCTTTTGTTTCAAGGGATACTGGGGAAGTTTGGCAGGATTTCTTTTATACATCATGCTCCAGTTATTTTGTCTATGTCAATGAAACTTTTAGCCCATAGAGTATCAGGTGCTGTGTCAAGATCCTTATCTAGAGTATATAACATAATGAATATAATGAGGAAAGCAAAAAAGTAACTAGAGTAGACCTAACATCATCATGAATAGAAGAGTCTTTTGAACCTCAGGAAATAGTCCAGCTGGTATGCATTTAATATTGTAAGTACATTTCCAAAGTAAGAATCTTTTACTAAATTTGTAGGAGGGGTATCACAGAACAGGGAAGAATGTTTTTCAGTCAAAAGCACAAGAGTTATGGTTAAGGACTAGGAGAATAATCTGTGGGTTATTTGAAATACCTACCCACTGTGTGGTATGTTTACTCCAAGGAAGAGTTTGAGCAAAGGTGGTAGGGTTTAATGTAGCAAGAATAGTACCTGTATGTACCAGAAATCCATAAGTATGATCCTCTATATTTATAGCTAATTTATTTTGAGTGTTTAAGACTATGAAAGGATGTTAGGTGCTTTTTCTTTCCCCAGAACACGGTCATTGATCTGAATTAAGGGAATTTCTTTTAATCTTGTTTATTTCTTTATAAAATGGGACAATCTTTTTTTCAATGTCTGTTCTGTTTTTACCATTTCCTAGTGTCTTTGTCAGTAATTTGCAGTTGGTAGGTAGGCCACCTAGCTGTTTTATGTATAGGGTTAAAACTTTACGTTTGGTTCTGTCTCATTTTGCTCTAAATCCATTTCAAAATGTTCTGTCAAGTGTGGTAGTTCAGATAAAGGGATAATCTCTCTTTTTTCTTTTTAATTAGATCTCCGATTCCAGGTTTTACTCTATTGAAAAAAAATGAGATAAAAGGGCTGCTATTATATTAGGTCATTATTTAACTCACAGATATTGTCAGAAGTTATTTTCTATTCTATCCCGATAATTTCCTATGTACTTTGATCTTTTGGTTTTTTTATTTGCGTGCTTAAACAATGGTTTATTAAATTTTTATTGGAAATATTACAGGTATGATTTTAGGAGACTTTGACCTGCCAGTCTGACTGTTTTTGACCCACAGGTTAATTGCAGAAAGAGGGATCATATAGGTTCCTTTAGAGGTTGTCCAATTAGCTCTTTCTATCAGATATTTAGCACTTGAAGTTCTGGCCAACATGTGTATAAGTTGATATAGGTCAGGTAATCCTAAGTGATATGAAAAAAATAATTATAAATTCTCCTATCAATGTTTGCTTGTCTTAGTTGGGTTTAGGGAAATTTGTTTATAACTCTTAGTTCAACTCAAGTCCATTTAAATTATATAGTTGCCTGCATTCATGGCTTGTAAGAGGAGTGGATACTTAAAGACAACTGTCATTTGGGATTTTAGGAGAGTTGTTGGTAAAAAGTAGGGGGTCTGAATAAAGAAGGAGGAGTTGACAGGGCTACAGGAAGAGGGAGATCAGAAAGACAAAAACAAGAAGAAATCTGGGTATAAGGAGGGAACTGGAGCTCCAGGAGGGAGGACTTTCTAGGGAAATGAGTCTAGTTTGTTGTTGCTTAAATTTGTCAAATTGCTCATGAGCTTTGGCCAAGAGATATTTTAATGAAGTAATTTTTAATTTAGAATTTCATCTGGAAGCCTTTGCATATCAATCAAAAAATATTGCCCATTTGATCTAAGAAATATTATTCCATTTTTTCTAAGACACTTCTCAAATGAACAATTTTGTTCAAATCCTGTGTTCTCCAGAGTGACCGCTCAAGGCCTAAGTCATCCTTAGTTGACATCCATAAGTTATACTGTTTAGAAAGATGGTACAAATGTTAGGATTGTAATGAGAGTGTATATAAGAACCAGGAGTTTCCCTGGAAGAGGAGACGATTTGCACTTTGATAACCACTATGAGAGCTGTCAATGATCAGAAGAAATATAATGTTTGTATACCTGTATACCTTTTATCTTGGGCTCTCAACCCGACCACTTCCAGACATAGACTGAACAATCTGTGCTGCTTGGCAAGTAGAAAATCAAAGAGAATTCTCTGGATCAAAGCCAAGTCTAAGGACAAAAAATAATTGAGATGGAAGGAGAACTTCATTCAGGTTTATTGGTGACTCACAGCAAAGTTTGCACAAGTGGATCCTGACCCAGTAAGAATTACAAACTCACCATTCTGTGAAGCTGGTTTAAAAAAATACAGGCCTATAGCGCCTATCCTTATGTTATACTCTATGTTTCTCCTTCTTATGATAATCCACGACATTTTAGGTAGCACGACACTAAACAGTAACATAAAAGCTTGCAAAAAGAGATGAAAAGGAACAGGATGAATCCACAAAGGATTTCAAACAAATTTCTCAGTGCAACCTCCAGAGTAACTGTAGAAATAAATAAAGGCCACCTAACTGAGAAAAAACAAACTCTGTTTATTCAGAGTTTGCGATAAGAGAGAGTTAGCCACCAACACTTGTGTTTTGGCAAATACTCAAAGGAAGGCAGAGAGGTGAGAAAACTATGGTGAAAAAAAAGGAATACTTCAGCTATACCTTGGTTGAAAGCTGTTGGCATGGAGAAGCTATACACAGGCTACCTAGAAGCAGGGCATCCTATGTGATTGGTTAAGGATGCATATTTATCTTTCTTCATTTGGTTGTAAGTTAGAAGGCCTGGGACAGAGGCAAAATTAACAAAGCTTTTAGCTATTGATTAAGTCCTGGTCATTTTTGGTCTGATTGCTACAGGTGTTATTGTTTGGTTTTCTGAACTGGTTGTCAAAGATAGTAGTTTAACTTTCTAGACTCGTCACCATTAGATAATATGTTGGCTTACTGGACTGGTTGCTGCAGATTGTGGGTCAGAGTTCTATTTTTATATATGGTCTGTTCATTGTCCATTTGCATATACAGTCTCTCAATTTACTCATAACCCTGCAAAGGATTTTATGTGTACTTTTCCTGGTGAAAATCCTATAATATCACAATTATCTTTATTCTACAGATGGGGAGACTGAAGCCTAGAAAAGTTAAAAAAACAATTTAAAGTCACTCAGCTAAGAAATTACATGATATTATTTGAAAGTTCTAATGTTGTCCCTCTTAATCTGTAATAGCCATTTTGGTTAATGGAACTTTCTGCGATGATGGAAATATTCATGATCTATGTTGTCTAATATTATAAACCATGTCCACATGTGACTACCAAGCACTTTAAATGTGGCTAGTATGACTGAAGCACTTAAATTTTAGCTACAATTAATTTTAAGCAATTTAAATATGAATTAAAATAATCACATGTGGCTTGTGGCCTCTGTATGAAAGAACACAGCTTTATACAATTCTCTGAGAACAAGAGTTTTGAGAAAAATAAAACATAATTTTTAAACGTAAGTCATTTCATTTGGAAAGAAAAAAGTATGGAACAGGATGGAAGAGACTACAATGAAGCATAATTGCTTTATACCATATATATGTATATGTAGATATCTGTGTATTATATATTCTCTTTATGTGTGTGTATTACATATTCTACATGTACTATTAATAGTAAAAGTGCTGTATATAAAATATATTATTTATAGTTATAGGTATAGTATACTCAATAGAATAGTTTACTATATTAGTAGTAGCAGCAGCAACAGTAACAAGGAATTAAGCTGAGTCACTATAATGAAGATTAAGAATTCTTACTGTTGAGGGACCAAAGAGATAACTGAATCCCCAAGGACCATTCTGTGTCCCAATTGTGTTGTAGTTGCTATAGGAACAGTTGTCACTGAGTTTATGACATTTTTGGTGATCTTATGTCTATACCCCATTAGTTGAGATTACTTGACATTTTCAGTTCCTAAAAATCATCTGAGTAAAATATATTATACTTAATCTGTATAATTTTTCATTGAAACTAAACCCTAATTTCTTCTTTAATGCTGTATGCTTTTTATGACATACCACACTTCAGGTAGTAATATTCAGATATTCTTTCTCCCTGTACAGGCATTCAGTATATAAAAATAATAATAGAATATATACAACAAAAATATAAATATAACACTTCAGAAATAAGGATCCTAAAGTTGTTATATATGAATATACTTTCTACTAAGCTGATATTATATATTTTCATTCAGCTTTGACATATTCTTAATGGACCATTTATTCTCCCATTATTGACCTAAATAGCAACGTCTCCTTTTAAAGTATTTTGCAAAATGATAGATATTTTCCAGTTAAAATTATAGTCAAAAGTATACTGCTTTGATGATAGCATTGCCTATGTCTCTATAATGCCAAATCATACTTTTGAATTCACTGCTATAGCAGCAATCAACTTTGATCATCATCTATAGAATCATATTTTTTTTTTGACAATGAATATTTTAAATTTTTCTGAATGAACCAGTTCTGAGCTTTACTCCTCATAATTTATAAGATTCTGGCATATATTTAAAGATAGAAAACTTTATTTTTTTTTATTTTCTTCCAACCAACATTGAATGACTATTGTTACCATGAACTGAAGATAATCATAGTCTCAATTCTCAAGTTAGTTCCTAGATTTTGGGAAAAGAAACAACCAAATAAATTTTTTTTCAATACAATA
This sequence comes from Varecia variegata, assembly GCA_028533085.1. Lineage (NCBI taxonomy): Eukaryota > Metazoa > Chordata > Mammalia > Primates > Lemuridae > Varecia > Varecia variegata. The sequence continues at coordinate 46,441,493 of CM052445.1, read as the reverse complement.
TGTTCACTATATTGAAGATTAATGACAGTTTATGTACAGAATTCTATAGAAACTCAAACATGGGGCACTTAAGCACGCTTTCAAGTTTATGGAAGATTTCCTCAGGGAAGAACTTATATAATAAAGCTAATAATTAACACTAAAAGAAATAAAACAACATCATTTTTATTCACTCTTTCAAGTTCCTTCCTAGTTATTGTGAGTGCAGAAACCATGAGACATTATTCAAAGAATATCATTTTATATTTTGTACCATCAACGATAGTCATCTTTGAAAGCTTTGAAGCATTGACATGTATTTGTTCCCTTAATAAGGTTTTGATGAC
>CM052445.1:46355630-46440667 GCA_028533085.1 Varecia variegata | reverse complement strand
CTAGATTGTCATGAAGCGTTTGTTGGTAGAAATATGAATGTTAAAGACAATTTTAATGAGAGCTCAGAATGAAAAGAAGAGTGTTAGAGAGAAAGACTTCAACTCCTGAAAATACATATATCATGTTGAAAAGAACATTGTTAGAAATGTGGACATTAAAAGCCTTTCTAGTGAGATCTCAGACAGATATGAGGAAGAATTTATTGGGAACTGGAGGTGAGGCTATCCTGTTATAAAGGGGCAAAGAACTTGGCTGAATAGTAGTTTAGTGTTTGTGGATGATATAGCTTCCAAGTAATGAAATGGGATATTTAGCTGAGAAATTTCTAAGAAAAAGTGTTCAACAAGTGGCTTGGTTTCTCTTTACTAATTATAGTAAAATGGGAGAGGAGAGAGAGAAGTTCAAGGAATTGTTAAGCAAAAAGGAAACAGAACTTGAAGATTTGGAAAACTCTCAGCCTATCTATATTGCAGAAAATGAGTAAGTGTGTTCTGAAGAGAGCACTAACGGTGTGGTCAAACAACTTCTTTGATAAGGAGATTGATATGGGCTTTAATCATGCATTTAATTAGCCATCTCAGCAGAAGACAGGAATCAAGATGAAATTATGTCAGCAGAAACACTGCCAGATGAAAGGAAACTGAGAAAATGGGATGGAATGAAGGAAGACTGCAAATATTCATTATCTTTCAAGAAAAGAGAAGGAAAACCCAGAAGGTGATTCAGAGATTTTTTAGGCTGCCATTCCCACCACAGGCCCAGTGATCAAGGCTGTTTCCCCCTTGATTTCAGAAAGTGGGTCCCCTTCATCTTTTTCAGCTGGCCAGGCATCACACATAGAGAACTATGTGGGAGGATTGTGGGGCAGATTCTGCTACCCCAGTGGTCTTGGAGGACAGAGCACCAAATGAAACAGGAGTAATTTGCAGCCTTAAGATCTAATGGAATTTGCCTTGCTAGATTTTAGACTTGCTTGAGAAGTATCATGCCTTTTTTCCTTCTGATTTCTCCCTTGTGGATGGGAATGACTATTCTCTGCCTGTGCCACCATTGTATTTGGAAGCACATACTTCTCTGGTTGCACAGGTCCACACTTGGAGAGGAATGTTGTCTGCAGATATATCATATATCCCGTCTCACCCATATCTGATTTAGATAAAATTTAGATGAAACTTTGGACTTTAAAGTAGATGTTGGAATGTGTTGAGACTTTGGGGCTGTTGAGATGGAACAAATGCATTTTTGCATGCAAGAAGGACATGAATTTTAGAGACTCAGGGGTGTAATGTTGAGGGGATTACATATGTTTATGTTCCTGCAAATTTCTATGTTGAAGCCTTAACCACCAATGTGGCTGTATTTGGAGGTGGGGTCTGTAAGGAAGTAATTAAGGTTAAATGAGATCATAAGAGCAGGGCCCTAACCTAACAGGACTAGTGGTTTTTATAAGAATATACTTCAAATGGCTTTCTCTCTCTCTGTCCTCTCTTTCTCTCATTCTCTCTCTTTTTCTCTCTCCTTATGTTCATGTAATGAGGAAAGTCCAAGTGAGGACGTCATGAGAAGGCAACCATTTACATGCCAGGAAGAGAGCTCTCACCAGGCACCGATACTGTCAAACCTTGATCTGAGACTTTCAGCCTCCAAAACTGAAAAAAATGTATGTATATTTCTGTTGTTTAAGCCATGAAGTCTATGATATTTTTTACAGTATCCCAAGAATAATAATATACTGAATGAAAAAAAGACGTGTGCATTGTGAGAAAAGCAGCCACTTTCCTAGAGGTGTGGGCAATTTCCACCCAATATTCAGGAGAAAACCAGGGCCCTCAGTCTTACAACTATAAGAAAATGAATTCCACGAAGGAGCTGAGTGATTTTGGAAGAAGATTCTTCCTTAGTGAAGCCTCCAGGTGAAAACACATCTGGCCATCACTTTGAGGACAGTTTTGAGAGATACTGTCATAGGACCCAGTAAAGCTCTGCCAAGATACTTGTCCCATAACAACTATGAAATAATGAATGTGACTTGTATTAAATACTGTTTGTGGCAATTTATTACACAACAATTTACAACATGATAGGATAAAATCTCATCTATTCATTTAGTTTAACTCATGAAGGGAAATAAAGTATTCATTAATGGTAAATAGAAAATGCAAATACTTTTGCAGAAATAAGTATTAATATTTAATTTAATTACTATATATGTACATAAAATTAAATTTACCAATGTAAAAATGGAGTTTCTAAACTTTAATTTTTTATAAAAGTAATATAATTTCTATAAAATATATAGTTACATAAAATTAAAAAAAAAAAAAAAACTAAAAAGTAAAGGCATGGAAGAATGATGTCAGTGAAAGTGGTAGAATAGGTAGCTCCAGGGTCTTGTCCCTTCACAGAAAAATCCAAAAATCAAGCAAAACTTGTCGGAATAGAGTTTGTTATTAGTGTGGAAAACAGTCAGAAGTTTACAGCAATCAAATAAATGATGAATCAAGAAAAAGCCAACTTAAAATGAAAGGAAAGTTTTGGGCATTTTTTACCTGTTTTTTCTCAACGATTCTCCACTGTTCAGCAAAAGTCTTGAAGACAGCAGCCAATGGTCTCAATGTGGAATGCTGGTTCCTGGTTCTGTAGAACTGAACTTATTCTCAAAGAATTAAATTTATCTATTCTAACCTATTTGGGGACTACCTGACCTATTTAGGGACTACCTGAAGGACTGAGGCAAGACAGTCATCTTTGATTAGCCTAACTCAGAATTCACTCAGACCATAAAGGTAGCAGGAAGGAAGGAAGGAGCTATATAGGGACAGATAGTTTTTTATGCAATTTAAGTCAAGTTGATATCAATTCAAACTAGATTGTTATTACTTTAGGATACTTATAATCTGCATGGTAACCACTAAGAAAGTAAATATATACAAAAAGAAGTGAGAGGTAAATGGAAAGGATACACTATGAAATATCAATAAAACACAAAAGAAGGCAGTGATGTAGCAAATGAGAATCCAAAAAGACATACAGAAAACAAAGAATAAAATGGCAGAAGTCTTTCCTTATCAGTAATTATTTTAAATGTGAATAAACTCTTTAATCAGAGGCTAAAAACTATAAAATTATTAAAAGAAACAGTTGGTTTAGCAATAGATTCTTAGGTGTGACACCAAAAGTATGAGCAACAAAAGAAAAAATAGCTAAATTGGACTCCATCAAAATTAAAAACTTATATACAAAAGGGCATTATTAAGAAGTTAAAAAACAACTTTAAAAATAGGAGGAAACATTTGCAAATGGTAAGCCTGGTATTATCTTCTATCCAGAATAACAAAATCTTAAAATTCAAGAAGAAAACACAAAAAATCCAAAAAAAGGCCAAAACTTGAATAGCTATTTCTCCATAGAAGATTTCATGTACCAACAAGTACATGAAAAAAGGCTGAACATCTTTAATCATCAGGAAAATGCAAGTCAATACCACAATGATAAACCATTTACATATACTAGGATAGTTATAATTTTTTAAAAAAGGAAAATAATGTGTTGGTCAATATGTGGAGAAATTAGAAATTTTGTATATTGCTGGTGGGAATGTAAAGTTATTTAGCTGTTGTGGAAATCAGTGTAGCAGTTCCTCAAATAGTTACACATACCACATGAACCAGCAATTCCACCCCTGGGCATACATCCCAAGTAAGTGAAAATAAATATTCAAAGAAATAAACATGCATGCATGTTCTGAGCAACATTATTCACATTAGCCAAAATGGAAACATGAATGTTCAACAAATAAAGGATTAAACAAATTGGGATATATATATTTAGAGCCATATTTTTCAGCCATAACATGGAATGAAGTATTAATACATGATATACAAATGGATGTACCTTAAAAACACTATGCTTAGTAAAAGAAGTCAGACACTGTGAGTTACATATTATATAATTTCACTTATATGGTCTAAAATAGGTGAATTTGAGGTAGATAGACCTAGCTGCTGCACAATATTGTGAATGCACTGAATACTACTGAGTTGTTCACCTTAAACAGACAAATTTTATGGCACGTAAATTTAATTTCAAAAAGAAATTATAATTAAAGGAATAGAAATTCCATTCTAGAAATATAAAATCAAACAAACAAAAAAAGCCATGGAAGTTATTTTTTAAAGTCCATCACATACACAAACATATGCTGAAAAGTAACAATTTGAAAAATGTTAAAGAGGAGTGCTATAAATTCAAGTGTAAAAGTACTATATGGAGAAGATATAAAAATAATAAACATATATATCTATCTAACAAATAGTTTGATATCAAAATATATAAAGCAATAGCTGGAAGAATCAGGAATAGAAGTAGGAAAATCACTATATGTATTAAGACAATTTAACATACAGCATCCAGAATAAGGGAAAATACAGATATAAAAGAAACAGAGAGAGAGAGAGAGAGAGAGATGGACAGATGATTTGAAGAAGACAGACATGAAATTTATGCTCAAACACATTGAACTCAATTTTTAAGTGTATGTTTATGTCTTTTGATGTTGTGAACCACATATAAGAATGTAAATTTATTTACTCCCACATGAAGTATTTATAATAACTATTTATAAGTTTATAATTTTATAAGTTTATTATATAGTATCAACGTTATATATGAATAGTTTGTGTTCTTGAAGCACAAATCAATTAATTCATAAAATCAATTAATTCAATAAAAATAGGAGCATAACTGATATCAATCCATTATATTTGGAACTTAATTTACAATAGCAAAACCTTAGGCAAAAAAGTTAACACTTAAAACTTATCAATAATAAAATGCTATTTTAATAATAAAACAATAAGTCAATGATAAAAATGTCTATGAACATAGTTTAGGAAGTCCTTAAAACAAAGTATGTTTTTAAATTACCTTTATTGAAAGGAGATAACTGATTTTTAAAAAGTTAGCATTGAATTTAAGAAGTTAGAATAGGAAAATGGAGTAAATTAAATGAAAAAAATAAAAATAAATAATGCTAAGTACTTTACAACTAATATCTTTCAAGGAGGCAAGGGCATAAAATTGGGAATAATAAAAATGGCAAAAATAAAATACATGAGAGCAGTTTGTGTGGACCTAGATGTCAATGCTTTCTGAAACAATAAATATGATTCCTTCTAAATAAATGAAACTGGGTGTTGTGAGATGGTCCTAGCTGAATAGAAATTGCTAATCTTCCCTTTTTTGTTCAACCAGCTGTTGGAAAAATACAGTGTGGGAAAGAGTATGTAGTTCTTTTATGCATAGGAAGCCCATAGAATTCAGAATCACAAATTGAAAGACTTTCTTTTAAAACGTGATCTGGTAATGAAAATGTTAAATATGAATTGAAACATACAAAGTGCAAATAATATACAGTGAGAACATTTTTGGGTAGCAAAATCATTAAAATCTGAGAGCTGTTTGGATTTTAGAATTATAAATAAGGATTATGGTTGTCTGTATACATTTAAAGCAATCAATGTCCATTTATATACTTTATATTCTAGAAATTTTGATATATACCCTTTTTGCTTTATTTCAATACTAAACATTTTCCAATTTCACTTTTGATTATTTTATTCACTTATGGGTTACTTAACATTCTATTAATTTATAGTATAGTCTTTTCTCATCTTTTTGATATTTATAATGTTATTGTTTTATGGTCAAAATATGTGATATGTGATCCAATTCATCAAAAATGTGTTGAAATTTGATTTATGGTATAAAGATTTGTCAGTGGATTGAACTGTTTCAGTTGTTTTTGATAGGTATATGTTGTCTCTAATTGTGAGGTACTCAGGTCTATACAGACCCATTAAATCAACCTTGTTAATTGCATCACTAAATTTTCCTGTATTCTTACTGATTTTTTGTCTGCTTGATTAATGAATTACTGTGAGGGGTATGTTCAAATCTCTAACTATTATGATAAATGTATTGATTTTCTCTAGCTTTGCCTTATAATTTGAAAGAATATTATTAGGTGCACACCACTAAAAAAATTATTGTATCCTGCTAGTAAACTGAGTCTTAAATCATAATATGGTTAGCCTCATTATAGTTAGAAATGCATTTTGTCGTAAAGTCTTAGCTCTTTTGTTATTAATATAACTACATTGCTAATTTTCATACATTGTTTTACCATGCTTCACTTTTCTGCACAATGTTTTACAAATTGATAGTTTGTAGCAACTCTGTATGGAGCAAATCTACTGGTGCTATTTTTTTGACAGCATATGTTCAGCTCACTTCCTGTCTCTGTGTCAGCACTTTTTAGCAATGAAATGTTTTTAAATTAAAGTATATACATTGTTTATAGACATAATGCTATTGCACACTTGATAGACTACAGTATAGTGTAAACATAACTTTTATGTGCACAAGGAAACAAAAAAAATTCATGTGACTCACTTTATTGCAGTGGTCTGGAACAGAACCTGTAATATCTTCAAGGTATGCCTCTATTTGGGAATAAGGTTATTAAAGAGGTAATTAAGTCAAAATTCAATCATTAGGGAATGCCTTCATCCAGTATTACTGTGTCTTTGTAAGAACAGGAAACAGAGGAAAAACAATATGAAAACAAGAAGGACATCATCTGCAAACCAAGGTCCTGGAACTGATCCTTCCCTCATGTCCCTCAGAAAGAATCAACCTTGTCAGTACCTTTATCTTGGATTTCTAGCCTCCAAAACTTTGAGAAAATAAATTTCTGTTGGTTAAGCTAGCCAGTCTGTGGTACTTTGTTATTGCAGCCCTAGCAAACTAAAAAATCATCCTTGTTCTTTCCACCTTATGCATTTGGTGTTTCTCCTGTAAACTGTATTTAGTACTTTTAATCCAATGTAGATGTAGTTCATTTAATTATCTTGTGAATATGACAAATTTGGATGTTTTCTTACTACCTATGGTTCTGCTTTCAATATATTCCACCTTTGCTGTTTTCTTTTTCCAACACAAGTTTTCTTTTGAATTGATTGTCTTATTATTTTCCTCATTTCTTTTCTGTTTCCCACCCCATTGATTTAAAAGATACATAATCTGTTGATATCATTTTAGGGTCTGTCCTCAACACTTGTAACAAATGTAGTTAACTTGGCATATTCTAAAATGAATCAATTGTTTACTTTTCTCCAAAACTATAAAAGAATCTAGAAAGCATTCATTTTCATCAGACTAATTCTAGTTTATATAAAATGGTTTATGTATTTTATTTTGATCTTAACTTTTTTAAACTCCACCCATTACAGTTTGATACTGTTGCTTTATATCATCCATGTTAATTTAGGCTTTGTTGAGATTTAAGTACCAATTTACTATTTTACTAACACAATCTCTTTTAGTATCTTCAGCTTCCTCCTAGGTTCATTTTTCCTGTTTTTGAAATTTACACTTTAGTGATGGTTTGGGCAGTAATAACTCTCAATATTTACCAGAAACGGTCTCTATTTAGATCTTGTTTTAAACAAGGAGTTTGTTTGTGTACAATTATAAAACACATATTATATTTCATCAGTAATTTGAAAGTATTATTCCTTTGTCTTCTTCCTGCTAGTGAGAAATCATCAGTACAAATATTTGCATTTCTTTAGTCCATAATGTGCTTTTGCTCCTCAGCCATTTTTAAGAGATTCTCCTTTCTATGGATGCTCTGTAATTTTACAAAGGTATGTCTATGTGTGTTTTTCTTTTTATTTCTTCTGTGTGAGATTCTTCCTTTTCTTAATTCTGAGGATTGCATATTTCACCCACAGTGATAATTTCTAAGCCACTATCTTTTTATATATAGTTTACATTTTATTCTTACTAATTTTAAGAATTCATAAGAGATATATTTCAGACCATCTCATCCCACCTTTATTGCTAAACCTTTCTACGTATTTTTACAAGTTTTGTTTAACTGTGTTTATCCCTGTATAATTTATTTAAATCTATATAACAATTTGATTATTTTATTTTCAGTTATTGCCTAATAGACTATTTAATGTTACAGTTGTTTTTAATCTTAGTATCTTGTGCTTTTCTTGGATTTTCTATTTCCTCTTTTGTTTCATTATACAGAATAAACTTACTGATAATGTCTTCTATATTTGATAATTTCTTTGCATGAAATGTTCATTTATTTGGTTCTGTTTGTTTTTCCTTAAGTTTCCACGTCATTTGTTTTATTCTGAGTTTTGTGCATTTTTTTATTATTATTTCTACTTATGACTTTGGATTTTCTGGAATTGTCTCTATGGAAATGTTTTGAGAGACATGCTGAATGGTCATTTTTCCCAGAAGGATTTACATTTACTTCTGTCAGTTACCTCAGAATATTTAGGCCTATTTTCATATTAAGTTTCAAAATGTATGTAGTTTTGAGATTCAATAATGAAATTACGTGAGACCCCACCAGTAGTGATACATACTCAAGGGAGTAATTTTCTTTCTTTTTTTTTTTTTTTTAATCTACAACCAAAGCTTGGGGTGAAACAAAACATTCCCCTGGTTGTTCTGCTCCTGTGGTAGAATTTTTTCTTCCCTAATTCATTCTTTTCCTGAGAGGTAAGCTTTCTTTGGAAATCAACATATATAAGAGGATCCCAAATTCCCACTCAATTCAGGTCATGGTACAAAATTTCTAAGCCATATTAACTATTTATGCCCTTTGGTATCTAGCACCTTTAGAATTTACTTCAATCCCTGAACTTTGGGAGCTTCCTTTCTGCCTTAATGGATTCCCTTATTGTCTTTCAAGCTTTCTAATAACATATAAAAGCCATGATCATTATTATTTTTAACACACTTGTATACAAAATAGCAGAAGAATATCAACATCTTTCTCATCTTACTGAATGCAGAGGTCCATGCAATTCTATGTAAGTAGAAATTGATTAAAATAAAATATGTACTCATATTTTATTGTGAATATGTCTATCACTACTAAAATATTCAGTTTAGCACAAGATGAATTCTGTATTTTGTGTTGTCATTCATACAGCAGAATATTTTGCATATAGTAAATGTTTTATAGTGACTATTAAATAGACTTTAAAAATTAATACAGCTCTATGGCATTTTATTGGAAATATAGTTTGGTTTGGCAAACTGATCAATAATGGTTCCTTTAAATTATGTTTCTTCACGAGTTTCATATTCATTTTGTGATAATTAGTATGTCTTTTAATAAATAGGTACATGACAACTGGCTAATATTAATCTCTTTGAAGTACACACATATATTAATACAGATACCATAGGATGTATTTAACATCTTGTTCTAAAACAATAAATTGTCAATAGAGCAATACATAATAAAATTCTATGATCCAATGTGTCTTCAAAGCACATGTAATTCCTAAAATTTATTCTTCTACATTTCTCTGCTAAATGTATATCTTCTGCTTTCTTAATAGAACTTCAGCAAGCAATTATCTCAAGTAATAACCCAAAATGTAAACAATGTTATGACTATGACATTGTATACATACACCTCATTCAATTACCTCTAAAGAAACTAAAATATCAATAATATATTTAAATATAATAAGCAGTTTAGAATAGGTGAAATTTCATTTAGAAGCTAACAAAAACTTGTTGGTATGTTAAAGAAATGTATCATATGACTAAATGATTTTAAAAAGACAAAATAGTGTTTTGTTCCAATAAATTATCTCAAAATAATTTTATTTAAATTTTTAAAACTGGATTTTATATTTTTTTAAAAGTATAATTTGTTACTTTACACTTGAAACATCATTTACAATATCCATTTGGCAATTGTATAATGAAGGCCATCTTCCAACATACTGTGAATCTCATTTTGCTTAGCACTTTGTTTTTATGAGCACTTATTAGACAAATATATTTTATACATTTTATTCATTTTTCTACAATTTTTCTTCTCTGAATTTTGTAATCGTGTTTCTGTTTTTTAATTATGATTATTACTCACAGCTGATATTGCTATTCCCTCAAAACTTTGTTTTATTATTTATTATTTAAATTTTAAGTTTTTTGCATGTGAAGCTTTGAGGGCTCTTGACTATTAGTTTCATTTCTTGTTAATATTGCTAAACAATGACAATTTAACTTTAGATGCAACAAGTTGTTAACACTTTTATCTAAACATAACTAACGGAGCTTCCTTGAGTTATGGTCTAACTCACCCATGACTATATTCTTATTTTTCTTCTTATATTTTAAACTTATGTTCTGGACTTATGATGCAAAAGATACTACAATAGTTATAATCCCAGATTTTTCTTGGTTCATTATAGTTTAAGTTCTTATAAAATTTTCACAACTTTCAAACTGAACTTATACCTGTATTGACTTATCCTGTGCCAGGCACTGTCAGAAGCACTGAGGTGATGCTGCAGGAGAATACAGGTATGGCCATGAGCAGAGACGTTAGGAGGATACAGTTGCTGGGGTGTCTAAAAGAAACCAAATGCTTAAGAAATATAAATCTAAGAAACCTCTTCATTAATCATCTTATTTCCCTTTTGATATGATTGTTATTTTACTCTAGCAAACGTAAATTTTTCATCCAATGATAGTGACTGGATTTTCATTAATTGTTATAGAATTAGTTTGGTTAGTTTGATTAGGTTGAATAAAACGTCAAAAGCACTGTGGCTCAGTTTTGCTGCCTCCTAGTTTGAGATAGATTTTGCCATATTTCCTAAATTATTCCATAACATAATAGTTAGAATTTAGGTATTTAGAAAGACCATGATCTCTGTCTTTCAGCCTCCAATCCCCCTTTATGTTTTCTAAAGTATTAGACAGTTGTCGGAGTTCTATATGTATGGTTAAAGAGTGAAAGTTTATGAACCATTTGCTGCTAAGGACATTGGAGAGATAAGATACCTGAGAGCCTGCCAGTTTGGTTTGCATGGAAAAATGAACACTAGAATGTAGAACAAGAAACCTCTGCACTCTTTAAGACCATAGTTTTAAATCACCAAGAATCTCCCTATATTTAAACCTACAGGCAACATTTTCAAAGGTGTATAATATATTTGTTTAACTTTACGAGCCATGTGTAGATCAAAAATATTTTAACTATATGAATGGGTATGTTCCATTATTGTTTTATTCATACTGAAATTAAGGAATGTTCCATGGAGTAGTGTATTTACGATCTGAAGAACTCTTTTAACATCAATCATTTAAGACTAAATATATTTATTAAAAAAGACAAAGAAAAAATAATTAAGAAGTCAATATATTTATGTCTATATCTACTCACATGAAAAATTATTGTAGATTTTCACTGTGGTATAATTTTGATGTAAATTAACTAGCTGATCAAGATTAAACATAATATACAGTTACTTCAATGATATTTGAAAAAGTGAAAAAAACCACTAGGTTATTCTGAAATGTGAAATCATATCTACTATTCCAATGTAGTGTGAATAACATCCAATTCATGCAGTAGAATTCAAACAACCATTTTGGGGGCCTTAAAATTTTATGACTTGGAATAATAGAATAAATATTTCATTTTTTGATGAGTTTCTTTGATATCATGTAAGCATAGATTAGAGATGTTCCTATTCTTGTTTTGTCTGAGTTTAATATTACTTTACATTGGATTAGCAGTGATTACCAAATTGTATAACCAACTTTTCTTACTATATTACTTATAAATTTTGTCATGAGAATCTTTTAAAACATAGCTGGTAACGATATCTTACCAATTCTTATTTCTGTATATTTAAATAGCCTAGAGCTAAACAAATATCAATATTTTTTAAATTCATATTATAATATAAAATCATGTGGACAATATGATATTCATCCAGATAAGAAGTGCATGTTTAAAAAAGCATAAAGTATGGATCACCTTTTCTCTTGTTAAGATATAAGTAGAATTTCTACAAAGATCAATCCATTCCACATGTTGATTCTTTGCAGAAAATAAATTTGTTTCTGTGATGGTCTATTTACTGGGGATATTTTCTTCTTTAAAAGATTAATATTTCTTAATGCCAAATAATAACACTATTGATGCTTGGAGAAGTTTTATGATGAAGATTTATTTGTGTCCTGAACACAGAATACTTAACTATTCCGATCTCAATTTTAGGCTGAAGGAAACAAGAAGAATCATGGAGCCTTGTTTCCCTTATACTCAGCATCAGGAAATCCTGGCCATAACATATGCAATGTAATTAATTATGTTATGTCATGTCATGTCATGTCATGTCATATCCAGATCATAATATTAGTTTTCTAGGGCTGTCATAACAAAGTACTACCAACTGCAAACTTTAAAACAACAGAAACGTATTCTGTCAAAATTCTGGATGCTAGAAGCTTGACAGTAAGTTGCCTGTGTCTGTCTCTCTCCAAAATTCTCTCTTTATGAGGACTTCAGTCATTGGATTTAGGACTCACTCTCATTTAGTATCACTTCATCCTAACTTTATTGCATTCACAAAAACTCTATTGCCAAGTAGAGTCACACTCACAAGTTCCTGCTGGACAAGAAGTTTTGGTGGATGTAATTCAAGCCAGTACATCATGTCATATTGTATCATATCACATCAATCATCATATATCATTTCCTATCATATGATATATATTTTTGACAATTCTTGCTTTATTGAGGCCATGAGTGGGTAAAAGTTAGGGGATGGGAGTGGCTTTACCTATATACCAGTATTTAAATCGCAACACAGCTGGCATTTGGGACTGGATAATTCTTCATTGTGGGGAGCTGTTCTGTGCTTTCTAGGATGTTTGGCAGCATCCCTATACACTAGACAGCATTAGCACACCCCTAGTGAGTTTTGTCAACCAAAAATATCTCCAGATGTTGCCAAATGTAACCTGGGAGTAAAATCACCTCTACTTGAGAGCCAGGGTTGAGAAACTTTGGAACATTTTGTTCATTGGAACCCATTATACATTAACTCTTATTTAGACAATTATTCTTCAGGAAATCTAGTTTATTTTATTTCTCTGAGACTATTCTGACTTTGGCATTATTTCTCTTAACTGTTTAAACCAAGGAAAAAGAATATGACTTTTAAAAATTTTATCATGTCTAAATAAATTAAGACATCCTATGTTGTATACTATCCAAAGGCATTTTGATGCATAAGAAAACTAAACTAAAAAAAAAAATCAGAAGAATAATATGTGAAGCTAAAATGGAAATATAAATATAAACGAGAAACAAAACTTGTATGTAAACCATATCCCCTTGCTTTTCTGACAGCAAATTATTTGATTTCATAATGATTGCTTGAGGAGACAAATGATCAAGCATTTGATTGCTGAGTGAAGTCAGAAAAATGTGCTTAGGGAATCTGAGTTTCTTATCAGTTTTGCCTCTGGTGATGCACTTAGCCTGGCCTTGAAAACTCAGTTTGGCAAGACAGAACACCTGTTTATCTGGATGGGTGTTGGATGGACATATCCATTGGTTTTCTTTATTTGATTGTTTTACTTTCCCTTTATTTTTCTAATTTTATTGCTGTCTAATTATTCCTTGCAACTGCTACCTCTTTCTTTTTGGTATATTATTGCTTTCATTGTATTTGAGAAAGCAACATCTTTCTATAACCAGATGCCTTGAGGGGAATGTTTAATATTTTAAGATGCTTGCTATGGTCTGAATGTTTGTGTCTGTCATATATAAGTGTCTTTCATATGTTGAAATCCTCACAGCAAGGTGATGGTATTAGGAGGAAGGGCCTCTTGGGATGTGATTAAGACATGAGAGTGAAGCAACCATAAATGGGATTAATGCCTTTATAAAATGCGCCCAAGGGAGCACGTTTGCCCTTTCTCCCATGTGAGGACAGTGAGAAGTCACCCCTGGTGAACCAGAAAGTAGGCCCTCACCATATACTGAATCTGCAAATGCCTTGACTGCTCAGGCTCTAGAACTGTGAAAAATAAATTTCTGTTCTTTGTAGCCACCCAGTTTATGGTATTTTGTTATAGCAGCTCAGGCAGACTAAGACAATGCTTCATGGTCAATTTGCATCCATTGCATGGATTGCATTGTGCACATTTTAAAAGACTATCTAAATTACATTTTACTGAAAACAGCTCACTGACAAACATTCTTGTCCTCTTTCTCTAGTAACCAACAACCTAAAATTAAGTATTTCCCATAGAAAGAATGATTAATCTTAACACCTGTATTATTATAAATTAACAATTGAAAAAATGTTCAGCATTCCTTATTTATTAGGCCACAGATACCAGGAGACGGTTTTTTCCAGAATGCATTTCAGTAGTGCTTTTGACAAAGACAGCTTTCTAGACATCTATTCCACTATAATTTTCCACCCACCACAAAACCTAAGCTGTTCTTCTCTGTGTCACTGTGTTAATCTATTCGGGCTGCTATAACAGAATGCAATAGACTGGGTGGCTTAGACAACAAAATATTTATTTTCACAGCTATGGAGGCTGGAAGTCTGAGATCAGTGTGTCAATTAGTTGAGTGAGATCTTCATGAAGGCCCTCTTCCTAGTCTACAAAGGGCTGTCTTCTCATTGTATCCTCCCTCACATGCGGAGAGAGATCTCTTGTCTCATACTCATTTTTAAGGGCTTTAATCTCATTACAAGGGCTTTACCTCCCAAAGGCCCTACCTTCTAATGCCATAATATTGGGAGTTTAGATTTCAACATATGAATTTTGGAGGGATACAGAGATGTAGTCGATAGCAGTGGCCAATGAGCAATCATTGTATTTGACAGAACAAAACTTGTCACTCATTCTCTGAGACAGGTTTCATGTTTTTCTTCCTCTTCTTTCAAACTGTTCCAGGTGCCTCAGACCCATCCCTTAGTTCTTTTCTTGCTCTAAAGTCATTTCTTTGGTGATCTCTTATTGTTATTGTATTATGGTATTAAATAAATGCCACAAAACCCCAAATTATATCTCTAGATAATAAATCTCTTTTGAATTCCAGTCTTACCCTTACAATTGCTTACTTGACATATTTGCTCGGATCTCTGATGTTCCTCTCAAAATAAATTGATACAGAAACTCTGTCTTTTCCCCTCAGACCTTTGCGCCATCTTCAGTCTTTGTCATTCTATTCCTCCCCTTACTCATAAAATAGTTGGAGTTATCTTTGATACTTTTTTTTTTCTTTTACAATCTACATTTTGCCTATCAGAAAACACTGCTGGCCAGATCTCAAGAATACACATACTCTAATCATTTCTTACCACTTATAGTGAGAACACCCTGGTATAGTCTATGGTTCAAATATTCAAGAGAGTTTTCTTTCTTTTCCCTTGTTCCATCTTTTGCCAAGAGAGAAACAGCTAAGTTTCCTTGTTATCATTTTTCTATTTTGTCAACTTTACACCAAGTTGTAAAATTACACATATTATTACACTCTCTTATTTGTCTCTATTTTTTGAGATTTTGGTTTTTATATTTAAATAAAATATTGGCACATGTTGGATTTGGTGAAATTTAATATGACACACACACATATACATTCTAAATTTCTCTTCATAGAAAATGTAGTCCCTGCTCAGAAAACTTTACATCTTTTGTGCAATCTTATATATTTGATCTCTCAGAAGTTAAGGGATACATATAACATTCTATGTTACATTAATATCCTATTTATAGTAGAGCCTCATTACTTAAGAACTGAAATGGGAAAGTTTAATTTTTATGACTATGTTTCACTATGTTTTAGGAGAATTTTGCAATTGTTTTGTTTTTAATCAACAAATGGTCCCATCAAATAATTATAAAGGAATATTTTTTAAACACACAAATTTAGAGTCAGTTTTTTCCAAGTGGACTTTTCACGAGGCTCAAATCAGGTAGCTAATTACAAATAATATTTTTCTATCCACTTGGGCTAGTGAACATATCCAGGCAAGAATTTTCCTGAACTGGGAGGAAATCTACATTACAAATTATTGATTCCATAATAGTTTCAGTATTGTGATGTACAATATTCAGATGTATCAAAGCACTGGATTTTTGGTGCCAAACAAAAACATCATTTAGATGGTGATTTTATTTGCCAATTTTCATGTAGTTAATATTCAAGATAATGTGATGGTAAGTTTTATGCTGTCTATTTTCTTTAGACTTGCATTAATTTTGCTAATTATTTCTAGAGATACATAAGATTCAATAAAACAGAAGTCAATTGTAAACATTCCACTGTGAACTAAAGAGGAAGGAGAAAGTAAATCATTAACAGGTGCATTTGGGAGCCGAGTTTCAATAGTGATAACTTATGTCGGTGAGTTGTCAAGGACTGATAGGCATGGAAGCATAAAAATTTAATTTGTATTGGTCCAAAATCTGGGTTGCAGTGACTGACACCTTTATTAACTCTTTTGGAAGCAAAAAAGCTTCAATAAGCTAGGGAGCATTCCAGAGATTGGCTATAAAGATCTTTCAGTCTCCAGTGAGTGAAGAATAAATCAATGTGTTTCAGGTTAGTTCTCCCTTTTAAGAGTAACCTGGTTTCTAGTAGTAATTCTTGACATTTATTTTTAATATATATTTTATGAATCCCTAGGAAAACCAATGAAAGAAGCATATACACTTCCACTCTTGATAAAGTTTTAAAAGATTCAAAACATTCTGAGTGTTTTCTTGGCCTTATAGTGATCCATAGGTTCTAGGATAAGGACCTCAGCCTAAAAAAACTCTGTATATCCTTACGATGATCACCTTGCAATGCTGGGATTAGACATTCTTTTCCAGGAATCTTTCTGAGATATTACTCACTTACATAAAGACAACCAGATAGTACTTTTTCTTAATTCATTCAAGAATATCAAAGTTAAATTTTTAAAAGTTAATTAAAATTAGAATATAAGGGATCAAATCACAAAAAGAATGTAATATTTTCATAGAAATCTATTTAATATTATGTATTAAGTAGAACATTTTTGGGAAATAGATATACCTGTATAAATACAGACATATATTTTGGGGGTATACATTATCACATACTGCAATGAGATTTGATCAAACTACTTTGTTCAAAAACAAAAGAAAAAAATGAACATATTACAATGAGATTCTGAACTTTCACTCTTATATCTCATCTTTCAGGTATAACTTTTGTCTTATCATATCACCCACTACTGCCTTACCTATCTTATAGAACTTGATTTTTCTTAAACTGAGTAGAGGATGATCATTTCTTAAAGTATGCAGAAAGTAGATAGGCTTTTATTATGAGGTTTTAGGAGTTAAGGAGAAATAATATCTTTGGTTAAAAGAGTTCAGACCTACCAAATAGAAATGAATATAGAAAGAATGAGCCATTGGTACCTGGAAAATCAGGTTTTTCAATATAAATACAAGTCCTTGGTTCACCACCCAGGATATTAAAATTTAAATCTAAGGGATTATAACATAAAATGATTCTAATTTATTTATTTAATACAAAGCCTCTTGGATTTTCATTTAAAATCTTTTATGATACTAAGGCGATTTACCACTCTAGATCCATCATGTTTTTCTTTGCATATATGGCTTTCTGCCAGATGGCCAGAGTAACTAACACTTGTTAGCTGTGTATTTTTTTGGGTGGAAGTTACTTTTCTCTGCCTCAATATCCTCATTTGTCCAAATATGAGAATCAGAAGATATATTATTTTATTAATATTGTTGGAACATAAAATAATCTAAAACATGTAAGTTTGTGGACATCAGTTTGTGATACATAATCAGCACATAAAAATATCAGTTGACATTATTCTCTGAGAATAATGAACCTATTTATTTTCCTATATTCAGTAAATGTCTCATTATATCATATATATGTTTATTTAGTTAACCAGTGTGTTCCTAATGTGAAATACTGTCTAATTTAGCACACTGCACATTGTATATGAAAGAAGAGATTAATTACTATATTGTAATGATAGATATGCATCATATGACTCTGCTGCTGTGAAACTTATAGTTTTAATGATGATTTAAAAGACTATGTTTTATTAACTTTACAATGCAGGTTTCAAAACTTCTCATTTCATATACAAAATCTTAATTTACCATGCTGAAACAATATATAGTAAAGACAAACTTATTTCTTACTGTAATGCATACTATCTTTAGACTGTAAAAAAAAAGATTTCAAAATTTACCTTCATTTACAATATAAACAAATTATTAATTGAATAAAAGAAAATATACTTTTAAAAGAACAAAATTAACGTTAAGACCATTAAAATATGTTCATGATTCTATGTAATAGAGATAGAAATCAAACTAAAAATTTGAGTCATATCAAAGTAGAAATCTGACAAGAAACAAAAATTATACTCTTGGGAAATCTATGCTTACTTCAATGCCCCTCTGTGTCTCTATCTCTGTCTTAGATCATTTTCGCCTACATATAACTGACTAGCTGAAGCTGGGTAATGTATAAAGAAAATAAATTCATTTCTTACAGTCATGAAGGCTAAGAAGTCCAAGGTCAAACTGCAACATCTGGTGAGGGCTTTTTGCTAGCAAGGACTTGTTTGCAGAGTCCTGAGATGGCACAGGACATCGCATAGTGAGGGGGCTGAGTGTGCTAGCTCAGGTCTCTCTCTCCTGTTAGAAAGCCACTAATGTCACTCCCATGATAACCATTAATCTACTAACTCCTTAACCTATTAATTCACAAGTGGATTAATCCACTCATAAGGCCTCTGCCAATCACCTTTTACAGGCCCCGCATCTCAATACTGCCATATTGGGGATTAAATTTCAACATGAATTTTGAAGGGCATAAACATTCAAACCATCATAGTCTGTTTCTCTCACTATACACACACAAACACATACACAGACATGTCTACATGCATAGAAGAGTCTGGATCCAAGCGATGTGAAGAATATACTAAGACAACAATAATACTTATAAGTAAAGAACACCAAAAACTGAACATAACACTGTTATGAAAATAGGATAAATAGTATATTATTTAACTAATATTTTTATTTAAAACATTATTCAAAGCATTTTAGTAAGTTAGGATATGGCAGAAGATTATATCAAAAGTAGAAAATATTTTAATACATGCAATAACACCCCAGTTGATCTTCTAGTTGAGCTAAGGCATTGGATGCCTTGTTAATGTTTCAAATAGCTCGTTATCTTACTTATTGTAATTCTCATTTTATAAGTTCCATTGTATTTTTTTATATAAATATTTTAATAAAATATTTAATTTATTATGGAAGATACAATATCAATATACCTTTCATAAACATGTTTTCTAGGGAGCTATCAGTGTATCGCTTCTAAAAGCATCAATCTATAATTACTTGAACAAGATACATTTTATGAGAAGAGATATGACAGAAATTTTAGTAAGAATTTAATTGTAAATGGAATTTTCACCTTCTCCTTTTATCTTGTTGCTGTTCATGTTTGAGCATTAATTGCAATATCTTGAATGGTTGATCTTGAATGTAAATAATGATAATTACTAATATTAAGAATTAACTTATGTGGATATATAACACATATATATTGCAAAATAGGCCAAATAAAAATAAAATATAATGCTAAATCTTTACCATTTCCTCTTTACATTTCCTTCATTTTCTTTGTAATCATAAATAGCCCTGATGTTATATTTCATCAAAACTTAATTATATTTTCAAAGGCATTAAAATTTCCATAGTTTATTAATTGCAAAATTAATATTTTTTGACAAATGACTATTACTTTATAATTTGGGAACAATTAAGAAATTTATTTATAAACTTATTATATATTTATTATATTTATAATATAAAGTTCCATTTTGATTTTAAACATAAAAATAGCAGTGAAAAAAATGGACAATTAAAAGATTGTGGTATGCATCTTGAGGCTGTTACAACCTGGCTTTGCAATTTCTGGTTAGGTTTAAGAATTCCTTTAAATAGAATTCTGTTTCAATAACTTTGGTGAAATCTTATTTTGATGTTGAATCTGTTATTACATCCATGGTTATCTGTTTTCTCAGTAAGGATCAAATTTTTCTGTTTGTTTGATTGCTTAAGCCAGCAATTTTAACTGATTTAAGCAGGAATTTTAGTACTAATTTAAATAGTAATTTCACTATTATGCAATATATTCATTAGTTAGAGGAGATAATAAAAAACAAATAATACATTGGTAGTAATAATAATATTGCACAAGTGTGAAAAAAGTTTTCTTTATAGAACAATTTTCACCAATGAAAATAATTTTGTATTTTCACAGACTAAACTATAGAATAGTGAAGTACTTGATTATTCTTAATTGAGATAAAGCTAAAATATATTTTTGTAATTTCTCCTTCTGGTTTTGCCATGTGTTATGATTTGCATTAATGTACTACCAATAGGTTTCATGTTCTTTCAAAATAGACAGAAAATAAAAAAATATATAGTTAAATATTAGCTGATATAATCAGGAATCTATTGCTATTGGACAAAGTGTTAACAATTCTATGGGGTTTTGAATTTCTTTGTAATCACCAGATTCTTTTTTTTCTTTCCATTTTGGAGACTTTGCTACCATTTTATACATATAAATAGGATTCTAGGTAGAGAGTGCTTGCATAAATATTTTGCTAAAAATGCCAAGATGCTTGCCTGCTATTTCCTGGGGTAAGTCAGGCCTGCTTGGCCAGGAGAATTAGATTTTGAACTCTCTGCCACAGGGATGTCTCTTTAGGAGAAATAGATGTATATTGTTGAAGAATATTTTTTAAGGGTGGGAGCGGTGGCTCACGCCTGTAATCCTAGAACTCTGGGAGGCCGAGGTGGGTGGATCGCTCGAGGTCAGGAGTTTGAGACCAGCCTGAGCAAGAGTGAGACCCCATCTCTACTAAAAATAGAAAGAAACTATCTGGCCAACTAAAATATGTATAGAAAAAATTAGCCGGGCATGGTGGCGCATGCCTGTAGTCCCAGCTACTTGAGAGGCTGAGGCAGGAGGATCACTTGAGCCCAAGAGTATGAGGTTGCTGTGAGCTAGGCTGACGCCACAGCACTCACTCTAGCCTGGGCAACAAAGTGAGACTCTGTCTCAAAAAAAAAAAAAAAAAAAAAAGAATATTTTTTAAAAAGTTGCCTTCCTTTAAAAAATACACATTAAAATATTTTTTTTCAAATCTGGTTCCTAGAACAGTATTATTATATGTTGTAATTGCAAATAACTTTACTAATGCCATTTTCCTGTCAAAATATAAATGTTTGATGGGGATAAATCTTAGGTTCAATGGGTGTTAGCCACTCACTCTTTAAGCCCATCTATTTAGTTACATTAACTAAAAGCAGTGTATGAGTAGAATGTGCACAGTGAGGTTAATAGCAGAGAATACATTTGCACACATTGAGAGGGTAGAGTTAGGAACTGAGGCTGAAAGTGGGATCACATAGAAAACAATCGTTTCTAATCTAATTATTTCACTTTGGGTCAACCCTCATTATCTATTACTGGAAAACCATAAAGCCTAAGATATTTATCCTTTCCCTATCTTATCTTCTTCTTTTGGAACATATTAATTATTTTATTTTATCTGAAATGTACAGATATTCCTAGAATCAGTGAGTGATTACTTCCTAAAATGGAGAAGAGATGTTATCACAAAAGCATAATTTATCAGTGTAGGCTGGGAAAGTGAAAGGAGGAATTTAAATCTTACTCACTTGGGAAATGACATATCTTCATCATGGCAAATGCTTTGAGGGAAAGCTAGATGAAACTCTAAATAGATTGAAGAAAGTAGTGCAAAACACAGAAAACATCAAGCATTTTAAATATCAAAGTCGATATATAATGTAAAACATTTAAGAAAGAAAAACATGTGCTTGATAGAATGCTAATAGGAATGAAAATTATCTGGTAGCCTGGATGTGATTTCTGGTGCTTTTAGCATAAGAAAGAATCCGAATTATAGGGGAAAATATGTATGCATTTCTACTCAAGGACACACAGAACACAGAAACCAATAGAATAAAAATTAGGACAAAACTATAAAAATACATATTTTGTATCATATTTTCATCCTCACCGGTTTGTAAGCAATAAGTTCAATAGCAAGCTGTTAAAGAGATATTGGAGGATTCATGTGGACCAGGAAGGGAGAATGTGAGTGTCCTGTTAATAACATTTTCCACCTTGCTGAAGAGAACATATCTGTGTGTGTGATTGCCTTACTTCTGCATTCCTCAGATCTCCTAGACAGGAGTGAAATCTGCTGGAGGCAAGAGTCAGTACATAAAAAGTCATGTGGACAGCTGTCAAAGTCAGCAGCCATACAGCAATGAGTTTTAGACAAGATGAATCTTAGAGAATATTTTGAAATGTATATAAAAAGTATTTTATTTCTAGAGAATTGAGGATCAGGTTACTATTATCCTACACCAGCATCTGGGGGATGGACACGCTTGAAGTTCTGACTCAGGTGGGGCAAAGGCAATATATGGATCATAAACATTTGTACCCCTGTAATATGCTAAAATAAAAAAAGAGTATGCCAATGAAAGATAAAGAAAACAATACATAATTCACTGAATAGTCCTAAAAAAATAAACATTTTATGTTTGAAAAAGTGAGACATTCGCAAATTAAAAATTCAAATAAAATTTTAACATTTTTTTCCAATGTCACTATTTGAAAACATCAGAAGAAGGAAACAAAATTCTTCTCAATATGTATGGAAGGTCAGTTTCATTATAAATATGGCTTACCCTAAAAGTGTATATATGTCCACTATATATGTGTATGTAATTATACACATAATTATATATATTACATATTTCATATATATTCTCAAGTATTATTTCCATCTGTAAAAAAAAAAAAATCTCTGTAAAGATTAGCAATTGTTTCAAAACCAGAAATAAAGTTGTATCAGGGTTCTCCAGAGCAACAGGACCAACAGGATATGTAGATAGGTAGATATAGATATACATATACATATGCATAGATATAGATATATTAAGAGAAGAGAGATTTATTATGGGAATTTGCTCACTCGATTATGGAAGCTGAGAAATCTCACCACATACCCTTTGCAAACTAGAAAACTAGGAAAGCTGGTGGTATAATTCAGTCCGAGTCTGAAGACCTGAGAACCAGGAGCTCCCATGTCTGAGGGCAGGAAAAGATATATATCTCTGAAAGAGAGAGACAGAGAGACAAAGAAAATTTACCTTTCCTCTACATTTTTATTCTGTTATGGCCATCAATGGATTGGATGATGTCCACCCACATAGGTAAGGACAGATCTTCTTTATTCAGTCTATTGATTTAAATCCTATTCTCTTACAGATGCACCCACACAGACATACACCCACACTATTTCTGAATAGTGCCTTACCAGTTATCTGGTTATCCCTTAGCCCACTCAAGTTTACATACAAAATTTACCATCACAATGGTATTTTCTGAGTGTGAGAAAAATGAGAGTAAAGCAGGAAAGAATGCACTAGATAAGAAAGATGAATATAGAATAATTATTAAAGAATTAAACTTATTATTTTGCTCTTAAACACAAAACTGGGGGAGGCATCTGTGCTCCACTAGTGCAAGTTTGTCCTAGCTTAATAAACTCAGATAATTGTCTGGTTTATACTCACTTTGAAATGCATGTACTAGAAAGTCTTAGAAGTTTATATGTATTATAGAAATACTCAATATTGCTGTAAAGATGATAGAAGGGTCTCTGCTACTCATTGTCGACAAGTACAGAAGTAGTGAATCCAGGGCTTCTAATTCATTCAATGTAAGATGGATAAAATCCACTCAATCATGGTCCTCTACCTTCCCAGGTTTCTATTCTCAGTATACCTCTTAGTACAAGATAATAGCTGAAGATTCAGCAGTCAGGCTTACATTTCAAACAACAACAACAAATAGGATGGAAGAGATACAGGCCCCTTCCCTTTAAGAATATTTCTTAGAGCTATTCTTGAGTACCAACACTATGAATTTAATCACAATATCAAAACTGTCAAAAAGAGTCTTGAGAACACCTAATCTATTCTTTGTGTCTGTGCATCTAATCAGATTTTCATTACTGTGGAAGAAAGTATACAGATATAAACATCTCATAAACATGTAGAGGGACTGGTACCACCAAAATTGGGTTGTAAATCAGTATAACCTTGAGTTAATAATAACATGTCAACATTAGTTCATTAATTGTGAAAAATGTACCATACTAACATGAGATGATAATGCACTCAATATTTCACATATTTCTAGACAATGTTGGAGGTGCCACTTTGCTTCATTTAACATTTTAATATTAAGAAGGAGAGACATGAGGTTAAATTTTATTAAAAAAAGATTTTTTTTTTTCAGTATTCAAGCAACAATCAAGACAATAGAAATAAGATATGTCTTTCTGGGTTTGAAATTTAAATTATCTCTCATTCTCACCTACTCAAGTTTCTCATATAAAGAAATGGCATCAGAGCAAAAATTGAACTCAGAATGTAAATATAATCTTATTAGTTAAGACCTTAGAAATATCAAAAAAATTGCCTCAAAAATATTCAGTTAGACAAAAGACCTATTAATATAGGCATACTTCATACTTGTTAGAGATCTTCTTAGTCCAGGTGCAGGGGCTCACGCTTGTAATCCTAGCACTTTGGGAGGCCAAGGCAGGAGGACCACTTGAGCTCAGGAGTTTGCGACCAGCCTGAGCAAGAGCGAAACCACATCTCTACTGAAATAATAGAAAAAATTAGCTGAGCATGGTGGTGTGTGTCTATAGTCCCAGCTACTTGGGAAGCGGAGACAGGAGGATCACTGGAGCCCAGGAGTTTGAGGTTGCTGTGAGCTAGGCTGATGTCACAGCATTTTAGCCCTGGTGATGGAATGAGACTCTGTCTCAAAACAAACAAACAAACAAACAAAAAAAAACTTCTTAAAATATTAAGGAACGTTGCTTTCATCAGCCTTACAGAAAACCCAAGGCAGAGAAGGTCTTATTTTGGAGAAATTATTAATGTGCATTTTGTCTAATGAAGTATTGATTAATAAGACTCACAAAAACAGCTATTTCAGCTTGAACTAAAAGAAAAAAAAAATACAAAATGAAAGGAGAACTTTGGATCCTCAAACATCTAAAGACAAACAACAGACTCACGAAACTACTCAGCTGGTAATCTCTGCCCAATTGTGTTTTAGAATTGTTAAGAAAGAGTGTGTCTTCTAGATGTCTCCCATGCCCCACTCTTGTGAATGGGAGTGGCTATAGTGATTATTTTATTCCTGTTCCACCATTTTATTTGGGTTGTGAGGGTTGGAGAATTTGTTTTGTGAGTTCTTTGTTCTTAAGATTAAAAGAAACTCAATGCGCATAGTTTTACCAAGGAAACATTTCTGAGAAACACCACTGATACATGGACCGGATTCAGATGAGCAGATCTTGAACCTCAAGCACGAGCTTGTAGCAATAGACCAGAGGTCAGCAAACTGGACAACAGGGCAATTCTGGCCCACATGCATTTGTAAGTCAAATATTATTGGAACGCAGCCATATACATTCATATTTACACATTGTCTATGGCTACTTTCAAGCTATAATGGCAGAACATGAATAGTTTGGATGGAGAGCATATATCACACAGTGCTCAAAATATTTACTGTTTCATAAATGATTCTTTATGAATGGGTCTTAAAAAGAGGGGAAAATATTTTTCATATGGAAATAAAGAAAAGATTGTGGGGCCAGAGATTAAAAAAAAAATACATGTCTACACAGTTTTTGGTCAATTCTCTCACAAATATTTCTGTATACTTTCTATCTCCTCCAATATAGATTCCAATCTTAATTTTTCATTTCTAAGGAGCAGACTTCAAGAAAGCTAATATGTCAGATGGGAGCGGTAAAAGTGGTCACCCTCGTCTTGGGAAATGCTCTCAGCTTTTCTCTGTTCAGTATGATATTGGCTGTGGGTTTGTCAAATACAGCTTTTATGATTTTGAGGTATTGGAAATCCTAAACAGAACAATCAGGCAAGAGAAAGAAATAAAGGACATCAAATTGGAAAAGAGGAAGTTAAATTATCTCTATTTGCTAATGATATTATCTTATACCAAGAAAACCCTAAAGACTCCTCCAAAAGACTACTAGATTTGATAAACAAATTCAGTAAATTTTAACAATACAAAATGAATACACAAAAATCATTTCTATACACCAATTTCTATACACCAAAATAGCATTTCTATACAACAATAATGACCAAGCTGAGAACCAAATCAAGAACTCAACCCCATTTACAATAGCTATAAAAAAATAAAATAAAATAATTAGGAATATATTTAAGCAAGGAAGTGAAATATCTCTACATGGAAAACTATAAAACAGTGATGAAAGACACCATAGATTACACAAACAAATGGAAAAAACTTCAATGCTCATGGATTGGAAGAATGAATATCATTAAAACAACTATACCACCCAAAGCAATCTACAGATTCAATGCAATTCATATCAAAATAACAATGTCATTTTTAACAGAATTAGGAAAAAAAAATCTTAAAATTCATATGGAACCAAGAAAGAGCTCACATAATCAAAGCAATCCTAAGCAAAAAGAACAAATCTGGAGGCATCACATCACCTGACTTCAAATTATACTACAAGCTATAGTAACCAAAACAGCATGGTACTGGTAATAAAAATAGACATATAGATCAATGAACAAAATAGAGAACAAAGAAATAAGGCCACATACGTACAACCTACCGTTCTTTGACAAAGTAGACAAAAACATAAACTGCAAAAAGGACATCCTATTCAATAAATGGTGCTGGGAAAATTGGATATCTATATACAGAAAAATAAAACTGGACCCATATCTATCACCATATACAAAAATTAACTAAAGATGGCTTAAAGACACAAATATAAGACCTGAAACTATAAAAATTATAGAGGGAAACTTTGCAAAATCTCTTCTGGGTATTGGCCTAGGCAAAGAATTTATGACTAAGATCCCAAAAGTAAATGTAACAAAAACAAAAATAGAAAAATAGGACTTAATTCAAGTAAAAAGCTTTGTACATCAAGAGAAAAAAATCAACAGAGTAAACAGATAACCTGCACAATGGGAAAAAATATTTGCAAACTATGCATAAGGCAAAGGACTAATATCCACAATCTATGAGGAATTCAAAAAATTCAACAAGAAAAATATCAAATATCCCCATTAAAAAATGAGCAAAGAACATAGATGAAATTTTTTAAAAAAAGACATACAAATGACCAATAAACTTGAAAAAATGTTCAACATTACTAATCATCAGAGAAATGTAAATTAAATCTACAATGAAAGACCATCTTACAGCAGACAGAACTGCTATTACTAAAAAGCCAAAAAACAGTAGATGTTAGCAAGGATGCAGAGAAAAGGCAACACTTACATACTGTTGGTGGGATTGTAAATTAGTGTAACATCTATGGAAATCAGTGTGGAGATTTCTTGAAGAACTCACAATAGAACTACCATTCATTCCAGCAACTCCACTACTGGGTATATACCCATGGAGAGGGGGGAAGATAGCTGCACTCATATATTCATCACAGCATTATTCACAATAAGAAAGATATGGAATCAGCCTATGTGTCTATCAACAGAGGATTGAATAAAGAAAATGTGTTAAATACACAGACACACACACACCAGGAAATACTATCCAGCCATCAAAAAACAATGAAATGATGTCTTTTGCAGCGACATGGATGGGACTGGAGGCCATTATCTTAAGTGAAATAACTCAGAAACAGAAAGTCAAGTCAAATACTGCATGTTCTCACTTATAAGTGGGAGCTAAATAATGTGTACACATGGGCATAGAGTATGGAATAATAGACATTGGATACTCAGAAGCATGGGACGCTAGAAGGAGGGTGCAGGATAAGAAATTACCTAGTGGGTACTATATATACTATTTGGTCATGTTTACACAGAAATCCCAGACTTTGCCACAACACAATATATCCATGTAACAAAACTGCATTTGAACCCCTAAATCTATAAACATAATAATAATTTAAAAATTAAAAAGCAAAGTACTAAAAAGTATTATAGCTTTTGCTTCTCTTACTTTTTCTCAGGACACACACTCTTGAAACTCAACCACTAAGCTATAAGGAAGCCCAGATTAAATTACAGGGAGACAAACATGGAGAAGCACAAGTAGAGAAATACTGAGAGCTCAGCTGAAAGCAACCAACAACCATTAGATTGGAGTAGGAAAAGATTTTAGATGATTTCAGCACCCTGGCAGAGGAGGAAAGTGCTCAATCTTGGGACTTATTGGTTTTACTACATATCTCACCATTTAGAAGTGGCCAACCTAGTAAAATTGTAGAATTTTCTTGTAAAAGCTAAGTCAATGTGCCAGCTTGGGAACAACACCCTGTGAGGGGGGATATTTTTCTACAGGATGCAGTATATGAATTGATACATAATGCTGTGTCCCAAATAGCTAGAATTTGCAACTCCAGGAGTAATAGTTTCCCTTTTCTTAATAAGTCCCTGAAACTCATCTATAGAATTTGTGCTTCTGATCCTCATGACTTTTGACTCTGCAAATTTGAGATCCTGATTTTTTTTTTTTTTGGCTTTTTGTTGTTTTCTGATTTTTTTTTGTTGTTGTTATTTCAGAATATTATAGGAGTACAAATGTTTAGGTTACATATATTGCCTTTGCCCCATCTGAATCAGAGCTACAAGTGTGCCCATCCCCCAGACAGTGAACACTGCACCTATAAGGTGTGAATATACCCATCCCCTCCTGCCTTTGAACTAGGGGTGTGTGTATACATCCAATAAACAGAGTTGTAAGGATTCCAATAAACTTAAAGCCATGAAAACACCTAGTCATTTAGGGATCCTCACAGAAGAGGATCAGCAGACCCCCAAAAGGGATTCTACAACTATTTATTACAAATTGTAAGGTTTTCTTTGTAGTATAATATTTGATTATTTTTGTATACATCATAAGAACTTAAAGGATGTTCTATGTTTGAAAGATTTAAAGATCTTTTCAACTAATTCCTCTATTTTTACTTTTATTCATGTTTTTCAATTCTGATATACCAAAATTGACTAATCTGGAGAAGATTTTATTTAAATTTCCCATTATAATTACATGCCTTATCAAATTCTTTCTTCTTTTTCTAATAGTTTTTGCTTTTCTAATAGTTTTTGCTATCTTACTAAGCTCATTTGGACCCAATAACCATGAAGAGCTAATGTAAATTCTATACATTTGTAGCAGGTAGCAGTATGTTTGGGAGGCAGGAAACTCACTGGGGTACCATTAGGTATTTCCAGATCTGTGATAATGGTGAATGGCCATTTTCAGTGATTATGAAGCATCACACAAAATTAAGAGCTAAGACACTTAATGGATACATATCTAAGTGGCCCCATCAACTAAGAAATCTTGACATTCCAGATCCTTAATGAAGGAAATAAAAATGTAAATGTAAGGTAGAAAAGGATAGATATCAATTAGAGCCCAGGAACACCTGCAGTAACCGGAACTGTTACACGTACTATTAAGCCTTTTATATATTACATCATTACAGAAATTATGATTGGCAATTATGTAGAAAGGGCTCTGAGAAGAATTCACCTGAATGGTTGGCAATAGTTGATTTCAGTTGTTCAGTGAGTGGATTGTATTGACTTCTCTTGGGTAACACTTTAAAATCTTTTTGACTCTTTGTCTTCCTCCCCATTAGCCATCATACTAATGCAAGGTTTGACTGGCTTCATTTAAGTAAAATTTGGAAACATTTGTCTCAGATCATTGTTGTGTATAGCATGCTTTCCTTTCTGGTGATTTTTCTATCATTATAATGTAGAATGGTAGCAGAAAATTCTCTACATTTGCACATGCTCAACTCCAGAGTGCAAAATATTTATCAATGATAGAGGCATGCTTGATTAATAGGAGTTTGTGTTATATAAATGTTGCCCTGTTAGTCCTCCAGGTTAAGAGTTTTGACATAAATCTTAAAAGGCTTCTTAGAATATCCTGGTGGGATCAAGCACTAGTCCCTTGTTGCAGTTGCTAACTCAATAATACATCCTTATCTTGACTTTCTTTTTCTCTTCACTCATTTGCTCTTAACATTCATTTTCTGAGATCACATTCCCAAATAATCTACTTGCAGGCAAGTCTTTGTCTCAGACTCTGCCTTATGAAAAAACAAAGAAAATCTAGTTTTCTCATTTTCCAATATTTTGACAGCACTTATTTTAATTATCTGCCTATTCTCTTAGTTTTATGGATTATAATTTTTATTGTTACTAACAATGCCATCCAGAAGAAAAAGTGGTAAGTAAATATGTAGCCAGGTAGGTAGGTAGATATATAGATAAATGATAGATGGATATATAATAAATATAGAGATATAAACAATATATGTGTGTATATATATGTATATAATGAGTGAATGTGTTCAGTCATCCTTGTTTGCACAGAAGTCTAAAATACTGTTTTTACATAACTTTATTTTAAATACATTGTGTGAATTCTCCATAGGAAAAAATAGTTTCTTATTTATCTTTTTATATACTTGGGTTTCTTTTTTTTTTTTTGAGACAGAGTCTCGCTTTGTTGCCCAGGCTAGAGTGAGTGCCGTGGCATCAGCCTAGCTCACAGCAACCTCAAACTCCTGGGCTTAAACGATCCTACTGCCTCAGCCTCCCGAGTAGCTGGGACATCAGGCATGCACCACCATGCCTGGCTAATTTTTTCTATATATTTTAGTTGGCCAGATAATTTCTTTCTATTTTTAGTAGAGACGGGGTCTCGCTCTTGCTCAGGCTGGTCTCGAACTCCTGACCTTGAGCGATCCACCGGCCTCCCAAAGTGCTAGGATTACAGGTGTGAGCCACTGCGCCCGACCTTTAACAGCTTTATTGAGATACAATTGATGTACAAGCAAAACATACATATTTAATATATACAATTTGATGAGTTGGGATATGCGCATACACCTGTGAAACTACCACCAGAATTAAGATAATAAATATATTCACCACATCCATAAGTTCCCTTAGGGTCATTAGTTTTTGTTTGTTTGTTTATGTGATTGTTCTTTTGAGCTAAGAACTTTTAACATAAGATCTTCTTAACAATTTTTTAAGTGCATAATACAGTATTATTAACTATATGCACTGTAATGTGCAGCATATCTCTAGAATTTAGTAATCTTGTATAATTGAAACTTTATACCCCTTGAAAGAAGACCCTATTTCCTTCTCTCTCCAGCCCCTGGCAACAATTATTGTTTCCTCTGCTTTTATGACTTTGATTATTTTAAGTACCTTATATTAGTGAAATTATGCAGAATTTGTCCTTCTATGACTAGCTTATTTCACTTTGCATAATGTTCTCCAGGTTCATCTATGTTATCTCATTGGGCTGAATTTCCTTCTTTTATAAGACTCACTAGCATTCCATTACATGTATAAACCACATTTTCTTTAGTCATTAATCTTTCAATGGATATTTAGGTTGTTTCCATATCTTGGGTATTGTGAGTAGTGTTACAATAAATATGGGAGTGCTGATATCTCTTAAAGATCCTACTTTCAATACTTTTGGTTAGATACTCAGAAGTAGGATTGCTACATCATAGGGCAGTTCTATTTCTAATTTTTTGAGGAACTTCCATACTGTTTTCCATATGTCTGCAACATTATACATTCCCACAGAGTACAACAGTTCCATTTCTCCACATCCTGACCAATATTTGTTATTTCTGGATTTTTTAATAGAAACCATCTTAATAAATGTGAGGTGATGTCTCATTATAGTTTTAATTTGCATTTTCTTGATGATTAAAGATATTGAGTACCTTTTCATATATCTGTTGGCCATTTATGTCTTCTTTTCAGAAATGTTTATTCAGATCCTCTGCCTATTTATAAATTGAGTTATTTGTTTCTTGCTATTGAGTTGTTTGAGTTCCTTATATATTTTGGATATTAATCAGATATCAGATTTATGGTTGCAAATATTTTAGCCCATTCCATAGTTTGTCTCTTCATTCTGTTGTTTCTTGTTTTTGTTTTTTTGCCATGCAGAAGCTTTTGCTGCCTGTGCTTTTGATGTCATACCTAAGAAATCATTGTCAACATCAATGTTAAAAAGATTTTTTTCCTATGTTTTCTTTCAGGAATTATAGTTGCAGGTCTTACATTTAAGTCTTTAATCCATTTTGGGTTGATTTTGGGGGTATCATATAGGGTTCCAATTTTATTCTTTCACATGTGATTATCCACTTTTTCTAACATACTTTATAATACTGAAGAGACTAACATTTCCCCATTTTGTTCTCTTCACATGGTTATCAAAGATCAGTTGACTGTACAAGTGTGAGTTTATTTCTGGGCTCTCTATTCTGATCCATTGTTCTATATGTCTATGTTCATGCCAGTGCCATGCTCTTTTAATTATTAATACCATAGCTTTATTGGGTGGGACAAGGGCAATATACATAACCTAAACATTTGTACTCCTGTAATATGCTGAAATAAAAAAAAATTAAAAAAAATACCATAGCTTTAAATATACACTTTTTAAAAAAATGTGATCTCTCCTTCACACCCTCCAAAAAAGACCAAGAGCAAGAACATTAAGAACAAAAGGTAATGCACTTAATTTAATATTCACTCTGGTAATTTGGTCCTAGTTAAGTCATGTTTTATTAGTATGATCTATTTTTTAAAATGTAAGGAACATCATAAATGTGCAATATTTTTGTTTTAGATTTTTTTTCTGATATTTTAATAGATACACTAACATCTCAGAGGTTTTCTATTTTTGGGTATATAGTCATGATAGAAAGATAGGTGTTGTAAAGAGAAATTCTATAGATTTTGAGAAGATAAAGTGTAATAAGTAGTTTCTTACCTCATTCAAATAACTTTATTTAAATCTTTTACTATTGGTACCTTTATCATAGAAGTAATAACATGAGAAAAAAGAAAATCTGTAAGCCAGATTGTATGTTCAGGAACCATATGCAGAGGGGAACCATACCTGAGGGTATAGTGGATGGCTTGCTTAGAACCACTGCAGATGAGATTTGGTTGTAAATTCTTTCATTTATAGAAACATTTGCATTAGGAATATACTTGGGTTCATTGAAATAAATATAGAAAGAAGAGAAACACACAAAAATACCTTTAGCTAACACTTTTTATATATTTCTCAAAAGATTTTATACTTTTGTCTTAGCTTCAAAATTAATTTATGTAAGTGTGAAAAATATGTTTCTGAGAGAAAAAAAAAAAACTGTATCGAATAAGACCATCTGTATGTCATTTGATTATAAATGTAGTCATCAAAGTTTAACTCTCCAGTAGGACTAAGCTATGTGATGGAAGCTGTTAGGTTTTCAAAAATTAAAAAGACAAATTAGTTTAGAATTCATAAGCAGACATTAATGTATGAAAATATCTGTGCATACACATCAGAAAGAATCATTAATGTGGCATATGCATATTTGAACTTTGTGACAGAGTTTTACATATTCCTCTGTAGCCTTTTCATTGTATGTATAACCATAGTAGTCACAAACTCAGATATAGCACATTAGCTGAAAATAGAAAGCATTGACTATAAAAGATGCACACTAAATTTTTAAATACTAAAATTGTCTTTGCCTTGTAAGCTATAAAATTAGGATTGAAAAATATTCCTGCAAATAAGGGGAGTGGAGCATCATTTGGAATGACGTTACCACTATCTTTTCTTTCCTGTGATTCCACACATTTATCCAAACCTCAAATCTTTCTTCTCTAGCCACATATTTTCTCTTTATTTTAGCTTTGTGTCACACACACCTCCTTCCCCAGGAAGATTGTGTATATTAAACCAGGCACATTTGTTTGTTTCCAGAGCAAGTTTGAAAGGGGTATAAAAAAGATAAACTCACTATATTTTGACCTGTGAGACACAAAGTTAAAAACAGAGGCCAAAATGCATATCTGATTCCAAACATGCATTGCTGTTCTTGATTTGAAATATACTTCCTATCAAGGATAAGTTTGATTCACCTTGTATTTGAAATTAATCCTCGAGATAATTTAAAAAATAATCATTTACTTTGATAACTATCTTTATTTCACTGTCATCACAATACCCCTGAACAAAATTAATCTCTATTCTCTTCAGATTACTCTCTGGGCTGATGGCAAAGTGCTGATTTTCATTAGGATAATCTTTGTAATATTAACTGATTATTTTTCTTTGAATATCCTTTTCATTTCCTCCTCTATGTTCAGTCAGCTTGTATCTTTTTCTCTCTTAATATATCAGTGAATGGATAGCATGATAGAATACAAAAGTGTTCCTTCTCAATTTTTCACTGAGAAAATAGTTTGGAAAAAATGAAAATGTTCTCAATATCAAAGCCAAGCAAAGTGAAAATATTTATGCCATACATAACAAACTGGAAGTATATCAAAGACTATGAGGAAATAAAAGCAATGTCTTCATGGGGAAGTGATGTATGCTACTGATAAAGAGAACTAAATTGCTTCCCTTCATCCTTCCCACCTCCACTTGCTCCAAGGATAATGTCTATAGCATGCAAGGAAGAGTTGGGGGAAATATAAATCAGAATGACGTGAAATAAAAAAGTTTTGGGGAAAATGTATCTTGGAATAGGACAGTTTTGCACTGGTGGGTAGAATTTGGGGAAGCAGCAAAGCTGTACACTCATTGTGACTCAGAAACAGCAAAAGCAGGAGAGTTGAGATGGTAGAGATGTCCTCCCATGAGAGAGTTTCACTAAGAGGAGGGTTAAAACGTTTGGGAAAGACTTATGGTGAGGAAGATGTATAGCATGTCTGTCTAGAGAAAGGATTTTCTACTAATATCATTAGATGACAAACAAGGAACAGAGATTCCTCCCTCTTCAAAAACAAAACAAACGTATCACTTGATTCTCCTTAAGAGATTATGGGAGACACTGAATTCATTGAGACTAAATTGCACCAACCCAGGGAGGGGTGATTTTAAGTAAAATTCAGATTCATTTAGTGAAAGAGAAAATAAACTGTCTTCCATATCTACATTTATCAGGTAAGATTTTTTAACTGTTATATGTAGAACTTTAGACAATTAAACACTACTGTTAATCAAAAAAGTAACTGTTGAAAAATATATTTTGATATAACATATTTGACTATTTCATGAGTATGTAGTTATTAGTGAGGCACAAAACTCCATATTTATAGATGTATTAGCTTATTTTAAATAATAATAGTAGTGTCATTAAAAAAGAGCGACCTCAAAATGTTCTTCTGTATATTATTGGTTATTTTTTTAAAATACAAGTGATACAATAAAATATACTTAAAAATTAAAATCAGCTAAAATTTAGCCTACCAGTCTGCTCTGGCTGTCATAGCAAAATATCACAGACTGTATCTTAAAGAACAGAAATGTATTTTCTCATAGTTCTGGAAGCTCAAAACCTCAGATCAAGGTGTAACAGGGTTGGTTTCTGGTGAGGGCTTTCTTCCTGGCTTGCAGACAACCGCCTGCTTACTGTATCCTCTGGTGGCCTTGCTGGATTCAAGCATATAGAAAGACAGAGAGCAAGTTCTTTGACATCTGTTCTTATAACGACACATTAATGTATGTTATCTAGTTAGCTTAATCCCAGAATTGTGACAAAGAAACTTAGCAACACAGTTGATTTCCCAAAATTGTCAGTAAAGGGAATATATCGACACCTTTAGTCAACAAATTTCTACCTAATTGAAAGATATAGACACTTGAAAAGATTCATATTTTAGATAGGGACAAATGCAGAATGAATTAACTAAAGTAAATATAATAAATACATGCGTGCATACATACAAATATATACTGATTTGCATTTCTTTGTTGAATGGAATATTATCACTGGTGACTTTTCAGATGCCACAACTGAGCTTAAAACTTTACACTAAATATAGCTCTATAAATTCACAGCTTTGGGCAACGTTATTGTAATATTCAATAAGATTATTATTTAAGAATTGTCATGTTTTGATTTTGTCCCAAAATTTGTAGATGTAGTGTTTTTTTGCTTATTTGCCATTAAAATCTGTACATCATTTTGCCTCATCTACAGAATTTTAGTAGTATTAAGGTATTTGGACAAAATGTTATTTCTTTTTTGTTAATAGTTAAAATGATTCTTTAGTTTTTGAGCATCAGGTCCCCTTTCAATCCAAATGCCTGATGTTATTCTGAGAAGGCAGCTAAGCACAGACATTAATAGCATCCTCTCTACACTGAGACTGCCTAGGTACAAATCTTCACCCTGGGGAGAATAACTTAATATCTCTATTTCTTAGTTGCGTCCTCTGTAAACTGGAAACACTAATAGTACATACTTTATAGCACCGTTATAAGGATTAAATGATGCATATTAGAATACTGCCTGGCAAATAGTAAGGAATAAAAAGGAAAGTTAGGCTTTTGTTTGTGTTTGTGCTATTAAATGAAGTCACTGCCAAATGTAGCAAATATGAGTTCTACTTTTATAAATTTGTCTTTACTTTGCAATATATCTGAGAGCTATTCACACTGGGTAAATATGACCTCTTTATAGCTCTATATATATTTTTGGAAAAGAAAATAAAATACATCATGCAATCACTCTGGTGTGATGACTATTTATGTATATGATGTGCCTGAATTTCAGCACTGTAAGTTGTTCTCTCAGGGTATAAATTAGTCATGTTTGGGAGCCAATTTAACATTGTGGTACTTTCAAAATTTACTATTTCAGTGAACTCTGGTTCTTGTGTGCATGTTGAAATTAATTTACTTGTCATAAAGTGTCCTTTTTTCTAGCAAATGTATTAGATACGTACAAACATCTTTTTGCACTTAGGGCAATAGTTGTGTTTTGAAAAATGCATAAAACCTGAATTAGTTAATTTGTATCATATTGCTTAATTCTGTAACGAAAGAACAGTATTTGGACCTTTTTTTCACATCTGCCATGCACGATTTGAATGATAATTGTGCATCATTTTAAACCCCCTTTAACTTTTCTCAATATCCATTCAAAGGTGATCTTTTTAGTGGAAGTACCTGCTCCTTCATCTTCTCACCTTTGTGTGGATTGATAGAATCTACCACATATTTCCCATGTGATCTGCACAATAAAAGAATCTTTAATTAATACAAAAATCTGTCGGTAGTACTGTGCAAATTTTATCTACAGGGTATGATTAATATGAGGTTTTGACTGCCAACAATTAAAAAAAAGAATGAATCTTTTTTAAATGAATCATAAGCAATTAAATTGAACAATAATGGAAATGTTTAACAGTTTCTCAAAAACTGTAGCATGATCCAAGTTTCTTTAAAAAGGCAATGATTCCTGGATTCTAAGTATTAATGCAGCTTATATATGCATAGCATAAACACGTATTTTAACTGTGGCATATTCAAAACTAGTCATAGTACAACACCAATGAAAGACCAATGCATTTATCATGAGTTACCACAAATCACACTCATATTTGCTACAAGTTATTTACAAAATGCTGATTCACAAATAAATTTTTTCTATGTTGTATATGTTTGTGCATATAAAATACCCATCCATTAAAGAGCTGGTGATAAACTAGTACTATATGGAAGTTATCTCTTTTTAATTTATTGCACCACTATTCAGAGACTGAGAGAATAGGCTTTCTGTGTGTGTGTGTGTGTGTGTGTGTGTGTGTGTGTTGGTGTGAGTGTGGTTGTAAGAAATAATAGAATAGAAAGGTTGAAGTTATTAGCACCCAGATTTTACCTAATACAACCTTCTTACTGCACAGTTGAATCCAACTCACATAACTTGGTGCCTATTATAGATTAGGCAGGTGAAAAATGTTTGTTTAATGACTTAGAGTATATTTCTCAGTAACACCATGGTACTTATGACAAGATATAAAAAATGAAAGAGAGATAGCTTTTAAAGACAGTGAATATTAAGAAATGTAATTGTATATTCTTGTCAATTTTTAAGCACCACATAGAGTCATTCTACATTCCTCTTCATTTTCTCTATTTGGATGGCTATTCTGATAGTCACCCTAAGACAGCTGTAAAATACAAATGCATTTTTTAAAAAGCCAAAAAAGATGCTCATAAAAATTAAATGAACACAGACACACACAGTGTTTTTGACTAACTTCCATTTCTGAATGATATTATTACCTTCCATTCAAGAATGAATTATTGCAGTTTACATCTGACTATTGGTACATATTATCTACCAGTATCATAAAATATTATACTTAAAAGCTTAACTAAATTCTATTATACAATATATATTTATTTATCTAAATTTTACCACTTACATGAAGTTCAATTAACATGTAAAATTAGAATTTGCAAACTATTTTATGCAAATAAAATTATTCAAAAACCTCAAATCCCATATTCTTAGCATTTCAAATGAAGGAATGTTGTAATTTAATAATACATTTCTCTTTCAGTGACATGTGAAAGAAAGGTGGATTGAGTAATACAAATTCCCAGTATTCAAATACATTCAGGATTAAGTGATTATATTATGGAGCATTTTAGTGTGAAGCAAAGCTATGTCATTTGGGTTTAAGTTAAAAATAGTGACTACTAAAAGAAAATGAAGCAAATAAAATTATTTCTCTTATTTATGAATTAAAAATCACCATATAGTCACTTGATCAAACTTAATCCTTAACAATTTGAACACTGAATTAATATTTGATAATAAATTTTTGCTAATCTGTTGAAGTGTGCTAATGATACTGTACTCATGTTTTTAAAAAGATAACTTTATCTTTTAGTGACACATACTAAATTTTTATGAATATAGTGGGGCTGGAGGGGAAGTGGTGGAGTACATATGTGAAACAAAATTGGCCAAGAGTTCATAGTTTTTGAAATCAGGTGATTCATACACAAGGTTTTGTAAAAATATGTTTCTACCTACTGTTATATATGTTTAAATTTTTTCTTAATAAAATGTCTTGAAAGGGAAAAATATTAAACCAGAGTAAATCGCTTATTTACATTTTAAATCAAAGCCCCTTTGAAGCATATTATATAATAAAAAGTAGGTAGCACTCTAATCCTGACATTTGTACTTTAGGGATTTGTGTTACTAATTGCCTAGCTTCTATACCTGCCTCACAGAATTGATCTTCCGTTGAAGGTGCTGCCAATCTCTTGTGATGCAACTGGGCCACATGCTCTGCCCGCAGAAGAAAAGTGCAGAAGTGATTTGTGCCTAAACTTGAATCAAGCATATCTGGGAATTAAATGATGGAATGCACGATCATTCTATAAGTAGTAAACTTTCAAATGTTGATTTGAATTCTGTTTTTACTTTTAAAAGGAGGAAGAGTTTGAAAATGTCTTCTGAGGGCAAACAACATGAGACTTACCTTGGGAATGTTTACAGCACTCATTTCTTGGTTCAGATCAGAATCAAAAGTTTACTGGCCTAAGTTTAAGGACTTCTTTTAAAATGTAGTCTATGAGAGACAAGGGAAGAAAAAATATTTTCTTACATGGGCAAAATGAAGATACCTTTTGAAATATTTTCACCAGTTCTGCTTAGAACTCAGTATGGTTGGGTTAAAGGGAGTGCTCCATTGCAATCTGCACAACTAATTAATCTGCAGCTTGCACCCTTGACAAAGACAAAGCTTTCTCACTGACAGCTCCAACTTCAGAGCAGGGTTTGCTTAACAACTTCAAGGGAACTAAGAGTTGTGCAGTAGAAATTTGCACACCAGATATCA
Source organism: Varecia variegata (assembly GCA_028533085.1). Taxonomy (NCBI): domain Eukaryota; kingdom Metazoa; phylum Chordata; class Mammalia; order Primates; family Lemuridae; genus Varecia; species Varecia variegata. The sequence goes on along the minus strand of CM052445.1, from coordinate 46,400,853 downwards.
ACAAAGGTGAAGGAAAACTATTTATGAAGTCATATGTGATAGATACACCTAACAATGAAATGAGACTTTTGGGCAGGGCTACCATCCCTCAATTAGGTAGTTGAAAGCATGGTCCAAAAAATGCTGGTTACCTAAAAATGTGACCTCATTAGTACTATTGTCTGATCTACTCTGGGAGAATTCTGTTACATGCAGAAAATAAAGTACAAAAACATCCCAAGTCTGTTATGCTAATATGCAAATCAAACCTACACAAACACTTTTATTTTGGAAAAAGCGTAATAATAATAGCTAAAAGGAAAAGGAAAAATAAACAAATATTTTGTTATTTGAATAGTGTACATGTCATTGGTATATTTCCATAAACACAGAGCATCTAATAAAAGTATTTTTTTAAGAAAAGTTGTGATGTAATATTGCTAGATTGAATATCCAGGATATCCAGAATAATCTTCCCTTATCAACCTTGCTATCTCCCCAGTTTTCAAATAGTTCTTTCAACCTCTCTTAGGGATAAGGGCTGACTTTTGTCACGGTCACCATTGCACCTGTTAAAGTGGCAGCCTATTAGCTCCAGCACACAGGTCCAGCTCAGTTGGAACCATACAGGCTCTGGCTTTTCAAGTGCATGCCAGGCAGGGCAAGTGAATACATTCCATAAATGTGGGGGGTGTTAAAACACATGAGGTATGAGGTAGACTTTTAACAATAAGAGACAAGTGACATGAAGGAGTAGCCAGATGAATAGCTTGACTTTCTGTCTGTAACACCCAAATGGATAATTCCAGACACCTTTCCTAAGATGTCTTGTGCAATTCAGCAAACCCTATATTTTCTTATGAATTGATGGTTATTCACAAACTTATATTTCTTCCCGTCCTTCCTTTCCACATCTCTCATATTTGTTCCCTCAGTCTTATTGCCCTGGTAATGCAGTAATCCTCCTAACACCCCCCTCCCCTCTCAAAAAACAAAAGACTTCACATTTATAAACTACACGTTGGATTTTCAAGAGAATCTGTACTAAGACAGTGGATTACACCAGTGGTCCTACAAACAAATCCTCCGAATGAAATTTACAAGCTTGCATTTCTCACTATCTAAAGTCAATAGAGATATTTTTGTGGGTAATTAGGGTGAGTAATAATCCCTGGCATGCACTGGTGTCACATTTACTAAGGTTTTCAGCAGTATTTAATTAGAAAGAAGTTCAGATGCAAGGTAAGGAGTTGGAAGGTGACTGCACTTGATTAGTGTAGTGGCAATGATAATTACAGGAAATGTTATGTGGGGTGCCTGCTTTTGACAGATTTGGAGACCTTGCACACACACACAAATGCTTAGGACAAATTTTCTCAATCTTAAGCATGCTATGAAAAATCTCAAGAATTCTTTGGTAGTAGTAGAGGCAATGCTTAACTACTGCAGCAACATGAAGATTGTGCCGAAAATCACAATATATGATTGCAAGATTAGTACTCTACAATGAAGACTAAACATGCAGTCTGATATGTCTTAACCTGTATTAAAAAAGGGTGGGATCTTGAGATTAACATAGGGATATTTGGGTGAATGGGATTGAGGATATGGAACACCCAAATTTTCCTGAACCTTGCTGGGAAGGAGGCCTCATACAATGACCTTGTCTACCGCATGTACCTTATAAAGTGATGTTGTTTTCCTTAATATCTGCTGACACTACATGTTAAGCTCTAGGTTTAAAAGGATCAGGTCTCAGCACAGACTGAAGGGGGAGGTTCAACCCTGGTCAGGAAAAAAAAATTTAAAGCCTATAAACCAAGTGGCAGGCAAAAAGGGGGCATGGAGGATTTAGTCTGAAGGGATGGATGGTTTAAAAAGAAAGTTGAGGTTCAGGCTGCTTTGCAAGTTGTCTTACAATTGCTTCATATAACACAGAATATTTTATCATATGCTAGATATCCATGGAGGATAGAGAGCTAAATAACCTTTGGAATGCCTCCACTGAAGCTGATGGTTCCTAAGGTTCTGAATGAAAACCAAGCATTATGACGTTTGTTTTCTAGGAAGTGGAGAACAAGATATAGTCTACCTGTGATTTTTTGCTTTCTATGGATTAAATTAAACGTTTTTGGATTGCCTTTCACAAATCCCCAACATATTAAAAGACTTGTGTAGTCAAACTTTTGTTTTGTTTTGTTTTTTTGCTCAGTAACATTTTCAGGAAGTCTCTTAAATATACTCACAACTATTTTATAACAGATATATTACTGATGACATGTAAGCTAGAACCAAATAAATCATTTGAGTATTTAGGTGAATATGATAAATCTATGAACACTTAGTTAAATCAGGATTTTACATGCTGATTTTCAACCTAGAGAACACAACATTCTTATTATATACTGCATTGTACCTAAATGAAAAGATCAATGTCTCTTTAGAAACCCTCTTATTCATTCCTTCACATTAATGAATGTCTGATCTACCAGGTGCCAGCGCAGTCCAAGGCCTTAGTATTAGAACGGAGCACAAGACAGACACTATTACTCCCATTTTGGAATTAACCCACAATGAATACTGCCATGACACACAAATCACATATAAATAACATGAAAATATTTTACCCCGGAGCTATCAATCCACACATTTTGAATATTAAGTCTTGTGTGGTGTCAAATATATAGTAAATAAAAAAGATAAATTCATATTATGATCAGTTCTATGAAATAGAAAATTAAAAAGTCAATGGGGCAAACAGTGAGTAGATGGGAAGAGGTGTCCTTTATCCAGAGGGGTCAGCTGAGAGCCAGTTCAGCCCATCTGAGAAGGTCTGGCAGTAGGAAAATCTAGGGAAGATCATGCTGAGCAGAATTAATTGCCAGTGTAAAAGCCCAGAGGTAAGATAGAGATAAGTTTAGAATGTTTGAAGGCAAGTTAAAAAAAGAAAGATAATTCTGTTATAGGCTGGGAACCAGGTAACAGCATTGCTGTATGAAAGTAGAGATAGAGGAAAGGTCCAGGTCATGTAGAGTTCTTATATGTTGTAGAAAGGGATTTATATTTTATTTCAATTGCATTGATGGATTTTAAACATTGAGTAACATGATCTGATTTGTACTATAAAATGATGACCCTATTTGCAATGAGGAGAGGAAACTGTAGGGGAATTGAGAAGAGTGAGACCTGTTGGGAAGCTGACTGACAATTTTCAGTCCTGAGCAACTGACTGGTGACATTATTGAGTTGGAGAATGCTGAGGGATTAAAAGGTGTTGCAGTTCAGGGGATTTTCCTTAGGATATAATTTTGAGATGTCTCTTACATATGAAAGTAGAAATACCAAGCAACATGTTAGCTAATATGTAAGGTCAAAACTCAGAGATAAAATGATGAATTCTGGAATATTTACCATACAGATTGGATAAAAATCACCTGCAGTTTGGGGATTGGTAAAGAAGACTTGAGCCTGGGTATTCAAATATTTGACCAAAATGAAGGAACTAAAACTTTTAAAAGACAGTTGGTGAGTTAAAAAGTAAAAGAGTGTTGGGGTGCAGAGAACAATACCCAAAGTTTGATGCTTTTGCATGCTGAGCACTTTAGATTAAAGGAAACTGGAAGGGCTTAGACCAAGGCTGCCTCAGAACCAAGGATTTCTTAACCTTCTCTTATTTTTTTCCTGCCCACCCCATCCCCAAGTGCAAGGAAGGTCTCTTTAGAATTTTCTTATTTGAATAATCAAACTTCTTTCTATCCTCTCTAGGATATCATCAAGTAACTAAAAAAGATTAACCAGAAAAGATTAAAAGTTACCATGCCCAGATAGATTTTCATCTATTTTTAGGGAGACTTTACCTACATACCAAGTTGACCTTTGTTCATAGTGCAGTTTCGTCCCTTACCTACTGGCCCCATTCCATTTCCTAAGAGAATTATTTACAAGATAACATATGCTTCCTGGCATTTCCCCCAAAACTATGTATTATTCCCCTAAAGTTGCCTACAGTCCCTTACTTTCCTCTCCCCTATGAAGACAGTATTTAATAACCAACCATGTGGCCCTTTCTTAAGTCTCATATTTGAGGGACTCATGTCCATGTTCAAGTTAATAAATTTGTAAGACTTTTTTCTCCTATTAATCTGGCTACTGTAAGTTCATTTTCAGCAAAACTACAGAGGTAGAGGGGAAGGTTTCCCTATATACCCCTAAAAGGACAAGATATCACAGAACCCTAGAAACCTAGAAAACATATTTCAAGAATGAAGTAGTGATAAACTATGTTTAAAATACTGTGACATTAAGATAAGGTCAAAAAATAGAATATTGGAGGCAAGGTTTCTCCATTTCCGTAAATAGCCTTATATTATCTCAAGCCAAAAACTTGGAGTCATCTCTAACTCTATTGTTCTCACTCCACATCCCATCTATCAGTACAGTACGCTGCACTTATTTTAAAATATATATTTGTAATGAGAACATCTACTGTATCTCTAATGCCATTATCCTGGTCCAAGCCATAATAGCCTCTTGAGTGGTCTCCAAGTTTTCATTCCAATCCTCTTTTGTTCTATTCTAAACACCATAATCAATGTGTTCCTATCAACTTCTAAGTTACATTATGAATCTATCCTGCTCAAAATCTCCCAGAGGCTCTTCATCTAATTAGAGTACAACTAACATTTTTACAATGTCCTACCAATCTCTTCATCTTCTAGCCTCTGTCACTCCTCTAACCACCTGTCCTACTATATTCACCTTCCCTTACCTCACTCCAATTGTTCTAGTCACTTCTCTTCCTCAAGTATAAAAAAAAAAAAAAAAAAAAGTCTCCTGCTTCAGAGTCTTCTCATTTGTATTTACTTTGTCCTGCAATGTGTTTGTTTCAGAAAATAAGTCTTTCCCTTCTTTAGGTCTTCATTTAAAGATAATTTTCTAAGTGAGATATTATTCCTTGACCATTGTGGTAGGCAAACTAAAGACCCCTTAAGAGCATCCATGTTCTAATCTTCATGACCTGTGAATATGCTATTTTATATGACAAAAGGGACTTTCTAGATGTGATTTATGTCACTGACCTTGAGGTGAGGAGATTATCCTGGATTTTCTGGCTGGATATACTCTAATCATATAGGTCTTAAAAGAGGAAAACTTTCCTGGCTAACTTCAGTGAGAGAGAGAAGACAAGAGAGATGGCAGTGTGAGGAGTGCACATGCCTTTGTCAGCCTTGGAGATGGTGGGAGGGGCCGTGAACCAAGGACTGGGCTGGCATGTACAAGACCAAAAGGCAAAGGAATGGATCCCTCCTAGAGCCCTCAGAAAGGAATGCAGCCCTGACAACATCTTGTATTAATCCAAATGAGACTTGTGTCAGACTTAAGATGTGAAGAATTCTAAGTTATTGAATTTCTGTTATTTTAAGCCACTAAGTTTTGGTAATTTGTTACAGTACCAAGAGAAAACTAGTAAAGACATGCTATCTAAAATTCATTGCAACTTTTCCAACCTCCTACTATTTTTTCTGCCTTATTCTTTTCATAGCACTTATACTCTTCTAAATCTATTTTTAATTAGTAATTTCATTTATTGACTGCTTTTTATCATTAGATTATAAAATAAGGCAGAAATTCTTGTCTCTTTCCTAATTTACAAAAATGTTCTACTATACCTCAAAACTCTTTTAAAAATTTTTTTGATACATAATTGTACATATATAGAGGGTATATGTTATATTTTGATACATAAATACAATGTGTAATGATCAAATCAGTGTATTCAGGATACCCATCACCTCAAAAGTTATTATTTCTTTGTGTTGGGAACATTTCAAATCTTCTCTTACTTTGAAATATACAATATATTGTTGTTAACTACAGTCACCTTACTATGCTATTTTTCATTAGAACTTATTCCTTTATATTTCAAAATTCTTGATGCTAACTTAGTCCACAGGAGCTCCTGAATTAATACTGGTTGAAATAACTAACCAATTAATAAGTTAATATACTCCAACCAGGTTTTTATTCCCATCATTTAAGCAAACTTATTGCAGCTTTGGTATTCCCAAGCTGGAAATTCAATAAACACTTTTAAATGCTCATTTTTCTTGACTATATAAAAGTCAAAACCCACCTGAGAACCATGTTTTTGTTACCAAAACACTATTTCCTCATTTTTCATGATATCACATTCTCCGTGAATTCCTTCTTTCTTCACGAAAAATCTTCAAGTAAAATCTCTAGCCTAGGCCTGTTTTCTGGGCTCCAGCCACCCATATCCTAAAGTTTGCTAAGCATTCCTACTTGACCCGACGTAGGCTTCTCAAATGCATCCTCTCCAGTTTGAACTCTGAAATCTTGCTGATTGAATGAAGAAAGTGATTTTATATATTTACTCCAAAGTTTATAACTCAATAAAGTCTTAGAATCACCAGGCATATTATACTTATACTCTACTAAGAAAATTTCTATAGAAAAATAAAAAAAACTCAGACTGTGCTAAAGTCAAGTATGGGTTTAACACCATACTAATAAAGTAAAAATCATCCCTTCCTCCAAACACATTGTTTTCTATCTATCACCTGGACTGGAGGAGATTTCTCCACTCTTGCTATTGGTATACTCACTGCTACTGGAGATTGAGAAAAAGGAAGGTAGATTAGGGTCAATTAATCTGCTCTCTGTAGGGCATACAATTTTATTGAAACTGCCAGTTAGAATGATATTCCATTTTGGCTGTCAGGTCTCTTACCTTGGCCTTACCTTCCTGGGTTATATGACTATCAGTTCTTTGGAAACAACCTGTCATTGATAGCAGGTGATGCAGGGAACTAAGAACTCAGACATCTCACTGGTGGAATGCTACTGTTACTGGACTCATTTAGAGGAGAAATTAATTGTGTTTCTCAGCATAAAGGAAGAAATAGTACTACTGAAATAGAAACAATATTGAAATACAGTAAAATTATTTATAGTTGAGAAAACACATTGCATATCATAGCTCACCTCTTAATTAAAACCTAAGTTGGTTAATGACTTTCTTTAGGTCATATTGTTAGACAAGTATAATTTGAACTAGATTTTCATGAATTTTTATAAATTGATTTTCTACCAAACTATTATTTTGTTATTTTTAAGCTGTATGCAAAGAACTCATCTCTACCCACACATGTGAATGCTGGGATAATAATGATAACAATCATAATATTTATCAAATGCTTGTTATGTGTCAGGCTTTGTACTACACACTTCATATGTTTTATCCTATTTAATTTTTTGCAAAAGGTATAAGAATAGATACTATTATATTTTAATTTCAGAGGTAAGCAAAAGTTGACACTAAGATTTTAAACAACTTTTTAATAATCATACAGTAGCATATGACTGAAACAAATCCTGGAAGTGGGGAGTTATTCTCACAAAGGGAAGGTTATATGAGCAATATGATCAGTAGGATTGTCATGTTGATTCCTAGAATTCCCAGATGAGATGTAGAGACTTCCAGTTCCTCATCTTATAAAGAGAATTAAAAACATCTGCAACCCAAACATTTCCCTTAGGAATAATTAAGGTATCACTCTGGCCTGTTGCTCCCAGACTTTCTGTGACTATATAAGCAAAACTTACACAGAGGAAGTGGTAGGTTTAGAAGTGTGTGTGTGTGTATGTGTATATCCATACATACATATGTGTATGTGTTTGTAATGTGCCAGCACTTCTAATGGAAAGACATATCCATGTCAAAAGGGGCTATGCAGTAGAAAAATAAGCAACTTGAAAATATTAAAATATTGTTTACATATGTTCTGATTTATTTTTATTTTGGGTCTCTTGGATTGATTGCCTGACTCTCTTACTTCATATACACATTTCATATTATTTTATTAGTTTTATATACTTTGGGATATTTTACCAAATTGGTCTTTCAACAAACCTATTACTGTATTTTAATTTGGGAAATTGTTTTTGTAATATTTCCAAAGCCATTTCTTCTTACATTATCCTATTTCCACTTTCATATAACACTTTTCACTGTGAATCTGTCTGTGAATTTTTTCTAATATCTGGAACTTTAAAAAAAAATTCTCTTTTTATTCCTCACATATCTATTTTTTATATTATGTTAACATTTCTGCCTTTTTAACTTTAGTATTTTACTTTCAGTTTATGACTTTTTTCAAACATCTGATAAATATTTTGTCTTTCAATGAAATCTTAACTTAGAGAAGAATTGGCACACAGTAAGTCAATAGTTAAGTCATTCTTTAAAATTATTATTTTAAATTGTGATTTTTCTTGTAGTAATAAATAAAAACTTGGTTACATAGAGGGTTTCCTTTACAGTGAGGACTGGAGGAACTAACCTTTATGTTCAGGTTTATCCAAATACCAAAACAAGGAAGGCTGTTCTCAAGTTAGCAACACCACTACTAACTGTTCACCGGTTCCCCAGAAAGATTATATAATGCATCAGAAAAGAATAGTATTTTTTTTTTTCTTGTTGTAGGCAAATTCCTGGCTGTCCTGCAGTCTCTAAATAAAGGCAGGGGTGGGAAGTGTGAATGCATAATGTACTGTTATGTAAATGGCATTCAAGTTTTCAGTATTCCTGATTTCTGCCTCCACCTCTCACTCTTTCCCTATGACAAACCTGCTGTCTCCAAGTCCAGAGTTCTTAGGTTCCAAAAGGAAACTCAGTTTCTTTGTTCCTCTCAGCATTTTCCATTAGACTATGACTTTCTCTGCTTTGAATCACCAATAATCTATCATCCACTTTTCAAACTCTAGAAATTGTTTAAAATGTCTTATCTGCTGAGATGCTCCTTTAATTGCATAAAATCATGCTTGGTAATCACTAGTCTATTGATTTAACCAGATTGGGAGATAAGAATATTATGAAACATGGACTTACTCTTTCATTTCACTCTAGAAGTCACTTTAATACATGTATACACATATATACATATACTTATCTCTTAAAGATTTGTGTTTTAAAGATGGAGGACAAAAATAAAATAAACAAGGATGTCATATAGTATATTTCAAAGTAATAAATACTTTAAAAAAAACCAAAAAGCATGGAAGGGGTGTAAAGATCACAGTATTGTGCTAGAGATTATTGCTACAATTTTATATTGGGAGGTTAGGAAATGCCTTCTGAAGAAAGTGGCAAAGTAGCTTTTGATAATGGTTGAAAAAGTCAGGGAACAAGCTGTGTGGACATTTGAAGGAAAGCATTGTCTACAGAGAGAGGAACAGCAAGTTGAGAGGTCCTGAATCAGGAGGGTGGCTGGCATTTGCTAGGAATATTAGGAAGATCCCATGAAGGTGGAGAGTGGGGTGCTGAAGGAGGAAGACATATGAGTTCAGAGGATTAAGAGTTTGAGGGAGGGAGCCAATAATGTAGGCACTTTAGGTTTCGTGGAAACTTACAAAACTTGGGAACATTTTCCTTAGCCCTCAAAAAAGTAAGATCAAAAAGAAATATATCAATGACTAAAATGTTCTGTTCATAGAACTTTTATAATCAGTTTTTATTTACATATTAAGGCTCAGGAGTAGTAGCTGAGTGGTATGGATGAACTGTAGTTGAAGGAGTAGCCAAAACCTGGTAGACTTCAATTATGCCAGATGCCAAAAGCAGAGATATATAATGTTTTTTATATGGTGAAGGCTATTACAATTAGAATGTAAGGAAAAGACATTTTTCAAATTCCTCTTTTTGGTAATCAATAAATAAAACAAGAGAATATATTCTTAAAGGTGTTTTTGAATTAAACTCAATGATTCTATAATTATATTAAAATTTGGTTTTCATGTCTGAAATTATTATGGTAAATTAATAATAGAATATCTTTTCTTCAGTGTGAAATACACTCTAATTGAAATTTATCAGGCATGGACTTTAATATGGAAACCAAAATTATTAGCCAAAGATACTTAATTTTTATGGTTGAATTGCAATATATATTGCAAAATAAAGTAGTAGGATGGAAATATTACTATTCCAATAAAAGCTGTGGGAGAAAGATGTGAAAAGTGTGAGGATTTTTCTTCTGGGTTGAAACCAGAGTGAGACTTCTAAAACTCATAACCCTTGTTTTTTGCTTGCAGTAAACATTGTCAAAACTTTCCATTGCCCTAAAAACAAAGTCAACACTATGTAATATAGTCTTATAAAAGTCATAGCCTATTTATCTTGCCTGTCTTATTTTTCTCCCTCCCTAACATTTCCTTCCTCTCACATCCTAAGCTATGGTTATATTGAAAATCTCTCAGCTACCAGCACAAAATGTCTTTGGATTCTCAAACAAGCATGTTTCATCTGTCTCAAATTATTTGGTCTCTTTTATTTCAGTTATCAGATTAACTATAATCTTTCCTGACCATCCCTTGACTGATGTGGTCAAATATATTTTTAGATACAATTTGTGAATCTTTTTTCTCTCTTACCACATTTTCTTCCTTTTTCTCCATAATAAGCATAGCAGGTCTCATGCCTTTCTGCCTCAGGGGAGTTGTCTGCCAGGGGGGAAAATAAATAGAACAAGTCAGCAGGACTTCTGGGCTTTTGTCTTCAAAATCTTAAAATCATCAAGGAAGGTTAAGGTTGTCAGTAAAATGGTGTATATTGGTAGAAGGAAGAGAATAGGCCCAGCCAGGAATCATATGAAAAAATTACACCAGTCAAGGGGAAGCAAGATCGTAGTGCTGGATGTGTACATCTCAGCACCTGGACTTTGTTGGCTGCCATTGTCCAGGTAAGACCAAAACTAGAGATGGCTTATGCTTTGCAATATGTTGGAGCTAAAGAAAGTTCAAGAATTGTAATAATGTTCATCATAGATACTTGATACATGTTCTTTCACTGGATGATTGCACCAGAGTATAAATGCAGAGCAGAATAACACTAGATGTAACAAGGCAGCTTCTCCTAAAGGCTTGGAGCCATTGAGGGCTTGTAGGAAGAACTGAATTATTTTACAGGAAATAAGGTGACATTTCTTATACCTGCATGCTTTGAGACATATTGCTATTAGTAATAGATGGTCCCATAGCAATCTATGACTATTACAATAAAATTCACCACATTAGATGTCTATTGCTTAATTGTCTGTGTTTTCTCTTAGAAAGGGGATAGTTTGGAATTGTTCCCCAGTTTATTTTGCTTTACATTTTGTCCCCAAATGCCTAACAATAAGTGACAATTAAAGACCTTATGTTTTAGTAACAGGATAAGAGATTAATTAAAAGTTTGACCACCTGGGATGAATTTCAGTTCAAATAACATTATTATTACTAGAGATTTTAGAAACCATCTAATTCAGAGTTTTATATCTGCCATCTAATAATCACTTCACTCTGTGTTGCCTTTCCACCTCTTTTTAAAACTGCAACCACATACCTTGCTGGCCATGGCCTTGTAAAACACTCAAAGTAGTGCTTACATTTCATTTGCTTTCATCTATATTGAAGAATAGTTCTCTCCCTGATGAGATTTTAAGCCTATTAAGAAAGAAACAAACACATAAAGATCAATTTGAGAAGATGATACATATCTATGGACAAGTGGGCTTCATAATGCACTAACTATTGTAGGGCTTCCACTTCCATAAAGTTTTCACATGATGAATGGAGAGGAATCCATGTTATTAGCAGGGAGGTAGCTAACAGAAGGAGAAAGTTGTTGAGACAGGAATTTCTATTTCATTATTTCCAAATTTACCCATCAAGTGTGTCAGAAACAAAGCTCTTCTTACAATCACTAAAGGCTAGGCAGAAGGTTGAATTTATTGTAATTGTGTTTGCATGAGTATCAAACTTTCACCATGGGGTTTAGCAGCTGCGAAGAAAATTCTGGGATAACAGTGAATTGCTACTTTAAGAAATGTGGCAAACCAACTCTCTTGATGTCCCAGAAGATGATATTTTATGGAGAAATATAAACATTGATAACTCCAAGTACAAAGAAACTTTAGACATTCCTTAGTCCATTTATTTAATTTATAATATATTTTACTTTCTTATGTATACAAAAAAATGATACATAATAAATATCTAGGTCTAACTAAACTTGAAAGTGCTATTTCTATAAGAATACAATAAAAATACAACATGATCAGAATTTTTCCATAACTGGATTTGTAATTTTTTTCTGTTAATGTTAAACATAAATTGATGGCATCTTATAGTAAAGGAAATAAGATAGTTCATTGCAATATACTTGTAATTAATGAGTCAATATCGAGTGGGAGTAGTACTTATTTAGCATTTCATGGTTAACAAAAGTACAGGCTCTTTTGAACAATTGACTATGGATATTAATTTAATTCATATCATCTAAGCTGATAAAAGAATAAAGAAAATGCTATTTGAAATAAAATTCATAAGAAACATGCTGAAAATTTTGCCTATTAATAACTTAACAGTTACAAATCTTATGTTTAATAAATTCTGGCTCCCAAAACTTATTTCTGTCTTCTAGAAAGTATGAAGACTCATTTTATTTTTATATCATGACGAAGAAAAAAGCTTTTGAAAAATTCAGTTCCTGCATTTTGACCATTTTTTGATGGGGGTATTTGTTTTTTTCTTGCTGATTTGTTTGAGTTCTTTGTAGATTCTGGATATTAGTGCTGTATTGGATGTATAGTTTGCGAGTATTTTCTACCATTCTGTAGATTGTCTATTTACTCTGTTGATTATTTCCTTTGCTGTACAGAAGCTTTTTAATTTAAGTTCTATTTATTTATTTTTGTTGCTGCTGTATTTGCCTTTGGGCAAAGATATAAGAGATTTATTTCCTTATTTTTTGAACTCTGATGTAAACTTGAGATTATTTTCCAATGAAAAGATATATATACACATATATATATATATGTAAATATGCATATAAAGAAAGGGAGAGGAGCAATATGAATAACAAAAAAACCCAAACAAAATCTTCATTTTTAAAAATTTTAATATTAATCTTTCAGTAGAGAAATTTCATAGATTTTTCATTTTTATCACTATCTTTAATCTACACTTATGCTTTTTTCTGATATATCATAATTGTCTAATAAATATATTAAAGTAGATAGCCTCATATATTCTTAGAACACTTATTTATATATGTGTTCTAAGAATAAATGAATGAGCAGATGAATAAAAGGAAAGATGATAAACATGCTTGATCTTTAGGGATGTTGAGCTCCACATTGATGAATAAAGATTCAATCAATGAGTGTTTGATTTCTTCTCCAGAACACTTCTCAACTACATTGTTTTATTAAACAAATTTACCTCAAATGTATTGCCTTCAACAGAACTGGAAGAATCCATAGCCAGGTAAGGATGATTTGTTTTACCCTCAGTTAAAATTAAACTCAAATTAGAAACAGTAAGACATTCAGTGTGCTTAAGAAGTGGGAACACTTAAAATGGCCTAAAATTAATTTTGAATAATATAAAATCTGCTGTAAATTTAGTTTTTCAAATGGCAAATTTAATACTGCTACATGTACAAGTTGTATTGTGAATATAATGATGTGCAACATACAATTACTGTTTTTGAATTGTGACAATTATATTCAACTCAGTAATTGTGAACTCTAATGATAATGCCTTTAGGTATTAATACATATTATACATGATTTTTATGTTTACCACAACCTGTTCATAAAAGCTCTGAAATTTTAATTACCTTACTGTGGGTAGTCTTTTGGTGATTTTTATAATTCCCTTGGAAATATTTCCCAGGGAGTTTTTTATTTTGTGATATCAAAATGGCTGTGAAGAGTTGTGAGGACATTGTGAATTTTATTTCCTTTATGTAACTTTTTTATCTGTCCTAATATCTATAATATGTTTTCTTTATCTTTGAGTTTTAGTATGTTACTAGAATACATTTTTTATTTGACTTCATTAACTTTTTGTGAAATATGGAGATACATGTCAGTACATCAGTTATAATATGTTTGATTTTTATTGACTATCCTTTTTTATAACTATTATTCTTTTATGACATTTATCTTTTTCTTTTGTTCATCTGCATTCTGTGCAGTTTTCTCAAGCTTTCTCTCCTAAATCATTTTCAATTTTCCTTTGGGTAAATGCTATACATTGTTAGATGTTATAAGCGTTTTTAATATTTACATTTATAATTTTTATAATTAGTCTGCTTTTTCATTCTGTTTTTATTTCAGGTTCATAAATGAGAGAAAATAAAATTATATAACAGATTATCTAATATTTTTGAAATGATTTTCTCCTATTAATTTAATTGTATATTTTTTCACAGCTCTTTCTCATATTTCATCCTACATTTTAATGTACTCATTAACATATAAAATATGTGTTCCTAAATATATAGTATTTTTGGTGCATATCTTTTTAATTTTCATACCTGCTATTGTACTATAAATTATCTTTTTTTTTGCTCTTTACATCTTTCTCTTTTTTTTTCTTTTTAAAAAATGCTTATCTAGGTAACCATTTTCCTGGTATTAACATTTAAATTATATCCTGATATCTTCCATCACAAACAACAATATCATAAAAATATAACCAGGGATGCTATGGTTTGGATGTTTGCCCCTAAACTTCATGTTGAAATTTGATCTCAAGTTTGGAAGAAGGGACCAACAGGAGGAGTTTGGATCATAGGGATGTACCCCTCATGAATAGTTCAATGCCCTCCTTGATGGGGTAGAAACGAATGAGTTCTCTATTAGTTCCCCCTGAGAGTTGGTTCTTAAAAACAGCTGGGCACCCCCACCATCTCTCTTTCTTCCTCTCTTGCCAAATGATCTTTGCATACACCAGCTCTCCTTGTCTGCCACCATGAGAGGAAGCGTCTGAGGGCTTCACCAGATACAGATGCCAGTGCCATGTTTCTTTTATAATCTGCAGAACCATAAGCCAAATAAACCTCTTTTCTTTATAAATTCCCAATCTCACATACTCCTTTATAGCAACACAAAACAGATTAAGACAATGGAATTTGAAAATTTGTTTGGAATATAAATCAATTGGTGAAATTGTAGTCTTCGAGTATACACATATTGGTTTAATTGAATAATACCAGATAATTTATACCAGACAGATGTTTTTCTACTTACAATGGTATTGTGTCCTGATAAATCCATCGTAAGTAGGACATATCAGAGGTTGAAAGTGCATTTAATATCCTAACCTACTCAACATCATAGCTTAACTTTACCTACCTAAATGTGCCTAGAACACTTTCATTAGCCTACAGTTGGGCAAAGACATCTAACACAAAGCTTATTTTATAATAAGGCATTAAATATCTAATTTAATTTATTGAATAGAGTGCACTGTAGAGTATTGGTTGTTTACCCTCATGATTGCACGGCTGAGTGGGAGCTGCAGCTCGCTGTTGCTGTCCAGCGTCACCAGAGAGCATTGTATCACATATCTCTAGTCCAGGAAAAGATCAACATCCAACATTTGAAGTACAGTTTCTATTGAATGTATATCACTTTTGCACCATTGTAAAGTTAAAAAATTATAAGTCAAATCATGGAAAGTAACAGACTGACTATATATGTGCCAGTTCAAATGTTTTCTAGCACTGGATAATAGTACTAATCTCCCAAAATATATGGTATTATCTAATACACACAGTTTTACAAATTGATAGTTTTGAGGTACTATGTCATCATTTTAATTAGCATTAATCATCTTAGTAGTGACATAGAACATTTTCACATATAGCATTTAGTCATTTTACTTTCCCCATCTATTCTTATTTGTCACCTGTGCTCAAATAGTATTCCATCATGTATTTAATTTCTTTTTCCTGTTGATTTCCAGATATTTGTGCATTCTAGATGTTAATACTTTTTAAAAATTTTAAGACATTGTATTTGTGTTCTCGTTATATTATGGGGATATTTTTATGACATACCAAGTTCCCACATATACATGTATATATCTATTTCCAAGTTCTTTGGTCATTCCATTGGTTAATGTGTTTGTTTTGGTCCTAGTCCTAATATATATTTTATTATTGTTTTGCAATTGTGGTTTAATATTTGATACACTGGGTATCACTATTTTGGTATTTTTTGAAATACATTTGCTATTTATAAACATTTATTCTTTAAATGCATTATATTATTTCAATAAAATTTAATTGCATAACATACATATTCACATATACTATTATAAATAAAAATATAATAATTACCTTTGTCTTATCCTATATGTATTTTGGAAGACCTATGTACAGACTTCTGTTGCATATATACTAAGGAAAGGATTAACTGCACCACAGAATATGTATATCTTCAATTTTAATAGATGATATCAAACAGTTATTCAAAATGTTTGGAGAATTCACTTCCAATAGCTGTTTGGGAGTTGCATTTGATTTTTGACATTTGATATTAATCTTTTAAAAGAGTTTTATTTTATTTTATTAGCCATTTTACTGGGTGTAGAGTAGTTTCTCAGTTTTAATTTGCCTTTTTTTGATGGCTATTAAAGCTGAACACCTTTTTATATGTTTGCTGGTCATTAACCATTTTCTTGGGATATACCATTTGAAGGATTTTGTCTGAATTTCTATAGTGCTGTCTTCCTTTTTTCTAACTAATTTATAGAATTTTTACAACTTCATTACCACCCATGGATAATCATGAATTGACTGTGTATATATTATTTTATTGATATACAAAGTTCCCCAATGGACCGTTATTTCACCCGATAGTATAAAGTTATTTTTAAGGTACTATGAATTACCCACTACAGAGAGTTTATCTAAAGAAAAAGATTAAGTTAGGAATAACAAGTCTTTAAATTTTGCTTAGAACCCTGAAGTCCCTGGAGGACACTAAAAAAATATAGTTTCCTAGTCACTGGTGTACAAAGATATAAATTTGAAGGTTTATGTAAACAGAATAATATACATAGAATAGATTTTCTATGTTCAAAGGTAAATTACTTTTTTGTGCTTGGACTTTATCTTATTAAAACTGCTACTGTAATATGTTGGTGTAATATAGTGCTATAGATATAAATGATACATATATCATTTTTGAAATGATAAACTTTCACTTTCAGATATATATTGAATTTACAAATGAAAAGTTATTTCTGACCCCAAAAACCCAACAAACAAAAACCTCATTGCACAATGTTTATGTTCCTCTTCCTGTGATTTTCTTCAGTTTTTTTTTTTTTTTTTCCAAAGAGTTTAGGACATCTAACACCCTTAGTTGAGTAATGGTCTTTTGAAGTACGATTATGTTTTAAAGTTTAAAATCTTACAATTCTCAAGAAAGTCAATGCTATATTTAAATTTTTTGAATAGTGGCCTTCCAATTCAAATTTTTGCTATTCTTTTTTTAGCAATTGATTCTCTGGGCACCAAAGTACTTATTGATTATTTATACATGCCTGTGGAACTAGAATGTTTTAACAAACCTCTTCCCTTGCTGTCGCACACTGATGTGACACTTTCAGAAAATTTCTTACGTTTCTGTTTCTGCTAGACCTCTCATAAATTATTTGTATAATGCCCTGGTACTTTGTCTTTTTTTTTGGTAGTGTTTCACACATGATATATATACATTTGGTACAGTTATATTAATACTTTGGATATGTTTGATGCTGACATTAATCACCAACTTTAATTCAATATCACTTGAATCTATTGGTCATCTATTACATGATAAGGATTGAGCTAATTTTGCTAAAGGTATAAAGTTGATTGAGGCAGTTACTATTAAGAGGTATACAATGTATTGACTAAGTTAGGTAACTAAATGGGAACTTTGGATAAAGTACATATGGCGAGTACCAAACCCAGGCAAAAATATCATATTTACTTGAACATCAATGGTTAGGAATATCTACATGCCATAATAAACAAATCTAAGGAGAGCTTCTATTTATGAGGCAGAAAAATAAGAGACAATTCAACCTTAGCCAGATCCCCCCCACGAAATTGATCAGCCAGATTGTTTGATTTTAATATAATTTATTAACTGTCACAGCAATAACAGGTTGAAACTTTGCAAAAAATAATAATAAAGTTTCTATCTCAAGATTTCTGAAAATGCATTTCATTATATTCAAACTAAAACAACTTATCTGTATCATTGAAGAAATTTATATATTCATATTTAACAAAAAATTTTTATAACATTGTGATAACATGAACAGCAAACTGCTAATTGAATTCCTAGACAACATAAAATCATCTGAAGTGAAAGAAATTACATTGTCCTGTAAAATGCTGAGGTAAAATCTGTTTTGCAGAAACAGATTGGCATAACAGGGTAGTCATAAAAATAAAAGCAGTGCCTAAGGCATAGAAAATTTAATATATCACTGTAAAATGTGTTGTAAGTAATTAAATCTAGATATAGGACTCAGGTACACCAATAATTGAAGATAGGATCAGTGATGGCAACTCTATAAAGATGAAACCTACACTATTGAGTTTATATTCAATATGATTCCATTTCAGTTTTTCCTTGTTTCATTGTAAATAACTAAAAAAAAAAAACAAAACAAAAAAACACGTCCAGTTGTAATCTGACATTTCAGATTTCAACAGTGCAACAGTGTAGTTATGAAGTATTTTTTTAAGGTGTAAAATATTTCACAAATTAATGGAATTTTTATTCAATTACATCATTTTAACTACGTTTTCATATATATATATGTGTGTGTGTGTATATATATATGGAACACAAAGTTAATTTAGTAATTACTCATGCTAGCTATTACTTTTATAGAAAAATATTTTATTGATCTATAGGAATTTGTGTGAATTCACCTCTACAGTGTAGCATATTACTTAATAAATCCTTGGAAAAAATACACAGGTTCTCTTACACACACATACCAATGCTGAAAGAGAATTTTTAAATAATTTAATAATTAGGAGACTCAAATAAAAAGATGATTCTGTGAGTGGAGAACCAGCCTCAGTTGAGAGAGGGTACATTTTTATATGTTTACTAAAGCAAGGAGTAATAATAATAAATGTAGTTAAAAGTGAGGACTGTCTGGCTCCTATAATACAAGAGCAATTTTGAATTAAAAAATATATTTTTATTGATAGCATTCAAATTCATTATTCATTTTTATTAGATAAGATAAAGAAGGAAATTCTTTTTTTTACCTCTCCATTCAACAAAATATATATTCCTTGAAGAGAAATATGAAGAGGCTAAAGAATGAGTTTACTTAATGAAGTACATTTGAGAGGAACAATCCTAAAACAGTAGAAAGAATAACTGCAACAAAGAAAGGAGGGCAGGCGACCAAACAGTGTATTTGGCTATTGTAATGTGATGATCAGGTGCTCTGCTCCCAGATGTCACCTTACAAAAATTTACATGGTAGCAAAAATGATGAAAAGCTAGTCACTAAAATACACATCAGCAGAGATTCAAGAAAATGTCCTTAAGAAGGCATCCCAAAACATTGTTATCTACAGTGTCAAGCAGGTGTTGTTTAAAATGCCCATTACTTGTAAGATGTTGCTACAAGAGATGTCTAGGAATATATCCAGTAGCCAGATAAGTTGTGTTCACATAGGTGAAATTTTCAAAACCATACAATTTGGTTCTTGACAATTATTCTGTGATTAATCACTTCTTTAGTATTTACCAAAAAGATCTTAATATGTTTACATTATGTTAAAACTTCATTTTGCAGTATGGAACAAGGAAACATCATAAAATCAAATTAGAATATGGATTGTACAACAAAATATCCTTATTAAGATGATTTTTTATAATTATGAGCTAAGCATATTAATTAGCAAGTAATTTTCCTTCCTTTTCTCTCTAATCCTATTGCCATATTAACAATTCTCCTAATAAATGTATATTTTATTTAAACAACCATGCAAACCAAGCAAAACTTGGTATAAATACTAAGCCAAGTCCACTTGCAGGAGCCACTCTTAAGTTTTTCCATAGGCTTGAAACTGACACGTAATCTTCTCATACCCCTGTAACAGGTTGCTCTCGGTTTCATGATTTATTCAGACTTTGTTGAATAAATCTATCTTGTGTCCCATAAAATACTATGCCAATGCACTTCTCATGCCTATATTTCATTCTCTTACCAGGAAAATTTTAAGCATTGAGAATTTTATCTATGACTATTGGTAAAGAGAAAAAAGGCACAATTAACAGAATATCAACTTAAAATTTCTGGGAGTTAGGAAGTAGAACTAGATTAAGGGGAATTTTCATCAGCATCAAGTAGCACTTTGAAATTGTGTATGAAATCCATAGAAAAAAGTTAGAGGACATCAAAAAGTTATGATGTGTGTGTATGTTTATTAAGTTAAACACTACCATGATGTGATATAAAAATAACACACCAATTTACAGTTCTCTTTGGAGTTTACAAATTACTTTCTCAAACCTTGCCTTATTTGTATTTATAAAAATACAATGAAAAATACTATTTCCACTTAATTTATAATAAAAATTTATTACAGAAAATTTATTAAAGATTTCACAGGTAATAATTAGCAGAGTAGAACTTAAATTTAAACTCCAGTTTTTGTGATGTTTTGATTTCATGATACTTGCTGCTAAGTAACTATAAAAATAAAATGTTTTGTTCTGTTTTGTCTGAATGTTAAAGATTGTAGGATGTGCTTACTCATCTTATCTCCTCTTCTTTTCCAGAGAAAGATCCCTGATGTTAGCTGCCACATTACAGAGCAGAATAAACATTATTTCCTAACCCCCCTTAACAGGGTGAGGACACACATATAAATAATGGCCAAATGGGTTGTATATGTGAAACAAAATATGAGGGACATTTTTCTTCTTCCCTATTCTAGTCTATGACCTTGACTATGGATGTGGTAAAGAGATATCTCGGAAGAAAAAAAGGAGAAAAAACATCCTTGTAGTCCTAGGAAAGAAAGAAAAATAGAGATTCTTAAATGAACTATTGGAATAAATTTATCATACTATCTGTTATAGACTGAATTGTGCTCCTCCTACCTCGCCCAAATGCTGAAGCCCTAACCCCCAATGTGACTATATTTTTATATATGGTTTTAAGGAGGTAATTAAGGTTAAATGAGGTCATAAGGGTGGGATCCTAATCCTTTAGGGTTGGTGCATTTATAAAAAGAGGAAGAGACATCAGAGTTCTCTCTCTCCACTCACACACAGAGAAAAAGTCAGGTGAGGACACAGTAAAAAGATGGTCATCTGCAAGCCAAGGACAGAGACTTCCCCAGAAACCAATCTTGCTGGCCTCTTGATCTTGAATGTATAGCTTCCAGAACTGTGAGAAAACTAATATCTGTTGTTTGAGCCACTTGGTCTGTTGTATTTTGTTATGACAACGTGAGCAGGCTAGAACACTATTCCTTGACTGTCTATCTTTGACTGTGTACCTTCTGTATTCTTTAAGCAGGTAAACCCATGTTCTATTTGACACTATCCATTATGATTAGAAAATTGTCAACTGAGGATGTGAAAGGCATTTAGAAATGATACGTCTTAAAATTTATATAATCTAGTATGCAATATTTTAGTTTAGAAGGCCCTTCTAAGCCCTTAGAGTGGCATCTATTGGGATAGTTAGCCATCATCCAGTATACTTTAAATTAGAAAGAGAGTTCAAAACAAAGATATATATCATATGCAAAGAGATTTCTACTGCAGACAGAAAAAAAAAGTTGGCTTCAAATATAAGCTATGAATCACAGGTCAAATGGGCAGGTGCTTCTTCTTATGTATACTTATTGTATTCATAATTAGATACTTTATATTAATAATATAGGTGACTCTAGTTTTCTACATAGTAACAATAAAATTTACTTGACAATGGATATTATTACTTATAACTTTTCTGGTAAAATGTCTAGGTCTTATGGTGATGCGCACATATTAAAACATATATATGTATGTGTGTATATATAATCTCTACTCTCACACACACATCCATATTAATGTTGAACAACAAATAATAATTGAGCATATGTCAGACCAGAAATTAAGAGGCATTTGTATTCATACAGTGGTGCATCAGGCATGTTTTTCCTTCCTCAAAGACATTGTGTTCTAGGTTAAATACTACAATGCAGCTTCTGAAAAAATAAGGTATAATATGTTAACTAACATGGGAAACTTATATAAATGTCACAGAGGCTCATAAAATGGAGTCACACCTGATGGAATTACAGGAGAGCCTTCTTGAAGATGACATTCAATTTGAGATTAAAGGGAGGATAAATGTAAATGGAGGTGTAGGGTTAGACTGGATACCCTATGAAGGATATCTCAATCAATTGTTAGTAATATTGTGAAAAAAAATTCCCTAAGAAAAGTCAAAGTTTTCACTACTTTGATGTGAAAATTTCAGATGCAGAATAAAGTTGCCATTTTTGTTCTGAATTTTAAATAATAATTGTAGTATCAAACATTTCCAGCTAAAAATGTTATGTCATCTGTCAAATTTACATTCATTTTTCCCTTAATATATGACTCCAAAGGGCACTATCAGGTGTCTCATTTTGAATGCAAAATAATGTCATAGTCTGAAGGTGAACATGAGGTCAAAACTCTTATAAACAGAAATAAACTTAATTAAAGATAAA
This sequence comes from Varecia variegata, assembly GCA_028533085.1. Lineage (NCBI taxonomy): Eukaryota > Metazoa > Chordata > Mammalia > Primates > Lemuridae > Varecia > Varecia variegata. Next base: position 46,378,274 of record CM052445.1, on the reverse strand, counting down.
AGAAAGCATCGTAAAAAGCAATTATACCTTTATCATCTTTCACATTACTCTGCATTTCAAATTCTTTTATTCTACCTACATATCATTTTTAAGAGAGTTTACATGGTGCAGAATTATTTAAATGGATATAGTGCTTCAAACACTTTGGGAGATTAGCAAGCTATTTCATCATATTTTATCAAGAAAATATTTTATTCAAGATTATTTCTAATTTCATACCTGCCCATCTACAATTCTTCACAATTATCTTAAGATGCTTTAAAGTACAAGCAAATTCCTCATGATCTTTGTAAATGATATCCCAACCTCTCAATTATTCTTTTTTCTCTTTTAAACTTTTAAATATCCATTTAAAAATACCTGGAATTATGAGCCAGTGTTCAAAAAGGGAGCAGGCATAAAGCTTTACATTAATTATACAAAACATACCACCAGAGAGAAATTATATAAAAGAGAGAAAATAAAAGGATGGGAAAGATAGAGAAGCAGACCTCATAAAACTCATCAAAATAGAAATATTTCTCATTGAAGTTTTACCTTTAATAGCTTCTTGTTTTTATGAAGAATCTTAACATCTTATTCTGTAAACTTTGGTTCATGCATGTAGAGTTTCTCTACTTTTGGAATGCCTATACCTGGCTTTATAAAGTTAATTCAATCTCTAAAATACATAGTTCCGACTTGTTATCATTCCTCATAACAATACTATAAAGCTTTAGGTCCCCCCTTTCCTTTTTAAACATGAACTATCACACACTTAAGTAATGAAGTGAAATTATTATTATTAATGAGAAATCAGTAAAATATTGACTCCTACAACATGAATTTGTCACATATATGTTTTAAGCAAAACTGTTTTTGTCCCATACTTTTTCTACTGTCCTCCTGGAATTTAGTGATATAATCTGGATTTTCAATCTAATTTTCTATAAAACTAGGCAACATCACGTACAATGACATCAAAAATACACTTGGATTCCTACAAGGGTCACACATTGAACATACAAAAATACAATTTTAAACAATGTTCTTTTAAAAAATCCTTTTTAAAAATTTATATTTTATCTTAGTAAATACCATTATATCTCCAGCTATGAAGGATAGAAACCCTGAATCCTTTCTTAGATTGTTTCAAAATAAGCATCATTTTCACCAAATTTAAATATATTAATAATTTTTTAAATGTACTTTATTAACTGTTCCCCTCACAACAATGTTATGTCAGCTCATTGATGTTATTGAGTTCTCAAACTAGTAGATTTATCTTACATGATCATGTTTAACTCCCTCACTTCATAGATGCAAAATTGAAGGGTTTCAGTGATGACAGCTAGAGTTAGAACTACTGATCTATGCTATACTGCACATTGCTATTTGCCCAAAACCATATCGTTTTATTGTTGTCACACTTAGACATACCTCCAAACCGTTTTCTCCTACTGTGTTCCCTTCTTCCAAAAGGAAAAATGTTGCTGCAATTTTTATATTTTTCCTCAATTTACATTCTTACAGTCACAAATTTTCTTGAAGCTTTTTCATTGAAATTATTTTGTAGTTGAACCCTTACTATGATTGTACTTTAAAGCTAACCTACAAAGTGGAAAATTATGAAACAAAAACAAGGAGATTTTAAAGAAGGTGCCCCTGGAATTAGAGGCAAAATTAGTATGTATCTATAAGACCCCTCCCAAACATCTTTAGTTATCTTTTTCTTAACTTCTGTTCCATTTTTTATAATTATATCTAAATAGAATTATCTCTATTTTAATAATTAATCTGCATAAATGTTCACAGTTATAGAGTAGTAGTCTAATATTTTAATCATTTCTCCTAAAAGTATTAAATTATAAGCATACATATTTAGAGTAAACTAAGATGCAATTAAATATTTTTTAGACTGTCTTTGCCTAAAAATATTAGCAAACCACTTGTGCTTACCTAAAGCCAATACTTAGAAAATTTGATTCTATTACATTTATTTCCACAGAAATATAGTTTTGTACAATCTTAAATTGACTTTACTGATTGTAGTAAATTTTATCTGTTTCCAATTTTCCACTTCTCTTTGCCAACTGACCTTACAATGCACAAAAGTGGGCAGAGTATATTCCCTGCTCTGTTGATGTGTCAAGTCAACAACTTAAGATTTGTCATATGTTTCCACTTGCTCCTTTATAGTAAAATAATCCTCCATGAGAAAACATATCCTAAGTAACTGATGGTCAAAGGAGGAGGTGTAAATGAAAGGAGAAGACAATTGTGCAGTGTAAATCCACAAACAGTGACCCTACAGCCTATAGCAGAGTCACCCACACAAACACAAACTATAGTCAATCTTCACACCAAAATAAGAATAACGTTTTTTACATTATTTTTTTCATTGCTTGCTTTTTGTTTTAGTGTAAGACACTGAGATTTTGAAGGTGTCTGCCACATAGCCATGGCTGACTAATATATTGACACTAATGACATATTAAGTATAAGAACATTACTGAAGACTAAAGACCACATATGATTAAGAAGTATACTTTCTTTTCAATGTATTTGAGTACTTTTTACCTGTACAGTTAGGGATGCACAATGTTGACCATGTAAATGCTTTGGGATTTGGGCAGTGGTTTAGGTATAGATCTTCCATTTTAATGAGACAACTTGGAAGTGGACAGAAAAAGTCCTTTATAATATATTATTTAAAAAGAGTTGTCTTCAATTCTCCTAAGTCAATCCATCATTATTCATTTTAATTAATCCATCTTTGGTTTCAGATATTTATAGGAAAATAAATAAAGAAATTATACAAAAAGGAAGTCTGTTTCCCCCCCATCTCCATCCACTAGATGGATGGTTTTGTAACAGAGGGAATGGCCTGGAAAAAAAAATAGCAAAAATATTTCTGTCTCTTTAAAATTTCCCCCACTCTTTTTGGGAACTGTGGCCTGGCCTGCATCCCTGCCTTGGTCAGGGAGGATGTCTTTTGTTCTTTGTATTACAGGAGATAGCTCAGCGATAACCAGAGAGGTGCCAGCCTCCCAGGTGGGCCCAGGTGGGCCCAGGTGGGCAGAGATCTTGGCTTTGTTTTCAGCAGAGATGGGATGATTAGAATCATTAACACAGTAGTCTAGAACTGAGGGCTCTCCCTTTAAAAGCTCTGTATTTCAGCTTATGTTCAGGAAATTTGGATTTTGACATGAGTCTACCATTTTACCTCCTTCGATGGCAAAGTAATAAACTTCTCTTTCCTTTTCCTTAAACCACTTGTTTTCATTCTTCTGATGTGGCCTTGAGCACAAATGTGAGCTTTTGGTAACAGTTTCTGTACAATATTTTGACCAGACAAAACAATCTGACCAGACAAAACAACCACCGTCTTTGTGTTTGATGCAGATATTTTCACTTCTTTGGATTTTTCCAAAGTGGGTAGTTATAGGGGACTTAGATGAGTCTCAAATAATCATACCACGTTTACTACTTGATTGGGGCCTATCATACTCATGTGAATCTTATTAAGCTTCTTCTCAGTTACCTTGTCACTAATGCTTCTCTCTGAATAATACAGAAGTAGAATAAATGATCTTGGGTTAATTGGGTAAATTATGTTATAAAACTCAATGAGACAAAATTAATAATAGTATAAATCTAAACATTTAGATATCATTGGCTAGTGTAATTTTGTGTGTTAGTGTGTACATTTTAAACAAAAAGAACATGCTATTTGGTCAAATATTTAGTATTTCTCATAATGCTTTTTTCATTATAGGAGTTGTATCTGTCTTTGTATGAGGATAGTAGACTAGAGAGGAAAATGCTCCACTTCCAAACCTTACAACTACCGTCCAATTCCTTACTCATATGAGGTTTAGATTACCGCAAATAAATACTTCATGAAATAGCCGCTGCAGATCCTGAGCTCACCTAAATCATTTTGTAAGGAGGATTTAACCTATTATTTATAGTAACTACAAAGCAGTTTCATCTATTGTTATTTTTTCAATAAATTTTCTTTGGTCATGTATGTTTCATGTCATTCTTTACTTAATTTTTGCCTGTACATGCTTAATCTTCAAATATTCACTTAGCTAAGCAAATTTCATATATATTCACACCATTTCATAGTAAACCAAAATTCAAAGTGAACAAAAATCTTAAACAACAAAACCTATAATGAATGATTGGAAATTGTTTTATTTCCTAAAATACTTTTACCAAATTTAGAAAGATCAAGACACTTCAGAGAAAAACCAAGGATCTAATGTAGTATAAAACAATAAAAGAATGAAATGCTTTAAATATTATCAAATAGTAATAATTTGGGTAATTCTATGTGGGCCTAATGTGGTTATAAAGGAAACCATATTATTAAAAAAGAAACAACCTAAGAAAGTTAAATGTTAGTCTGTGGCCATGAATCAGCTGTTTAGATTTTATTTTACCTACATTTTAATTTCTCTTTAGCAAAAGACTTGTACAAACTTTCAAACAAACACTTTATACTTCAATATAATAGCAAATAAAATCCACTGGCTTCTTTTTGGCCTCAGCATTTGTTCATTCTAAAATATTCTTTCATTTACTTTCCACTTATGGTTTGCAAAGATCTAGGATTAACCTCCTTTACCTTTCAATATCAATTTATTTTTGGTCAAGACTATAAGTCTCATTTCATTTATTTTAAATTAAAACACTTATAGAGAACTTTATTTATGTACAACCATATTATTTTGTGCAAAAATGATCACTGCATTACTACTTTTTAGTTTAAAGCATATTCAATCACCCTTGTATCACAAATTGCTTCCAAAATCGATATTTACTTTTCTCTCTTATTTCTTAGAAACTTGAGAAAACTGTTTTCTTTGTTATCAAAAACTTCCTTTCTTCCCACTAAGTTTGACCCTCCATAAAACAGTTTTCACCTCCTGCATTGTCCTGAAACATCTTTAACCACTTTACTGTGTTCTTATCTTCCCCTTCAAATTTGCTTTTGTTGTTGACACAATCAATCATATCCTCCTGTTCTGCCTCCCATTGCTCCATCACCTCTTTATTCTCCTTTCATTTACTGTTGAACTTGAGTTTGCCTTAGAGACATAGAAGAAAAATAAAATAGCAACAGCTTTTTATTTTAGTTAAAGGTAATAGAAAAACCCATACCTTACATTCATAAAAACCTGTATGAACTCAAAATAAGAAAAATAAAAGTATTTACACAGAGATACAATTATTTACACTGAGATAACATTGGTACCCTTTTCTGATTAATATTATTAAGATTAACCTAAGAAATTATATAATTAGGGAAATTACATATATTGCTTTTGTTACTTCTTGACTTTACATTTTTAATTAGAAATGTTCATCATATGCACTAATTAGGATTTAATTGCATAAGCCAATATCCTTTGAAGATCCAATTATTTGAGTTTTTAAGACATCTAATAATATCTTCAATATGAAAATAATAAACATATAACAGAGAAAAACTAATCAGTCTCCATTTTTAGACATAGCTAGAGAAAATTTTACTATAATGGCTAATATTGAATATTTATTCATACACATTCTCTGGAAAATAAAGTAAGTTATTAACATATTATAGATATAATTTAAAACATTAGTTATAATAAATACTACATTTTATTACAAGTGAAACCGAATGATTCATAGTCTTACATTGCAGTAGGGATCCACTTAAACATTAGTATCAACATGCAGGGAGCCATTTCTATTAAATGTCCCATTTAACTCATCAATAAATACCAAGTATAATGGGTTGAATTGTGTCTCACCAAAATTCATATGATCAGGAGATAACATAGGCCAAAGACTTTAACAGGCACTTCACCAAATATGACACAGAGATGGCAAAAAAAAAACCAAAAAAAACCAAACATATAAAAAGACCTACCACAACATATATCATCAGGGAAGTGCAACTTAAAACAACAATGAGATACTATTGCACACCTATTAGAAGGGTCCAAATCCAGAACACTGACACCACCCCATGCTGGCGAGCATGTGGAGAAACAAGAACTCTCAGTTATTGCTGGTAGGAATACAAAATGATACAGCCACTGAAGGAGCTCAGGAAATGTTATCCCAAAATATGACTCCTTGGTATAAAGAATATTTTGAATTAAAGGCCATTCCAGATCAAAAAGTATTGGAAGGGGCTTTCCCTTTATCTGCATAAACCAGACTGACCTGATCAAAAGATCTTCCTGATATCTCCATATATTGCAGGAAAGATCAAGAATGCAACCAGACCAGGCCCAAATTATTTTAAACACATCTATCTCGCAGGTTAATTTAATTTGAAAAGAGTATCATTTACAAGTAAACCTGTCTCCCCCATCCATTTGTCCTCGTAGCACCATTTGTCACCCCTAAATAGAATTACATGTACCCAGCATTCCTCCTCCCCTTCAAAAGATAGGTATAAAAATATTTGTACTTCATTGGAATATTAGGTAATCACTATGTGATTCTCCCCATGCAGATGGTATTGGTGATTAAACCTTTCTCTTATTAATCGGCTTTAATTGTGAATTGATATTTCAATGAACTTTTGGGGCAAGGGCCAGTTTCCCCTTACCCCGATACAACTTTAGAAGACAGTTTGGTGGTTTCTTACACAAGTAAATATACTCTTATCATAGGATCCAACAATCACACTCCTTGGTATTTACCCAAAGGAGTTGAAAATTTATGCCACCAAAAAAACCCCCTGCACTCTAATGTTTATAGTAGCTTTATTTATAGTTGTCAAAATGTGGAAGTAACCAAGATGTTCTTTAGTAGGTGAATGGATAAACTGTGGTACATCCAGATAATGGAGTATTACTCAACAATAAAAAGAAATAAGCTATCTTGTTATGAAATGACATGAAGGAACACTAAATGCATACCACTAAGTAAAAGAAGCTAAACACATTCTAGAAAAGGAGAAGTTATGGAAACAGTAAAAAGATCAGTGGTTGCCAGGGATTAGAGGGAAGGGAGGGATGAATCAGAGAAACAGGATTTTTAAGGAAGTTAAAATACTTTGTATGATATTATAATGGTGCATAAATATTATACATTTACAAACACCTAGAATGTTCAACAGTAAGAGTGAACCTTAATGTAAACTATGGATTTTGGGTGATAATGATATGTCATTGTGGGTTCATCAATGTAACAAATGTACCATTCTGGTGTGGGATATTCATAATTGGAAAGGTAATACCTGTATAAGGACAGGAAGCACTTTGGAAATCTCTGTACCATCTGCTTAGTTTTTCTGTGAACTTATAACTATTCTAAAAAACAAAGTCTATCAAAAAGAAAAAAAAGGCAAAAAAAAAAAAAAATCATGTACTGAAGCCCTTACACCCAGTAACTGAGAAAGTGACCTTTCTTAAAAACAAGGTTGTTGTAGATATATGTAATTAGTAAAGTTGAGGTCAGACTGGAATGGGGTAGGCCCCCACTCCAATATGTCTGGAGGATGTTTGGACACAGACATGAAAATGGGGAGAACACCATGTGAAGATTAAAGGAGAGAGTGGCGTGATGTAGCAGAAACCAAGGACTGTCAAAGATTGCCAGCAAAACACCAGAAGCTACTAAAAAGAAATGGAACAGATTCTCCTTCACAGCCTTCAGAAGAAACCAACCCTTCTTACACACTGATCTTGAACTTCCAACCTCTAGAAATATGAGACAATAAATTTCTATTCTTTGAGATGACCAAGAGGGCCTTAATCTTCTTCTCAGTTTGATGAAACTGTAGACAACTTTCTGACTATAGATCCTTGAACTCCCTTTTCTTAGAGCATTCACTTTAGAAAACTTGCAACTTTAAATTTTGTCTCTGCTTTTTTTAGAAGTAAATCTTCCCCCATCCTTTTGTTTTATAATTCAAGAATTCTTTCTTAGGGACTCCAGAGCCACCCTTTTGAAATGTAAACGTCATAGAATCCCTATCTCCTATCTCCCCTCGCCCAACTCTGTGGGTGAGTAGGAGCCTAATTTCTGTAAGCACCAATTAGCAAAGGCAGAGGACCGGATCATCTTGACCAACCTGCCCTCTAATGTCCTCCAGTACTTTTCCACTAGCTCACTAAAATTTCTCCCTCCTTTTGTTTCAACAGATTTGAGTTTAATCTCTCTTCCCTATTATAATAGTTCTGAAGAAAGTCTTCCTTTCCTGGTTAACTTGTCCAGTGCGATTTTTCTTTGACAAAGCCACCCTTGTGGGACTTTGTTACAGCAGCTCTAGCAAACAAATACTACAAGTATTTTCTACTGTATGTTTGGTAGATTGATAATGTATAAAGGCTCAAATGCTAGATTTAGAAACAGTGGGCATGAAAAGAACAGGAGTTCTCATCTAGCTACAATTTTATAGCTAGTTACACTTAACTAAAGATAGTTTACACATATCCAAGACATATTTTTGACAGCTACCAATTAGTATTAAAAAAAGCAACAGCTACAGTGTATGTTAACACACAAATAAGATAATATATGCAAAGTATCTGGGCATGGCTTAGCACTTATTTACAATCTTAATAAATGATAATGCATATATGCATTTATGTACATGCATATACATATGTGTATACATATATATGTACCTATATGTATACAAATATACATATATGTATACATAAGTCTATATATACATACACATATATTTTAGTTTTTATTATTACTAAGTACCTATATTCTAAATTTTTCATGTAGATATAGGTGTGATTAATGTTAAACTTTGTGAAAGCCCTGCTGACTGCTAGTCTGTTCTTCTTATTTCCATTTTCTCTATAGGTAGATATTAAAGGCATTGCCTGCTTATAACTCTTCAGAAAATCCTTCTCATGAATAGAAATAAATCAATGCTTATAGGTTTTTCCTTGGATATTTCTCCAGCATCAAATCTTACAGCTCTTAACCATGCTCTTATAATGTGCAATTACTTGTCATTTCCTTTCACACATCATATTTTTCAGGCCACCCCTCTTTTACTCATGCTAACCCTTTGCCAAGAATGCCCTTATCTCTTTCCCTCACTGCCAAACCTGTGGTCACTTTTTCCAGAGTCACCTTAGGCACTGTGTCTTCTGTGGCACCATTCCCAAATGGGGAAGTTGAAACAATCACCTCATTGCTGTGCTGAGGGGGTACTCCATGTGCTTTCCTTACTTCAACACTTTCCATATTCTATTCAAATAATCAGTTTATATGCTTGGGTTCCCTCAAAAGATTGTAAAATTCTTCAGGGCATCGTCTATTGCTGGTATTTAACAAATGCTCAATCAATGTCTGCAGAAACAACCTGAATGTTTGATGAATGTCTATAGAAACAACCAGAATCGTCAATTCTGGTTGTTTTTTTCTTTTTCTCCCCTAGGTAAATATAGGTAACTGAATATTTTGTACTTATTTACAATAATATCAGTTGTTGTCAATATTATATCCAAATCAAGATAACCAAGAAGATTTTAAGGCACATCATTTGGAGACTTTTAAACATCGGTAACCAAATTGCTGTTCCTGTGAGAAGAAGTGGTTATTTTCTTTTCCTACAGCCTTCTCACTTTTTATGAGTTTGCAAACATTTCACTTTATTTTCTAAAAGTTCTACTTTCCCATTCTTCCTCTGGCTGCTGAACTTTCAAAGTCGTTGCAGCTACTCATGTGTTTACACAGTGAAAATAAAGCATTCTGAAGGAGAAAATAAAAAAAAGAAAGAAAAAATATGAAATATTGTATGTTATGCCTTTCAAATCTTAGATCTGATACACTAATACCATTCGTCAAATGCTGTCCTAAGCCCTGGTAATCTTTATAACTTCTGATTCTGTGCAACAGGACCATGTTATAATTCATTAATTAGCATAATGCACTAATTAAATTACTAAGGATGAGATTTTCTTATGCAGCAACATTTCTAAGTGAATCAATGTTCCCAGACATATCCTCTGACTCTCTAACCATGCCACCATCCACTCACATCTGGATAACTGGAACCACTTCTTAACCCTTGTCTTTGCTTTCTCATTTTCACTCCAATAATCCATTCTCCACACAGCAGCTAGTGTGAAATTTCACCACACAAATCAGATTATGTTTTTTTTTTTTTTTTCTTAAAAACCTTCCAGTGGCATTCTGCTGCCACAAATTAAAATCTAAACTTCTTCCCACGGCCTCATTCATAGATAGTACAGAGAAGGCCCCTGCCTCCCTCTCCCAGCCACCTTCCTACCTCAACTACAATTCATGGGCCTTTCTCTGATCCTCAGGGACACCAAATTTTCATTTTCTTTTTAGTGGTCTTTGCATTTGTTGATGTTTCCTTTCTCTGGACAATTCGGATTATAAATCTCCTCATGACTATCTCCTCATTTCTCAAATACTAATCACAATGACATTTCTTGACCTCCAGTCTAAAGGACATTGGTGGTCATTTTTTATCACTGCATTCATAGTGTTTCTCTACCTAATATTAGGACTTTCACTTGTTGATAGGGACATTTATCTCTCCCTCGTCTCTAGAATGTAAGTTGCATAGTGGCAGGGGATTTGCTTGTCAACTTTGTGCCTACGACACCACCAGGCACACACCAGCTGCTCAAGAAATATTTATTGAATAAATGAGTGAGAGAAACAATGAGCATTTAAACATTTATTGAATAACTAATACCTCTCTTTTAGTACTATTGGGACACGCATGTTTGTATCTAGGCCAATGACATATATAATAGTGTAATGAGTTAACATTTATCAGGCTCAAAGTATATTGTTTTAAGTGTTTTACATGAATTACAATTTTTAACACTCAAAATATCTTTATGATCCAGAAGCTAATTTATCCTCCTTTTACCAAGGAAGACATTTAGGCACAGGAGGTTAGGTAGCTTGCCCAAGGTTGCACACCATGTATGTGGCTCAATACTAATTCTTACACAAATACTATTATTAATGTACTACATTTGGAAACTATATTGGAAATATTTTCCAAATTTCATACATCAAATTTTCCAAAATTCATATTTCACCATTAATATTAGGAAGTATATAACTGTGAAATCATAAGATAATACTACTGTAATCTGAGCAATCTTTTTAATTTCTTCACAAAAGTGATATTAAATTTGTTAATTAAGGTCTAGGATGATTGGATATCTATTCTTAGTAATATAGTATATACTTTTTAGTTTAACTTTCCATGTGATTATTTATCTTACATTTCTGTAAGATATGTATCTGTATAAACTGTATTTATAGTTTATTTTCAAATATAAGAATATCTTTTGCTTTTAGAGGGCACAGCTGAAGTTACCATACATAAAATAACATGATATATAAATATAAATATTAATAGGATGCATTTCAATAAATAGGTACTTACTACTTTTATGTGTTCATAGACAAAACTGAGGACAAAAAGTAATGATAAATAATTTCGATTATAGGAAAAATTTTAATGCAGAAGAGTGAACAAAAGAATAAATATGATTATGTATTTTCAGTGATAATGATAAATGGCAATAGTTGCTGCATTGTCCTAAAGTGAGAAAGAACACAAGTGGCTCAAGATCGAAGTGCTAAAGGGTAATAGTATGAAGTGGCATTAAAGGATGGGTAGAATTTTGACAGGCAGAAATTAACAGGAACCAGTTTGAGTTTTGGCAGTGTAATATCTCTATAGGGACAGGGATTTGACATAGGGAAGGGCTTGGGTCCCAGGAAGCTAAGGCACCAATGGTTTATCTAACTAACCTGGGCAGGAAGTGACTCTGGAAAGTGAACTTGTACATTAAAGTCCCGTCTCTACATCAGTACGTGGCACTAGGCAATAGTGTTATAGTGTGTTTCAAAGAATGGTTCTGAAGAATAGGAGTGAAAGACCGGACAGAGAGAGAAAGAGAGGGAGAGAGAAAATGTGAATATCTGGAACAAAAAGTATACTAAGTCTCTCTCCATTCCGGGTTTCAGAATGTGGAAGAAGGAAGAACTTGTTTACGAAGAACTATGGTTTATGCACAAACACACAGGGACTTGATAACTAGCATGTGATAAACTGTTTTGACTATAAACTTATTAGATCACAGCGCAAGTCCCTAGGAGACTGGCTATTGCGAGAAATTATAGTTTCCTGATGCAAAGACAAATGAACACATTTCACTTAGCAGAAGTCTTGCAACAACAAATCTATGAGAATTGAATCAGGAAAAGTACTTAATTCCAGGGGTCAGCATACAGAGGAAGTGAATATATTTTGGAGACATAAGTTTTCAGTAACTAATGCACAGTTAAAATTTTAATATTTTATACATTTAGTAATAAAACAAAAACTCTTAAAATATCTTTATGTCACAAAAAATTTGTCATATGTTTTAGAAAATTCCAAAAACGTTGTTCGAAAAGCAAATGTATTTCCTATGATATTGAAAAAAAAATTTGGTTATCTGGAGGTGCTAGAGTAATATAAGCAGATTTTTTCTGTTTAGACTCAGCAATTCTTTTTCGGAGAAATGCTGGCTGTTTGGGCTCAGCCTAGCTTGGAGGAGTCTGCTGCTCATGATTAGGGCTTCCATTCTCTGGAGCAGCATATTCAGTTGTACTTCCTTTTGCTTTTTATCAGTTGTGAAGACATAAAGCCACTTTTCACTTCATCTTTAACTTGGAAAAGGTCACATTTATATTTCTCACTTTGAGTGGAAGAGGGATTCTGCCCTCCTAAGTATTTCTCTTTTTATTCATGGTCAGATTTACCCTCTGCTAAACACAGCTGGCAAAAATCCACAGAGCCGAAAACTACTTGATCACATTAAGGCAAAGAAAGGAGAGATGTTTTTGTAGCAGTCAGCATGTTCCAATTTTCTTCTTCCTTGTTGGAAAAATAAACTTGTTTTTATAAAAAAGAGGAGATGATAGAGATAAAAACAATGACTTGAGCTATGTCATTTGGTTCACACAATCTCATAACAGGTTTTCTCAAAACATCATTGGTCTACTTCCTGGATCAGAACTATTATGGTATTTGCAAATGTGCAGATTCCTAAATCGGACCATTACTCTTTTGAAGTAGAATATCTGTGGAGGAGAGTGTGAGATTCTGTATTGTTTCATGCATTCCACAATTTCTGTTTATTCAAACCAATTATTGAGAATTTTTGTCCAAAAGATTCCTGATTGTCTAGAAGTCCAAATTCCTTGACTCAAATGACAAAGTAAATTAAAAACTAATCCCAACACTTTTTTTTTTTTAACCAGGCTCCCCTTTTTATTTTATTTATTTAACAAAAACATAACTAGCACTTACCTTATGTCTGTCAACTGTTCCAGGCATTTTACAAATGTTAACTTAATTCTCATATAAATCTTATTATTTTCTTTTTTTTTTTTTATTTCAGCATATTATGGGAGTACAAATGTTTAGGTTACATATATTGCCTTCGCCCGACCTGAGTCAGAGTTTCAAGTGTGTCCATCCCCCATTCTCACTCTTCTCAAACAGAATAATGCCCAACCTAGAATATTATTTCCTTCAGATAAAGGAAGTGTAGAAAAAATAATTAGGTGACATACCTAAAAAGGAGCCAGTATAGCAACTGTATAATTCAGGCATTATGGCTTCAGAGTGCCCTTTCCTTTTACTTCCACCATTATGCTATTTTGTAGTGTAAACTTTACATATTGAAAATGTAAGCTTTTGTCAAACTTGCTAGATGTGGGTCATTAGGAGATTTCCTTTACTCTGTTACTTCTTCTTGGAATCAGACATGCTTTCTTTATTCTGATCAGGTTTTGGGGGGTTTTCTTTTTCTTCTCTTTTTTATGGTGAGGGTTATGAAAATATAAATGCCTTTCCCTGCTCTAATCATGCTCTACCATGACTTAGGTTTTTCCTTTACAAAGAGAAAATAGAACACATCCCTTCATCTCTCATGAGGCAATATTTCAGCATATTTTAAGTAAGGAAAATGACTTCTGTTTGCCTATATCACAGGTGATGGCATTTGAGCAAATGCTTTGAAGACTACAAAGTAAAATATCAACATAAGATAAATTAAAGGAGGATAAAACCTAACATTTACTAAGAGATTACCATGTGCCAGATATCATTTTGAGTATCCTTTTTTCATATATTAGCATAGTGTGCTCTCAATGACTCCATGAGTTAGGTATTAATATTGTTACTTTTTTATTTGGTTGAGGAAACTGAGGCACAGTAAAGTTAAAAGATGGTAAGAACTAGTATTTGAACCCATACCGTCTGACTTTAGAGGACAAGAATTCAACTTCAGCACTTTTAATGCTCTTTATGGGAGAAAAAATAAGTAGGCAATAAACATGTCAGAGTTTACATTTCATCTCCTGTTTTGGTATGGTAGGAATTCCCAGTAAAGGCTTGATTGGAAAATGAACCTCAACAGGCAAATAAAAGATGGAAAAGTAAAAGGGGAATGTGCATCTTTTCTGTTAAAGTTGAATAATATGTTGACGGTTTTTACATACACATGATTACATTTACAACTATGAATTAGAGACATATAGTACAAACAGGCAGTAAGTACCAATGAGAATTTTGGGGCCACTGGACATAAGGTGATGGAAGCTCCTATCTCTGCTCATTAACGTTTATATATTCCTTTATTTATTTATTTTTTGAAACAGAGGTTTCACTATGTTGCCCAGGCTGGTTTCAAACTCCTGGGCTTGAGGGGTACTCCTGCGTCAGCCTCCAGAGTAACTGGGATTACATGTATGTGTCACCAGATCCAGCTTCTAAACTTTTGGGGAGAAAGATTAAAACATACACACACAAACTTACACACACATGCTCACGCATGTATATGTTTCTGTATTTTGAAATCAAACCAGAGAGTCCATTACACTTTTCAACCACAGCTACTAAAATGGTATATTGGTAGTTATCCAGGAGAGGACAGAAATTAGTCTTGCTTTGTAGCTCTGTAATTCAGGATACATATTATATGACTTCAGTTGAAGGTCCCCAATAAGGAGATCAACAGCAGCTATGATCAGAAGATAATCTAATTGATATAATGAATGTGGAGGAAGGGAAAATTGCCCAACATTCAAAGATGTATAAAGATGGAACATGTGATCTTGAGATACAGTAAAACAGGAAAAGCAGGTTGATCTTTGACATTAATATGATAGAAACAACTCAAATTGAACCTTACATATGCATTTGGGTTAAATACTTTTTTTAAAAAAAGATTAAAATGTGCAGTTTATGTTTCTTCACATAAATACAAGAGAATGCAATGTAAGTGCCTTTCCTTGATGCAGCCTCCTTTAATCACTCTCTATTTTCATCTCCACTGATTTAGACCAGTGGTCTCCAATCTTTTTGGCACCAGGGACCAGTTTCATGGAAGACAATTTTTCCACGGATCAGGGAGGGCAGGAGGGATGGTTTCAGGATGACTTAAGTGCATTACATTTATTGTCCACTTTATTTCTATTATTATTGCATTATAGTATATAATGAAATATTTACACAACTCACCATAATGCAGAATCAGTGGGAGCCCTGAACTTGTCTTCCTGAAACTAGATGGTCCCATTTGGGGGGTGATGGGAGACAGTGACAACTGAAGTGTGTTGCTTATGTCCAGTTTCCTCTGTAATCTCATTTGGTTCCTGTCACTGCAGAAAACCCTGCTTCACAAAGATAGGATGTTGGAAATGGAAGCAGGCTTTTTGGTGATTTTGTGGCAATCTCAGGTAATTCCACCTTGCCTTTAATCCAGAATGTATGGAGATTTGAAGTTATCTCAAACATATTTTTAAGGCCACTGTCATTTGCTATCTCAAGCAGTTGATCTTCTTCTCGCACAGACTAAATCAATTCATCTGGCTTATTCACAAATGGGTCATGGGTCCATTCCTTCCCAGTTTGGGGCTATTTTGTGGTTGAGAAGCAAATTCTTTGGAAAGCTGAGATAGGTGATTCTGCACCAGCTGGGAGAAAGAAGGTCCTGGCTCAGTCTCTTTCAAAATCTCTAGTAATGTTTGAAACATGTCAAAAATCCCAATGTGTACTTGTCACCCCCATAATTTCAATTTGGCTTTGAAAGCAGCCCCTTTATCTGCTGACTTGAACACGGTTGTTGTTCTCCCCTGAAGTGATAGATTGAATTTGTTGAGCAGGTTGAATATGTCACACAATAAGCAACCTCTGTGATCCATTCTGTGTCACTGAAATATGCTGCCAGTAGTGACTGTTTTTTCTAAAAGAAATCTCTGGAGCTGCTCTTATAACTCAAAAACTCTGGCCAGTGGATCTACCTTTAGAAAGCCATCTCACTTCTGTGTATAAGAGGAGACTTATGTACTCTGTGTTCATCTCCTCACAGAGCTGTGCGAATAGACATGAGTTAAAGGCATGTACTTTAATGTGGCTGATAATTTTAATCACATCCTGCAAAATATTGTTTAGTTCAGGTGTCATTTTTTGGCTAGACACAGCGTGTAGACTCACATTCAGAAGCAACCTCGTTGACCCAAGTAGTGAAACCAGAAAGACTTCTAGTCATGGCAGCCCCTCCATTCATGCATATATTGACACAAAATGACCAATTCAGTTTTCCTGATATGTAATCATTCAAAGACTTGAATAGCTTTGCAGCTGTGGTGTTGGTTGGCAACAAAAGTGCACATAATATATCCTCA
Source organism: Varecia variegata (assembly GCA_028533085.1). NCBI lineage: Eukaryota > Metazoa > Chordata > Mammalia > Primates > Lemuridae > Varecia > Varecia variegata. Next base: position 46,361,579 of record CM052445.1, on the reverse strand, counting down.
TGTATATCCTCCTGAAAAATATATTGCACAAAAACAAGCATTATTGCCTAGTTGTCAACATAGGTAGACTCATCCACTTGGATTGTGTACCATGGTGACTCATTAATTCTAACAATTGTGTCTCAATATCCTCTGCTATTTCATCAATTTGACTAGTTATGGTGCTAGCTGAAAGAGTAACACATGCCACCTTTTGAACTGCAGCCTCTCCTAAAAGTTTACGGCAAATGTCCTTAGCAGCAGGCAGGATCAACTCTTCACCAACAGTAAAGCGCTTCTTAGCTTGAGCAATGTGGTTAGCCAGTAAGAATGATACTCTCAGTGCAGACACATTTGATAAAGTGGCGGCCTTCAATAATTACTTCTGTTCTTCATGTTCATTTTTTTTTTTAATTTTGAAAACTGCAAAGGCTTGGTCTTTTAGTGGAGGGTGCTTGGTCCCCTTGTGACGAAGCAGTTTTGAAGGTTTCAGAGCTTCCTTGGATAGCCGGTTGCCACATATTATACAAAGTGGGCTTGGACAATGTGAATCACCAGTTGCAATGAACCCATAATTTAAGTAGGACTCTTGGTATTTTCTTTTATTTATTTATTTATTTATTTATTTATTGAGACAGAGTCTCGCTCTGTTGCCCGGGCTAGAGTGAGTGCCGTGGCGTCAGACTAGCTCACAGCAACCTCAAACTCCTGGGCTTAACTGATTCTACTGCCTCAGCCTCCCGAGTAGCTGGGACTACAGGCATGCACCACCATGCCCGGCTAATTTTTTCTATATATATTTTTAGTTGGCCAGATAATTTCTTTCTATTTTTTTAGTAGAGATGGGGTCTCGCTCTTGCTCAGGCTGGTCTGGAACTCCTGACCTCGAGTGATCCACCCGCCTCGGCCTCCCAGAGTGCTAGGATTACAGGCCTGAGCCACCGCGCCCGGCCGGTATTTTCTTTTAAATGCAGCTTTCAATTTGTTGGCAGTCTTAGAGTCTTCTGCTTTCTCATCATTGAGTCTTTCCCCCTGTTCAAAGAAGCTCTCCGGCGACATTTGTGTTTTATTCATTTTTAATACGGTTAGCTTGTGGACTTACCAAAACTGTGACTGAGACAAATGTGCAGTGCAGGAAAGAGGCGCAGATGAAAGTGGTAAATAAAATAATGGGCGGGCCATGCCAAGACTGAAATAAGTGTCGGATCCTGACTTACAGCCTGCCACCAGACACATCTCTACAATTGAAGTAAGATGCTCACTTGCCACTCACTTATAGGGTGTTGATATGAGTCTGTAACCAATTGATTTAGTATGGTCTCTGTGCAGTCAAACCTCTCTGCTAATGACAATCTGTATTTGCAGCAGCTCCCCAGCACTAGCATCACCACATCGGCTCCACCTCAGATCATCAGGCATTAGATTCTCATAAGGAGCACACAACCTAGATCCCTCCCATGCACAGTTTACAGTAAGGTTCACATTCCTACGAGAATATAATGCTGCTGCTGATCTGACAGGAGGCGGAGTTCAGGCGGTGATGCCAGCGATGGGAAGCTGCTGTAAATACAGATGAAGTTTCCACTGGCCACTCACCTGCTTTGTGGCCCAGTTCCTAACAGGTACCAGTCCCTGGCCCAGGCTTTGGGGACTGCAGATTTAGATTCTTCCTTTATAAAGAGGAAGCAGAACACATCCTTTCATCTTTCACAAAGTAATCAGGAAGCCGCATATCCCACTATAACTTATCTCACTGAAGCCTCTCACATGTGTAGCTTTTTGTTTTAACTGACAAATAAAAATTGTATATATTTCAAAATGTTGTTTTGAAATATGTATACACTGTGGAATGGCTAAAGGGTCTGCAGTGGGTTGGGGAGATGTTAGTCAAATGATAAAAGTATTTGGTTAAATAGGAGTATTAAGTTCAGGAGAGCTACTGTACAACGTGGTGACATTACAATATATTGTACACTTGGAAATCAGTAAATTTCAAGTGTTCTCATAACTAAAAAATAATAAGTATGTGAGGTAATGTTTATGTTAATTAGCTGCATTTAGTTATTCCACAATTTACTGTGGCATGTGATATACAAAATTGCATCATTCTGGTTCACAGTTCTCAAATGGAGTCAGGAAGTCATTCTAAGGAGGACTACCTGCACCACCTGTAAACTTGCAAAACAGAAACTCGCCTTAAACATTTCAACTGAGCCAAACTGCGAGGACTGCAGTATCCTGGAAAACAGCTGAATTTTGCCAGCATTGCAACTCCTGAACAGTGACAAGCAATGAACTAGCAACTAACTCCTACACTAAGCCAACCACCTCCACCAATGATAATGCTTTCACAACTGTGTAATCACCTTCAGCATTCCTTTACAAAATCTTTCTCCCTTTCCTCTCATCAGAATACGATTTAGCTTTTAGCAAAGTATGTGTCTCCTGAATTCCTAAGACCCCAATAACCACCTTGTCTTACTGCTTTGCATTCTGGTTTTTTGCCTCTTCTTGGTCCACAGTATACATATTTTAAATGCCTTTTAAAGTCTCTTCAAACCCTGAAATTCTGAGCTTCATACTCAAAAATTAAACTGTTTCTAAAATATATGATATTATTTCCTGGTATTAAAAAAAAGAATCTCCTTAACTTTGTTACTTTACTAACAAAAACTATCCAAGATTGTTCCTTAGCTGTGTATTTCCTACATATGTACATAGGTATTTATTTGTGAATACGTCTTTGTGTATGTGTGTTTGTGTAACTGGTATATTTAAAACTATTCTAAAGATGTTATTTTTATCCTGATAGGACTCTATTTTAAAACATAATGATTTGCAGGTGGCAGCCACATTTATCTTATCTTCTGTGTTGTAATTATAATATTTATCATAAGAAATAAGAAAGCTTAATTTAGATTGAAAGAAAAGATCAGGTCATAACTTAATTTTCAATTTTCTAGATTTTATTGAAGTGGAAACAAAGCAAATATTTATATTTGTTTTGTTAAAATGATAAATCAATATGCTGAGAAATTTGATCCATTTGTTAATTTATGGTTATTCATATTCCTAAGTGCATTTCTGTTTCTTGTCTATATACAGAGGAAATCATTTTTAATACAGTTTTTGAAAAGTTTAAGACTTTTTTCATATTGTCTACCTAAATGCGTGTACTTCCATCTCTCTATAAAACCCTAATGATTTTATTAACATATTAACTTAATTTAAAAATCCAGAAAACACCAAACATAAAGGTAAAAGAGAAAGTAAAGTACTAAAAATATGACAGTTGTGTAGTTGTAATAAGTTTTCCTTTCCCAGAAAACAATGTGGGATTTATTATACAAGGTCATGTCTGGAAGAAAAGATTATATATTGCAGAACCATTAAAGTCTACAGTAACTGCTCTCTTGAACCTTTATTTAAAGGGTACATGATTGACACATTTTATTAGCTAGCTCTATGCCTGCAGCTTTGTCATAGCAATTGCTAAATTAATTTACAAACTTCAGTCAACTTGTTGTGTTTTTATAGCTGTCTCTCTGAATATTCTTCACATGCAATACCGGAATTCCCCCCAGACAAAGTACTACTGTTAAATCTTTAATTCTTTCCTTGTTAAATAGTTGTGTTCTTTTGATTTTTGCACAGGTCTAAAGGCTAAGCTTCCTTTCAAACATGCTATTTTGTCAATGAATAACTACTTCAGGAAGAAGTCAAATTATGACATATTTGGGATGGAACAGGTACATTTTATTGTAATAACAACCATTATAATTCATTGTATGCTACAATAAGTAGGTTTTAACGTATTAATTGGCAAAGTATTTAAATGCTAGGTAGGGTAACAGTGATTCAGAGAAAACTGAAGATAACCTTGGTGGTTACAAAGTTATAAAGGAAATATGGTTTCTGAATAAAGCAAATAATTTTGAAAAATGTATTCACTGGAGGAAGTCTTAAAAATGGAGAGGTACAATGTGGTCCTTTTAGCTTCTTACTGATATCATTCACTATGAAAAGCCTATTTCTTCATAAAATAATCAAATTTTTATTATTTTTTAAATTTTAATTATTATGGGTACACAATGGCTCTGTATCTTTATAGGGTACATGCATTGTTTTGATACACATAAAATAATCAAATTTTATATCACTTATTTTGCTTCAGATGAAACCTTATTTCTTTGAAATTTACCTCATCTTACCTGCAATAATTCCTATAGGAACATTTAGGGGCACAGTAGACATATAGAAATTGTCTTTAGACCATCAACCCTTGACACTAAGTAAATTATTATTGCTGGGAGATTCATACCTCATTCATGACAACTTCACTGAAAGTAATCTCTTTCAGAAATTCATGGGGAGAGATATAGGGCTGGGTGATGATATCAGGAATAATTTTTATGAACTGGGGGAGGTGAATGAATGAGGAGACAGGGTGATTCAGACCTAATGAGAGAACTTTAACGGAGTAACAGTTTCTCTTGATGGGGAAGAAAAACTTTCCTCAGTATACCTATGTGATTTTCCACGTTGATTCTTAGTAGGTAAAATTGATTAGTTATTCATCCAGACACGAAACAACATCACCATCAACAAGACATCTAGAGTCTCATAAAATATTTACGGGATGGCTTATCCTCTCATTCTAACTTCTTATGTCCTTTCTAGGCTTGCACTTCCTGAGTGCCGGTATCATATTTTGTATAAAGTTCTGAAGATAAAGTTTGCATCTTCACATAATTATCCTCTGCTTTAAAGACATCTTTAAAACATAAGTTTAGTGAATATTGAAATAGATATTTTACACATATTGTTTCCAAAACAAAGCTATGTGTAATACAATTCTCAAAAGCCGTATGTGTAAATAATAAATTAAGGAATACCTTGAAGTTCATAGAAGTTAAGCTACATAGTCAAGGTAGTAATACACTGAATAAATAGCAAAGCCAGAAGAAACACCCAAGCCTGGCTGATTCAGAACTCTGTGTTTCTCTCAAAACATTATACCCTTTTTCCGTTAAATCGCTTCCATGTTTAAGATCAGAGTCACCACCAAAAAGCATAATATGAATTTCATCTTTTTGAATTTAGGTCTTATTACTTGTTGGATGATTTATTAGGTAGATCTAGCTAACCCTGATTCTATTGATGGACTTCAGGTAATGTTTAAAGAAAATAACTCTCAATTTAATATTTATACTGAAAATTAATTGCATGTATTAGCCTGGGCTGCTATAACAAAAATATTATTGTATGGCCTAAAGAACAGGTATTTATTTCTCACCGTTCTGAAGGCTGCTAGGTCTTAAGATCAAGGTTCCAACTGATTCAGTTCCTGGTAAGGCCTCTCTTCCTTGTCTGCAGAGGGATGCCAGATATCTTGTTGTATCTTCACATGGCCATGAGGGGGTTGGGGGTGGGGACAGGAAGCTTTCTAGTGTCCCTTCATGTAAAGGTACTAATATCGTTATAAGGGTTTCACTCTCATAACTTCATTATCTCCCAAAGGCTCCATGTCCAAATACCATTAAACTAGGAGTTAAGGTTTAAACATATGAATTTTGGGGGAACATAAACATTCAGTCCATAACACTGTGAAAAGAAAATGTGACACAATGAAATATTGTATTTACCATTATGTGCAACTCCAACCTCAGAGTCTTTACTTTGTCACTCTTAATTAGTCCGGTACCTTGGGGAAGGGGGCCTATATAAGAACTACACCTGTGTCCATGTTCTATCATAAGGAAAATTAAAAAAAAAAAATTGTAAAAAGATTCTATAATTTAAAATCTAGGTGTAGATATAAAAATAAATATAACTGTAATATGAAATGTAATAAATACCATAAAAATGACTAAATCTTATAGAAGATAGAGGATGGAGGTTTAATTCCACCTGAATTGATCTGAGAAGATGTTAAAATTGATTCGTAGAAAAAGTAGGATTTTTTTTTTT
>CM052445.1:46329778-46355130 GCA_028533085.1 Varecia variegata | reverse complement strand
CCCCCCCAACACCCCGAGTCAGATCTTCAAGTATGTCCATTCCACTGACAGTTCGCTTCGCTCTCATCATGTAGATATACACCCATCCCCTCCCCCCACCTCTGTTCAACACCCAATTGGTATCATTCCCAAATGTGCACCCAGGTGTTGATCAGGGAAACCAATTTTCTGGTGAGTACATGTGGTGCTTATTTTTCCAATCTTGGGATACTTCACTTAGTAGAATGGGTTCCAACTCTCCCCAGGAGAACCAAAGAGATGTTGTATCATTGTTATTTCTTATAGCTTTGTACTGGTTCTTTATCTGGTTGAGTTGTGCAATTATTTTCTATTTTTTTCTCACAAAGTAAAGAGTGGACATCCATGTTTATGTTGTACTTGCCTTGACAAAGAGAAGCAGGCTTCTCTACTGAGCCTGATAATCGTTTTCATAGACACTTATTTAATATTTTTAATTGTACATACAGGTGCTCTAAGTAATATTTGGTAAAATATGTTTAATAGAAATTTGAGTTTGATATTCATAGACATGAATACCTGTATTCTTTTTAAGAAATAAATATTGTGTAACACAATGGCATTGCTTCTACAGCCAAAGGATAAAAATTTCTAGAACAGTGCCATGTAAAGACTACTGTTAATCCTGATGCTGTATCTTACTAAAATATTATAGGATGGTTTTGTTTATCTTAAATGATAATTTTCTTTTTTGTTAAATGCTCTTCATCTAATGTATTAGTTACATGCATTGGCTTTTAAATGTGGATAAGTTTCTATCCTGTTAAATGTTGTTCTTCATGTAATGTAGTATTTACATGCACTGGCTCTTAGATTCTGGTATTGCACCCTATATTCATTTATTATCAACTGTGTTCCATTGGAAAAGATACTAGATATATCTGGGCCATAATTTCACTGTCTGTAAAATACAATATTTAATCATAACACCTATGTGAATTATTTTAAACTTTAAAAAACTAATTGATTTATTCCAGGTAAAACATTTTTGATAAACAATATGTATTAGCTATTAATATTTTCTTACATATTATCCTTATTCAAATATATGAAGTTTTAGTTGCTTTCTGAGTTTAGAAAGACAGGTATTCAAAGTTCCAGTGCAGGTTTTACTTCATTTTTAGCTTAGTATTTAAGTCACTTGGTTATCAAAATGACGAAAATCTGATCAATTTACTCAGTATATTTATTAATATACTTTGTATAATAGTTTTTTTTTTTTACTTTATTCATTTTACTGAACTGTATTCAAAGAAACAGAATCATTATTTCACCCTCCTTGACATTCACAGGTTGATCTCCATTTCATATCAAGTATAATAGTTTTAAGCAAACTTTATAGTTTGGCAAAAAGGTATTTCATCAGTTGTGTATTATCTTCATCCAACCTCCTTGCATACTCTTCTCCCTATGGTAACTTCAGCTGCAGCAAAACCAAATAATTTCCCCAAAACATCATTTTTAGTTTTTCTTGATGTCTGTGTTTAGTATGAGCTGCCAAACTTAGGTTCAGAAAACTATACTTCCTTCCTTAAGCTTCAATAACACTGTGATGTTCTCTGATTAAATATTAGTTAAATGTGAGCTTTCCCCATCTATTTTCACAATCTATTTTTTTATATATCTGTATTATAATATCTACATCTACTTCATTTATTGATCTCTTTCACCAAACTACATAAATGATAATTTTTTTCATTTATATATCTCCAGTTTTTTACTATATAACTAAATATATTCAATACCTATTTTTTAAATGAATGGGGAAAATATGTTATTTTCATTTTCAAATCTTCGATTTTGGAAAGATACGGCCCAAATCGTATAGGAATGTAGAGAGATTTTGACAAATTCTTCTCTTTTTTTAATAAAAAAAAATATTGTTATTATGAGTGTTATCCTCTTTTGATTGGTGGTATATGTGCAAAATAAACTGTAAGTTAATTGAATTTTTCAGCATTATTTTTATTTATTTTTTGACATTCTAATGGCTGTATGTAATTAATGTATACAACTTGATGAGTTAGGCGATAAGTATACACCCATTCTGTGAAATTTCTTGACTCTATATTTTAAAGTTTGTTTTCTTCCTGATAGTGTTACTAGTAAAAGTTGCATATAAAATGGTAAATGGATAAGTTGAAATTCTTAACATGTACACAGAGCAAAAGTCAAGCAGGAAAGGGGAGTGAGAGGAAAAAAAATTCAAACATCTCTGCTTGGGGTTTAAATAGTTTGGAGAAAAGTGTAAACACTGAAATCTTTGAGTAATTGTAAATACAACAGGCATGCCTTTGCTTGTCTGATAGAAATAGAAAGATGATGTGTTGCTGGTTCTAAAATGTTAGGGAGAATCTTGTTTATATGGAAAAAAGGAAATGTACTCTTATTTACATGTTCCCACATACCTATCTTAACTCTAAATTTATAAGTGTGAATCCATGTAAATGGACTTAAAACATAAATGTTCCTACCTAAAACTGGCCACATTTCTTTGTGTATTAAGCAGTCCATACTATATTCATTGCTGTTTTCTCTTTAATTACCTGCAGGTTTGTGCTTCTCAGGTTTATATTTTATGTCGAAAGAAGCAGGTTTCAACTTTTTTTTAATTATTTTTTTTTTTTATTTCAGGATATTATGAGGGTACAAACATTTTGGTTACATTTTATGTCTTTGCTTCACCTAAGGGAGGATTAGAGGCATGCCCTTCCTGGACTAGATTCTTGTTCCGTACATCCTTCCTTCTCCTTTCCTTCCTTTTATTAAATTATTCAAGATGTTTATTGCATATCACAGAGAATACGTAAAACACTAGGGTTGCGTGTGTGTGTGTGTGTGTGTGTATGTATGCATACATCATAATTTCTTCAGTCATTTATTGATAGACAATTAACTTGTTTCCATATCTTGGCTATTATGAATAATGCAATGAACATGGGAGTGAAGATATCTATAATAGCTGTACTAATTTACATTCCCACCAATGGTGTACAAGGGCTCCCTTTTCTCCACATCCTCACCAACACTCATCTTTTGTCTTTTTTATAATAGCCATTCTAACAGATGTGAGGCGGTATCTCATTATCGTTTTGATTTACATTTCCCTTATGGTTAGTGATATTGAGCTCCTTTTATCTGTTGGCCATTCATATGCCTTTTTTGAATAAATGTTTATTCAAGTTGTTTGCCCATTTTTAAATCTGTTTTTGTTTTTTCAGTTATATATTTTGGATGTTAACCCCTTATCAGATTTAAGATTTTCTTTACCTCTCATGGTTGCATGATAACTTACTATCATAAGCTATTTAAATGGAGATACAGTGAGAATAGCCACCATTACATTTATTAAATCTTCAATAATGGCACTAATCTCTGCAATCTCTCTTAGTATTACTTTTTGTTTACTATGTTTGTAGATAGATAAAGTTCTAGCAGCTTCTACTTGTCCTTTTCCACCATAGTAGCCCTCACTCCACAGGTCAGAGAAGCAAAGTGGGGATTCTTTCTGTTGCTAAGTATGCCTGTTCCAATTATTCATTGCTAAATTTGGAAAATAACCAGAGAATATGTTTGAAGACCCACAGGGTCTGCTGTAAGATGGACTAAAGCTAAAAGTCTATTTATTATTTGACTTCCATAAGCCCCTATTCTGGCTTGTGGGACACAGTGATGTTTGGTTTTCTAGAAGTCAATGTCATTTCAGAGCCAATCCCCCAGTAATCCTACAAAATATCTGAATATTTCCATTTCCCTAGTGAACAGTTACTGTGATAAATGAGTATATGTCCCTATGGGGAATGATGGGATAAAGATTAATAGTAGCAATATTTCCAGTGTTGCAGGGTTCTTTTTAAAGGAACCGATTTCCTTTTTTCAAGGGGTTCTGGATCTGTAAACTGGTTCAAGTTTTGGGATTGATTTAGTGACCATGGCTTTCTGGTTTGGGGTCAAGTTAGATTTCTATTCACTAGATCTAGAATCCTTCCACTTTCCCAAATCTGTATAACACTTTTATTTTATGTGTGTTTAGATAGATAGATAGATAGATAGATAGATATAGATATAATGACAATACATTTGACAAACAAATATAAACAAAAGGAAATACAACTTTGAAAAAGAGGTCTGAAGGGGAACACGAACTATTAGATAATTATATGTGGTTGTATTCATTAATGTTCAACTGAACAAACCCGACCAATAGAATACACACACACACACACACACACACACACATACCTTTTGATGGGAATTGGTTAATGCCATTTTGAGGGCTGTCTAGACATGTCTGAAATTCATGCAGAAGGTTTTCAGGAAGGACAAGCTGGAATTCTTAAGCAGGGCTAAAGGTACTGTCTACAATGTAATTTTCTTGTTCAAGGAAACTTCAGCTTTACTCTTAAGGCTTTCAACTGATTGATTTGAGGACACTCCAATTATTCCAATAATTTCCCTTACTTAAAGTTAACGGATTATGGATTTTAATCATATCTACAAAATATTTTCACAGCAACAACTAGATTACTATTTGATTGAATAATTGGGACTGTGGCTCAGCTAAGTTGAATTATCAAAAAATCATGACATATAGACAGTTTAAGACAAAAATTGTGGAAAATGATATATGCAAAGTAAGAAAAGGTTGAATGTATATAATATCAGGAAAAGTGAACTTCAAATTAAGGAAAAATACCTGAGATAATGTTACAATAAATAATTAAAACAGGGTTAATTCACCAAGAAGACATAACAATTCTAAATGTATATGCACCTAAGGAAAGAGCTTCAGGTAAATGAAACAAAATCTTGAAGAATTAAATATTTAAATAGATACATTCACATCTATACTTGAAAACATCAACACTACTCTTTCATTAATCAACAGAACAGCTAGAGAGAAAAACAGCAATTAATTAGAAAACCTGAATAACAGTATCAAGCAACATTACCCAACTAATGTTTATAGAGTACATGACCCCAAAACAGGAAAATATAGTCTTTATAAGTGCATATGGAACATCAGAAAATAGACCACAACTTGGTTATAAAACAAATCTACATATAATGAACAATGTTGCTAGCACAAAGTGACTATACTCAAAAATAAGTTAGGGTATACTTTAAAAGAGTAGAATTGGAAAGTTCTAACTTAACACAAATACATGCTAAATGCCTGAGAGGATGGATACCCCAAATACCTGGATTTGATTAATTCGCATTGTATGCCTGTATCAAAACATCACATATGTCCTATAAAGATATACAACTATCATGTACCCATAATAATTGAAAAATTTAAAAATACCTTGACAAATTTAAGAGAATTAAAATCATACAAAATACTTTCCCTGACCCTAATGGAAATAAAGTAGGAATCAACAATTCTGTGTATATCAAAAATCACAAAATATTTGGACAAAATGTTTCATGTGCGAAAAAGGAATTCTTGATAGAAAATATATTAAACTGAATGAAAATGAAAACAACATATAAAAGTGTATGGGATGAAGCTTGGAGAAAAAACAATAATATTATAATAAGGGCTTATATTAGAAGGTAGGTCTTAATGATCTAAGCTTTTAATTTAAGAAACAAGATAAAAAATGTAACTAAAAAGCAGAAGAAAGGAAATAATAAGCTCATAGCAGAAAATAATGAAAGATAAAACAATGGAATAAAAAAATAGAAACAAGTTTTTACATTGAAAAAAATCAATAAAAGTGATGAATCTGTAGCCAGTCTGATGAGAAAAAAGAATGCATAAATAATTAATATCAGAAATTGAAAAGAAACAGTCCCCACAAGTCATTGAAAAGACAATAGGATAATATGAAGAACAACACTATGCATTTATATTCGACAATCCAGGTGGAATGGACCAATTTCTTTAAGCACAAAAACTACCATAATTCACTCAAGAAGTAGTCAATAATCTGAGTAGCCCTACAATTATTAAATAAGTTAATTTTTTAATTAAAAGATCCCCGTAAAGAAAATTTACATGTCCAGATGGTCTAATTGGAAAATTCTACCAAACAAAATAGAAACAATAAAAAAAAATCTATGTAATCTCCTACAAAAAATAAAATAGATATAACAGTCCCAAACACATTTTATGACACCCAAATTAGGCTGATGACAGTGCCAGAAATAGAACAAAAAAGAAAATATAGACCAATATGACCGAGTGACATAGATAAAAAATTTCTCAGCAAAATATCAAAAAATAAAATCCAGCAACATATTAGAAAATACACTGGGACTAAGTGAGATTCATCTAAGAATGTAAGTGTAGTTTTACATTAGAAATCAATGTAATCTATCATATTAACAGACTAAAGAAGAAAATCACATGGTAATCTCAGTAAAACTACAAAAATAGTCATTTTATAAAATTCAACAGTTTTTCATAAATACTCTCAGTAAACTAAAATAAAAGGGAATTTCTTTAATCTGATAATATCTATAAAATCATACAGCTATATATAGCTACATACACACTCAGACATAGATATCCCCTAATGTTTTCTTAGCAAAATAAGGCATGACAAGTATACTCTTTGTAACTGGTCACATGGTCATAGATGGTATAACTACCTTTTTCCACTACTCATTCTGTATTTGCTTTATCTTCAGCAAGTACCTTAGCTGATCGTGGTTCTTTACCTGTTAGGGTTTACCAAACCTTCATTTCTGAAAAATCTGGGCCATTAGTAGTCATACCTGAGTTGAATTATTGTAATTTTCTATTGACATTAATCATAGGAGATGATAATGACAAAAGACTTCTCCCTATGGAATCTCTTATATTCCAGAGTTATTCTTCCTTACATACATTGTGAAGCAGTGGGTCCTATCTGTCCTTGATAGTCAGGATAAATTACTCCACCCCAAACTGTAACACCCTTCTTTGCCTGTTGATTCAAAGGCAAGAGGAGCCCAAAGTGGGTGGGTGGCAGTCTTAACCTCCAGTTCAGTGAAATCATTGTGTGTCTCTTGATGGAAACATTTCTGCTCTGTAACTAAGACCCCTAGGCCAACAGAGCATAGATTAATTGGAACAGGAAGCAAAAATATTGCTAGTGGAGCACTAGAGTAATGGCAATCCATTTCTATCCCTTGAGTCCTGGAACTATGAATCCTGGGGATCAGACAAATAATATTTTATATTGGATGCTGATTCCATATGTACAGTCTTCTGAAGAATCTTGCCCCATCCCTGCAAGGTATTGCCACCTTATTGACCATATAAAATCCTTCAAAAGGTTATTTCACTATTCTGCCAAGCCACTTCTTTATAAAGATGAGAAGCCATGAATTCCATGAGCATAGGTCCACTGCAAAACTTTTTTATTTGCTGCAAATTGAGTTTCTTGATCAGAAACAGTTCTCTGTGGAAAAGCACGATGCTGTATGAGTGGTTCTGTAAATCTATGTATAATATCTTTGGCAAAAGTATTGTATGCAGGGAAGGCAAATCTGTATCCAGAATAAATGTCTATTTCAGCAAGGACAATACCGTGTCACTTTTATGACTCCAATGTAATCATCCTGCCACCAGGTGGTTAGCTAATTACTTCAGTGAAAGGTTCCATATCAGAAGCTCAGTGTTAGTTTCTCCTATACATATGAGAGAGAAAGAATAAGGGAGGGAGGGAGGGAGAAATTAGCTCAAGAGATTACGGAGACTGAGATGTCCAACTACCTGGAAAATGCAACCTGGAGACCCAGGAATGTCAGTGGTATATTCAATCTAACTTCAAAGACCTAAGAACCAGGGGAGCTAAAAATGTGAATCCCAATGAGGGCCTGAAAACATGAGATGAGATGTCCAGACTCATCTGTGAGGCAGCAAAAGGGAGCAAATTTCTTTTTCCTCCATAATTTGTTCTATTCAGAATCTCAAGAATCTGAACAGGGAGCTATAAGTTATCAGCAGGTAAGAAGAACAAATAGTGATTTTTATAGATTAAGTGTCAGGCTTTCAACAAAATCAATTTATGGCTGTTCTTTCTGTACTTTAACAAACAAAATACTGTTATGTATAAATACATATATTAATAAGTATTTGTGAAGCAAATATTAACCAGAACATAACTGATGTGGGAATAAAAATAAAAGCTAGATAAAACTTTTTAAATAAATGCTTAGAGGATTAATACATATTAATAGAAAGTTTAATTTATCCAAAGGTTATAATTCCATATTGATACCCACCATAATAATAACTGTTATAAAACTCTCTCAATTATAGAGTAATGAAGTAGAAAATTAGTAAAAATGTTCTAGATTTGATCAGCAGAAGTCAGCATTCATTAAATATTTATGGATAGATCTCTGAAACAATGAGATAAAATATATTCTTATCAATATTTACCATGTAATAGGCTATGAAAATTCAAATTTTAAAGAATATAATCTAAACTAATTTCAGAATTATAATACCTTTAAGTTAGAAGTAATTAAGAAAAAGACAAAATAATAGAAAACTGTTCATGCCAAAACACTATAATAAAATTGAAAAAACAAAGGATGCTATGAGGTAGTATATTTGTATCATATGTAACTGAGAGACAATTAGTGTTTAGAATTTATAAAAAATTTTCTTAACATCAGTAGGATGCTATAAAAACCATATAATTAATTGGAAAATATTTTTTTGTCTTTACAATTGAATGTACACTTAATTCTAAATTTCCACAATTCTCTTAGATTTTATACTGAAAGAAATCTTGAATGTAAATATGAAAATATCCATCAAAACATGCATAGCAGTGTTCTTTATAATAAAATCTGAAAATAACACCAATTTCCATTAGTGGGAGAGTGGAGATAAATTACAGTAATATCACACAATTGAATGTTATACAGCAGTTAAAAATCAATGCAATTGAATTTATAGAGGAAGTAGATAAAATTTTAGCAATTTAATGCTTAGTAAAACAGATCATAGCATGGAAATTATTATAAATCTCAAAACAAAGCAAAAATATGTTGTGTCAAACCTAGAGAGCTGTGCACCAAAATATGTCTTTCCCTTCTTCCAGGACACCAGACTAGATAACGCTGCAGAAATAACTTAGGAGTAATAATGAGACTGACCTCTCTTTAACAGAATGTGAATGGAAGTGATATATGTAATTTAAAATCTCAATTGAAGAGATTAAGAAAGATTTCTTACTTTTTCTCTGTTCCACACTGTAATCTCAATATGATAATAACCCAATTTTTTCATAGAAATGAAAATACCAGTGGATGGAAGAATAATATTAGGTTATTAAGTATGAAATGTCTGATTTCCTTAAGTACTAAGTTTGACAGATCATATCTCTGACATACGACTTTGATACTACCTGTTTTATTTTTGTTGTGAAGATACATCCTCAGTCTTGCAAATGTATATTTTGGCTTGTAATTTTCTGTCAAATTTTTTTTTAGATAAATTTTTGTGAGACCACGGATAAGTAAAAAAAATTCATGCGATTTTCGAATATGAATTCCGTTGTGGAACCAATGCGGTACAGACAGCTCAAAATATTAATGAAGTGTTTGGGAAAGATGTGGCTAATGAATGCACAGTGCATCAATGGTTTGAAAAGTTCTGTTCTGGTGATTTTAATCTTGAAAATGAGCCACGTGGGCGACCTGAGACCAAGGTGGATAATGATGAGCTGAAAGCTGTAGTGGAAGCAAATCCATCTCAACCTATTTGTGAATTAGCAACAAGGTTTGATGTTACTATTCCAATAAATTGGACAGTTTGAAACAAATCAGCAAGGTAAAGAAGCTGGATAGATGATTTCCACATGAATTAAACGAGCATCAGAAAAGAAATCATCTTGAAGCTTGCTTTTCTTTGCTGTCATGATGTAAAGATGAACCATTTCTACACCATATTGTTATGTATGATGAAAAATGGATTCTTTTTGACAATCACAAGTGTTCGGCGAAATGATTAGATAAAAGATATAGTGCTGAAACAGAGTCCAAAAAGAGATATTCATCAAAAAAAAAAAAAGCTAATAGTATATGTTTGGTGGTCCAGCGCTATTATTACCCACTACAGCTTCATGAAACCTGGTCTATGGATTAATTACAGTGGATGTCTGCTGCCACCAGTTGGATGAAATGATGAGGATGCTTGCCATTAAGCAGCCAAAATTGGTCAATAGAGACAGACCAATCCTCTTGCAAGTCAATGCTCAACCACTTCACAGAAACAATGCTGCTCAAACTACAGAAGCTGGACTTGGAAACTCTCTGTCACCCACTGTATTCACCAGACCTTGCACCAACTGCCTACTGCTTCTTCCAGGCTTTGGACCACTTCTTGCAAGGAAAAACATTTCTTTCTCAACAAACTGTGGAAAAATACCTCTTGCAATTTCATTTTCAGGCTCTCTACAGGTTTCTTCACTGCTCTGGCATAAACAAGCTACTGTTAAGATGGCAAAATTGTGTCAATAATTTAGGTGTATACTTTAATTGTACTGCTTCTTGTTTGAGATATAATAAACTACACTTTTGATTCAAAATTGGACATTTCATATTTAATGACCTAATATTATGGAAGAATCAGGTTCTTTGTTCAAAGACCACTGGCCCTCCAACTTACAAGGCTTACCTTGAACTATTAATAGAGACAAAAATGGATTTTTATCTTTTATAAACCACTGAAACACTTACTGTTTTGTCTCTTTCTCCTGACGTTGTGAATTTGTCATCACTAGTACAAATGGAATAGAGGAGAAGCATATAGTGCGTTGCAACAGATTTGGTAACTTTTAGTACTAAATTGGCTTGGCTAGTTAATAAGTCTTCATTATTGTTGTACATAATAAACTGAATTTAATTTACATATACTCCTGTGTGTGGAAAATATTATACCAATGATACACTTAAGAAAAAAAGTAAATTACCTTCCATGAATTCTGATATGAATTCATAAATACAATACTTGGCAAACTCAACACTCATTAGAGAGCTAACATACAAGTAATAAAAATAATAATAATAAACATTTCAAATTCATGTTTGTTTGAATTTCCAAACTCTCCAACTTGAAAAGTAAGTTCATCAGTTCATCAATATAGACAATCATAACATATATAAACAATATAACAGTACTTCATTTTTCAGTCATTTTTCAGTCATTTCGTATGCATAGGGAGAAACTGTAAGAGCTTTGCTCTACATAGGTACTTCAGTGGACAAAGGTACTACTACTACCTTATAGCTTTCTTATCAAACCGCACAACTCTCTTGGTTGTTTCAACAAGTAAAGAAAGAGCAGGGAGGTCTCATTCCAAATCTTTTGTACTTAAATCAGGAAGATACATATGCCAATTCTGCTCCACACCCTTTTGTGACTATTAATAGTCACATGACCTTGCTGAACTACAAATATAGAAAGAGTGGTTTGTCATTTGCTCTAAAAGAATAGATATTGAAGAAAAATCTATATTGACATTAAATAGCTATGAGTATTGAAAAAAAAAGTAGTAATATCTATCACAGTCCATATTTTTTGTTCATCACATTTGCTTACACATCTTCCTATGAGTGAAACATATGCAAGCCTTTCCCAAGTGAGAAAATCTAGAGCTTCCATCTAGTTACACATATGGCTTAAACACCAGGATCTCTGAGTGATGATTAATGGTACTATTTTGGGGGAAAAATTAGTTATGTATACTTAACAAACTGCAATGTGTCTGTATTAGTTCTTTAACAGCAATTAATAGTTTTGAAAACCCCCTGCTTAAATTGACCTTATTGAAGAAAATTGACTCTTAATGGCTTTAGTATGCCTTGGGGGGATGGGGGTGAGGGAGGGGATGGGTGTATACCTACAAGAAGAGTGCAGTGTGCACTGTCTGGGGAATGGACACACTTGATGCTCAGACTCAGGGGAATGGGAGGGACATGGGCAATATATCTAACCAGAACTTTTGTACCCCCATAGTAAGCTGAAATAAAAAAAAAATAAAATAAATAAAATAAATAAAATAAAAATAAAAATAAAATAGTGTGGTTTTGTTTGAATTTTTTGTTTTCATTTTTGTCATTTTGTTTCATTTTGTTTTATATTACATCCTTTTGCAATTAGGGTGGCTCTTGCAAAGTAATAGTAAATCAATTAACATAAGATTTAATTATGAATACTGTACTTTGACATAAATTGTATAGTAAGTAATTGAACTATTACAGATGTTTCTTCTTCCATTCTATTACATTGTTAATTGAAATAGGTTGTAAATTTACCCATTCTCCCACTGTAGACTATTAATATATGTGGTATTTAATGGGCAATATTACCATAATATCATTTTACTTCATGATAATTCAATTCCCAGAAGGCCATTTGGGTGGAAATTTATGGTTTAATTTAACAGGGAATGCAAATTATTCCTTAATTTTAAAAGTGATAACATTATTGCTTTTCTAATACAGGTGTATAAAATATTTTTCAGTATTTCGTGATCTTATTGAATTTTTATTTTGAAGTAGACATAAAATCAAAACAAAATAATAGCAATAGCAACTATAAAAATGCATTGACAACAACCATAACAAAATCTGTATATATTTTCTTTCTACTTGGGCAATACTTAAAATTCCTAAATTGCCGGTATCATATTTCCTAACTAATATAAAGTACATACTAACTGTATAGGTTTTGGAATCTGATTCCACCTATTTAGGATGCAAGGATGGTTCAACATAAGGTAATCGATAAATGTGATTTACCACATAAACAAAAGAAAAAACAAATACCATGTAGATGGAGAAAAAGCATTCCTCAAAATATAGCACTGTTTCCTAGCTAGAGCAAGCAGGCAAGAGAAAAAATAAAGGATATCCAAATCAGGAAAGAGGAAGCTAAACTATTGCTTTTTGCTGGCAATATGATCTTATATCTAGAAAATCTCAAAGACTCCACCAAGAGACTCCTGGAATTGATAAATGAATTCATCAAAATCTAAGGTTACAAAGTCAATGTACACAAATCAGTAGCATTCCTATATGCCATTAACAGTCAAGCTGAAAGTCAAATCAAATACTCAATACCATTAACAATACTAACAAAGAAAATAAAATACCCAGGAACATACGTAACCAAGAAGGTGAAAGATCTCTACAAAGATAATTATGAAACCCTGCAGAAAGAAATCACAGATGACACAAACAAATGGGAAAACACATCATGCTCATGGATCGGCAGAATTAAGATTGTTCAAATGTCCATACTACCCCAAAATGATTTAATCTTGAGAAACTTGTTTAATATCATTAAACTTTAGTTTTATTATTTTTAAAATGTAGATAATATTAAGAGCTACCTCATAGGTAAGTGGTATGGATTATTCCATCTAAGATAGTTAGTACTGCCCTGCCACATAGTAAGCTATATTGTTAAAAACAGTATTTTTATCTTTTTTAAAACATAAGGGTGAACCAAAGAAAATGTGAGGGCTGGCAGTCCTAGTATAAACTTATTTACCTCCCTCTCAAGGAAAAACTTTATTGGAATATTTCCTATGATGACAAAATTGATGTTTTATTTTTATGGCAGAGGTAAAATTAAGAGCTTAATGCCAAGGAAAACCCTCTTATATAAATAATATGTTTACTGGTCTTCTCTTTTAAAGAGTCAACATTATTATCCATGGGCACTTCCTATCTTCAAATTTCATTTTCAAAAATCTTAGATATAGATTAAATGACTGTATAAACCCTTGCTGCCTTACCCAACGGTTTATGTATTTCCATTTCAAACAAATTATCTTTTTAAGTTGTCATTATTCTTCTGAATAAAGTGTTAATGAGATCACACTGTGCTAATTTAAAGAAAAGTAACCATGGAGAGATTTAGAAAAGGCCAAAAGTAATCACCCTTAAAGACCTACAATAGTGCTTGTTATGTAAGAGGGGTCCAATACATGTTTGTTTAGTGAATAGAAAATTTTACTTCCATTTACTTGATTTTTTCCAAGTTTTCTTAGTCACTCTTTTACTTTCTTTTAATATTAAATATTTTATTTTTATAGTCAGCTAATGCTCGATTTATTTTTTTTAATTATATATTTATGAGAGTCATACCCCAGACAGTGCGCGTCACGCTTGAAGCTCTGACTCGGGGGGATGGGGGGGGCATGGGCAATATATATAACCTGAACTTTTGTACCCCCATAATAAGCTGAAATAAAAAAAAATTAGCTGGAAATAAAAAAAAAAGAGAGTCATAATATCAAGAAATTTACATCTTGGTTTTATTTATGGCATCCACTTGCGCCCCACTTCACCACCAACCTCATAATACTTGACAGCGTTGGGAACTTACACTAGCGTGAAGCTCAAGGTGCTTTCCATGCTCTGAAGCATCACCTGTCTAAATCCATTTGCACTCATTGTCTCCTTACCAGCGAAACCAATGGAAGTGTATGTCATGCCAGCCTAACAGCTGCCACCGCACTGCTGCTGGAATTGCTTGACTGTTTCATGGGGTATAGTAGCTACTTTTAATATGACTGACAGTGTATTTAAAATTTAATTTTGATGAATATTAAAATATATCCTGGTTATAAAGTGCCACTTTTATAAACTGCCTTTTGTTTTTGATATTTCAATTTATAAGATATTTATTACTAAACACATAGAATTTAAAATACTTATTTGTACTTGTTCTGGAATTGATTTTTAAAATAACTAGACTACAAATGTTCTCACTTAATGTCTAGGAATATTTTTTATTGTATTTATTTTTTTTTATTTTGGAATATTATGGGGGTACAATGTTTTGGTTACATGGATTGCTTTTGAATTTCTGGAGTCAAAATTATAAGTGTGCCCATCACTCAAATAATGTACATTTACCCATTAAGTATGATCTTCGAAAACAAAATGATCCATTCCAATTTAATGAAAAATTCATTATTTTTTATTGTTTTCTGTGTGTGAGTTATATGTAACTTGAAAAATAGTTCACGTGTCTCCCAAGGTAAAGAGATGTGTACGTTACATATGCTTCATGAGGCCCCAAGCTCAAAACTCGTGTGAGTTAAGTACAACTCACATGGCAATTAATGTGTTCAACTAAAGCACAGTGATTACTAAAATATGTGGATTTTTTTCTTTACTGAAAATAAATGGTAAAGTCTTTGAAATAATAAGGTGTTCTTTAAAATGGACATATGAACTAGCCTTGTGAAACCATAAATTCCTCTATTCTGTCCTCAAAGCACATTTTATTGAGCAAACAAAACTGAAGACTATACAGGTAATTCACTCTTCTGATGTGTAGGAAGATTCCAGAATTTATTGCATGATTTTATATATCACAATTTTTTTCATGCTTTGCCACTCTTGTCTAGAATATACTTTGATCCTTTCTTATGTAATGAAATGGAAATTTCAGGACACTAAATAACTGTTGCAAAAGTTTTTGATACGTTTACTTTTTAAACTATATGATATATAAACAATATATAGATAAATCTCATTTGCTTTTAGATCTCTGATTAAAGGTGAATGGCTTTAATTGCCTGACCTGCCCTAAGTTCAAGATCCCAGCTTGCTCATTGAGGTTGGGGAAGATTTAGAAATGTGTAACAGAGTGGCTTTATCTGCATCCTTTGGCGCAGACACTCTGCTGAGGTAATACACATTACTATTTATTAATTTCCTGACTAAAATTTTCACACCATGATAAAATGTAATTACAATTGGAACCACTGGGAACTCCTAATTTATTTTTATCTTGGACACATAGGGACGTATTTTTTCTCTATTCCCTTTAGAGATATATACATATCAATAAGACATATAAAAGGATTCAAACTATGGTGTGGATTTGTAAAGTCACTAAAGCTGGCTTGAAGAGAGTCAGCAGTGACACCAACTTCAAAGATGTTCCAAGTAACAGGTAGTGAAACTCATTAAAGGACACTTTGAACTTTTGTTTCAAATCTTCAAATGCATGAAGTCATCAGCATTACAGCTCTATAAAGCATGGAAAACTATTTATGTGTGACAGCTATAGTCTTATGTAATCATAATTTTTGTTTAAAGTTACCAATGAACAACATAGGCAAAATCAAGGTAGTATTCCTTTGCATAATTATTCTGAAATTTAAACAGATGAAGGATTCTTGATAGATAAGCACATTATTTTTATTACTGTGTTTCTGTAACCAAAAATGTTATAGTTAAGTATTTTTATTTAAGTAAATTAGGTCATACATTTGTAATAAAGTTTGATGTTTTAGTAGATTTTGTGTTATATCTTGAGATTCTCCAATTTCCTACTGGATTTGCATAGATTAAGGTTCACTCTGTGTGTTCTATGGTTCTAGGGTTTATTAAAAATGCATAGTGTCATGTGTCTACCACCAAAATACCATACAAATTTGTTCTACCTCCCTAAAATATCCTCAGTTATTCCCCTAGTTTAACACTCCATACACCCTATACCTTTGTATAAAGTAGATCTGCTTTACGTGCTTAAAATTTCACTTTTTCCAAACTGTCATATGAATTGAATTGCATATTATGTGGCATATTCATGCAGTTTTTACATATTAGAAATTTGTCTCCTTTCACTTAACACAATGTATTTTTTGTTCATCTGTACTGCTTTCTTTTTTCCTTACTGACTAATTTTTTAATGTGTAGATGTACCATAGTTCTTTAGCCATTTGCCTTTTGAGGAATATCTTGGTTGCTTCTGATTTTTGGTAATTATGAATAAAGCTGCTATAAATATTTACAGTTTGTGTGGACCTAAGTTTTCAAGTCAGATGGGCAAAATACCTAAGAGCATGATTACTGGATCCTGTATATTTAAGAGGTTCTTGCAAAGTATAGCAATAAGTGAGCGTTCCTATTCCTTTGGGTCCTCACCAGTATTTGATATTGCCAATGAGTTAAATTGTAACCATTTTAATAAGTATTATAATTTGCATTGCATCTGTGCCAAAAGAATTTGACCATCTTTTCATATGCTTATTTGCCATCCACATATCTTCTTTGGTGTCTGTTTAGTCAAGTGTTTTTTTTTTTTTTTTAATATCCTTTGTTTTTATTTTTTGAGATTTTTGAATTCTCATGTAAAACTCTACCCAAGATTATTTTAAATTACTTTTAAATTTATAATACTCCTAGGATAATTTCTAGCCAGAGCTTACAAAATTGAGCTGACCAAAAACATTCTGCAATTCTAACTGTCCTAAAATAGATGTCTACTTCATTAAATAACTGATGCAGATATTTCCATTGGAAAATGTTTGCTAAAACAATGAACATTTTTGTTTGATAACTAAACTGTGATTGTTACCTAAAGGATTTGTTGAGAGGAACATATGTTTGGGAAAAAGAAGCCACGCTACAAAAAGAATACAATACTATTTCACTGATTACCTGAAATGAAACTATATGTAGTTATATATTTTAATATTGATATGTTGATAGCTTACAATAATATTTTTCACTTATTTAGTTTTACCTTTTTATTTATATTTTTTTATTTTTATTTCAAAATATTAGAATTTTGTTTACATGTATGAATTGTATAATACTGAAGTTAGAGTTTTTTGTGTGCCTGTCACCAGAGTAGTGTACATTGTAGCTGATAAGTAAGTTTTTATCACTTACTCCCTGCCACTGTCCCCACTTCTTGGTTTCCAATGTCCTTTACACCACTTTATGACCATGTATACTGATCATTTAGCTCCCATTTTTTAGTGAGAATGTGTGGTGTTTTTCCATTCCTCAGATACTTCACTTAAGATAATGATCTCTAGTTCCATCCAAGTTGCTGCAAATGACATTATTTCATTCCCTTTTATGGCTGACAAATACTCCATGTTTTATATATACTGTATTTTCTTTACCCACTCATCAAATTGATGGGCATATAGGTTGATTCCATATGTTTCCAATTGTGAATTGTGGTGTGATAAATACTTGAGTACAGGTTGTCATTTTGATATTAATATAATGACTTCCTTTGGGCAGGTACCTGGTAGTGGGATTGCTGGATCAAATGGTCGATCTAATTTTAGTTCTTTGAGGAATCTCCATACTGTTTTCCATAGAGGTTGTACTAATTTATAGTTCCAACAACAGTGTATAAATGTTCCTTTTTCACCACATCCATGCCAACATCTAGTTTTTAAAATTTTTTTAGTAATGGCCGTTCTGATATGGGAAAGTGGTATATCATTGTGGTATAAATTTGCATTTTCCTGAAGATTAGTGAGCATGGTTTCATATGTCTGTTGACCATTTGTTTATCTTTTGGAAAAACTCTGTGTCTTTTGACCACTTTTTAATAGGGTTATTTGAGTTTTTTTTTCTTATTTGTTTGAGTTCATTGCAGATTCTGGATATTTTCCCTTTGTTGGATGTATGGTTTGTGAGTATTTTCTCCCACTCTATATGTTGTCTATTCACTATGTTGACTATTTTCTTTGATGAGATCCAGCTGCAGTGGTGTTTTTTTTGGGACCTGTAACCAGCTCTCTTCAATCTGAAAAAGCACTCAGATGTCCCACTTGGTTGGTGGGGCCCTGAAGCTCTCAGGGGACTCCTTCTTTTGCTCCATCACAGCTGAGGGGGTGGAGGAGTGAGACTGGGCAGGGTTGGGTGAGACAAGCCCACAAAGGTGGGCAAAAGAGCGGTCTCAGCAGAGGTTAAGGATCAGCTGTCAGGCCACTGGGGAAAGCCACTGGGGAGGGGCTGAGGGGAGAGCCAGTCTAGGATTCACAATCTGGCACTTGGAAATGGATTTCACTCCTCTCCCTCTTCCCTTGAGCTCCTTCTGGCATTTGGCTGTAAGGAGCCAGCCAAACTAGCTTAGCTCACCAGCAATGGTGAGGAGCTTCCCTGCCCAGAATCCTGCCCTGGACCAAAATTGCATCTTTTCTGTGCAGGGAGGGTGCTCCATGAAAGTGCATGGCTAGGAAGCACACTGCACTCTCCTTTTAGTTCTCCCTCACCAAGACTGGGAGGTGAGGGAGCCCACACAGGTAGAACCTTAAGCTCCTTTCCACTGGCTCTCTCAGTGCTGCCTGCCTGGCACTGCTTCAGCAGAGAAGGGCATACCCCAGAGCAGAGGGACATTGAGTCTGTTTGAGCACTCCATGGGCAACTTGGGACAAGCATGCTTCTCCTGGGCACAGTCAGGGACTGAACTCAGGGGATTAGAGAACAGCCCTGCAGACCAGATTCTATATCCCTGAGACTCAGTTGTGTTGACTGGGACATAGGGAGGAGATTTGATTGAGTTCAGAACCCATTTTATATAATCTGGAGTGTGGATTCCCTGATTTCCAACAAAATGATTTTGCTATATTTTTAAATATAAATTCAGAGTTGACAGTTTAACAACAAAACATATAGGCACTTGTATATAAATAGCTACTTTGTATATATACCAAAACTTTTTCTAACAAAATTAAACTGTAAAGTAAGGATAAAACCACAACCTACCTGAAATCTGCTCTACAAAGCATTAGGTTTTTTTTTAGATTTCAAACAGTATCAAATATTGATATGTCAGGCTCCAAATCTGTATTTACTAATTGTATACAGTTAGTCAATTATGTTTAATCAAATAATTTATTCCGTGAAACAATACTATATTAAAATTAAAATTAAAAATTTACTAATATACATCCACTGCATGTATGATACTGCCCAGGTGTCACTGTAGTGTAATTGACCTTGAACACATTCATTCTATACTAGCTATTCTAATAAATCTGCTCAAATACTCCTATACTCTAATTTGAGCAAAAGTAAAGGAAAGAATTATTGGAATTTCTGATGTATAATACTCATTCAAATATTTATTCAATTATTTTGGGTATGTGCCTCCCCAAATAAGGAATATTTTAGATTAAAGAGAAAGCATCAAAGCCTACATTGGCAGTCTTTATGTTTGTGCTTATGCACATGTTTGAGTAGTTGGGAAAAGAGTAGGCACAATAAGTTGGAATGGGATAAACTTTATATAAAAAGAGAAAAATTTATATAAATTATATATTTATAAACTATAAATATGTGTGTATATATATGAAGAAATGAGAGAAAGAGGAACAAAGGGAAAATGAAAGTTTATTTGTTGTTATTAGCAAATACTGACTTGTGATTGTAGTATGTAATTGTAATATGATAATATATATTTTTTGGAGGAAAAATGTGAAATGCCAGTGGAAGATTATACTATATTCCCACATATCTTATTTAGTAATCTCCGCATTTATGTGCTCATCAAGGTGATGCTGAAATAACTCCAATGTGAACACATGCATGTGCTTTATCAGTAGATTTCATTTTTGTGTTGATTTACTGTGTTCTTCCCATGATGTTCTCCATAAAAATGCTAGTGTTGTTTTTATCATGTCTTCAACTACAAGTTCTGTTTGATTAACAAGGTAATGAATCAATTTTAACATGGAAAAATTTTCATCAGCAGTGCAATCTTTTTTTTTTTTTTTTTTTTGGTTTCTTCCCTCTTCCCTGATTTACTGATGTCTATTTTGTAGTCCATCAAATGCAGCTTCTCAGATATCTTTGAGAGAATTCTAAAAATTGTGCATGGTATTGTCTGTTATCTCTTTGTTTTTTCATAATTCCATTTTTAAACTTTACTGAAGGATAAAATCACTCACTAAAGTTACACTCACATACATATATGTTTATATCAGATGACAGATAAGGAATGTTCCACATCCTCCTAATTTTAATTAAAACTAAACATAATTTCAGCCTCTTGATCATAGTTATAGCTGTAATAGATAAAGGCTCCTAAAGTATATCCTCACTCCCAGACAAAATTATAAAATATACTTTCTGTGTTCCGAGGACATGTGGTACATATTTTCTGTCTAAGGATCTATCACATTTTCTTATAATTAATATAAGTTTTCTTTACTAGGCTGTGATCTCCTTGAAGACAGACACTGTCACTTTTTTTTAAGCTAATTGAATAGCTTAGCATCAATTCATTATTCAACAAGTATTCCTTAAATGATTATATGGCTAAGCTAATTTTTTTTTCAGGTATTCCTTAAGTAATTGTATGGACAAAACTAACTTTTATCTTTTTGCCTAATCTCCATTGGAAGTAATATGCATTCCAATCCCAAAAAATCCGCTGTGGTACCTGTATTAAATTCTCATATTGGAAGAGTTGACTTAAGTGCATTTGCCTTTTAGTCATATAAACATGGGTTTGAATCCTGGTTCACTCACTTAATAACTGTACAAAATTTCACACATTATTTATATGGCCATAAAATATATATGCATTTCAAAGAAGAGACTAAACTTCCCTCATTTTGTATTGTGCCTGGACAAAACAGGCACATTTTAATTTCCATTTGCTTCCATGGGGACTTAATTTCTTAATTTGCTAAATATTCAATAACTTCTTTCTCACTGATTACCAGTATATCATGACAAAAAAGAAAGAAAAAGAAAAAAAGGGGGAAGACATTTGTAATTTTTAAAAGTTTATAATAATATTCAGGATACAAAGTACACCAACACACAGCAGAGAGACAGAGATTAATTTAAAAGTCTCCGTACCACTTGTAAAATATCTGAGAGCACCATCAGTCTGTATATAAGTTCAGATAAAAAGTGGTTAGTCAATGTTCCAAGGAGAAGTTAGGAGCTACAAGGAATCTTGAGGATAGGGCTGAATATGATAAGGAAAGATGTTTTATGTTAGATTTTCCTGAAGCAACCATTGGCTGACGTTTTGTGTACAAGCGATTATTTTAAAAGTTTCTGTGGGAGTGTGAGAGTAAAAGAACAAAAGGGACAGAAAGTAGAAGATTTTGATCTTGGCTAAAGTCACAGCATGTACTTTCAGCCTGCTCCCACAAAAGAACAGTGCAGTATAAGTTGTAACCCAGGGTTGCTCTGGGCTGAGGCAAGGAAGCAAGGCTTTCACAGTCTCTCACCCATCAGTCTGTAGGTACAGCATGCAGGTGTTTGTGTACCAGAAAGAAGGGGGAGATGACCAGAATTCCAAGGCACTTTCTGCTCTCCACACATGAGGAAGAAATAAGCTCCCACAGTCTGAGGGCCAATTTTTGCTCAAAAAGAGCAACAGCTATTGTGTATTTAAAGACAAAGTACGATGAATCCCAGGATGCTCAAAAATGGAGGGGAAAAAAAAGTGAACTGAAACATCTACATGGAATGCAATCGTTATCTACGGTGTGTGCCTGGGTAGAAAGAGAACAACTAATAGAAAAACAGAAATGATAACCCTGAGGGGAGAATAAAGACCCTTCCTTGAAGCATGGCATCATTGGCCTGTAGTTCTTTTCATCTAACTGCTCTTTCAGGGCAGAACTGAAATTCTACTTACAACAATTTTGAAAAGTTATTCTTCAGTCATTGCTTTAACATTTCCAGAAAGGAAGAACTCAACTCAGTGTTTCCCAGGTCAGCCACTGTTAGAATGAATTGTACTCCTTTTAGTTTGTTCAAATTATTGGGTCTTATTCATTCCCTTGTTCACAGGTCACAAAGGATTCCGATTACCAACTAGAATGCCTGCTCTTGGACTTTTTTTTTTCCTATCCAAAGGAATCATCCTTTAGTTCTGTTTTCTGTATGCTCCCCTGACGTCAAGCCACAAGCTATTACAGTCTTGCCAGTTTGCATTTTATTACAGATTAGTTAGTTATTCATTCAGTCAAATACTTCAGATACGACAGTGTGCTTATTTTTTTAAGTGTCTTTTGACCCATGCATTTAAAAATAAATAAGACTATTCCATGGCTTTAGGTTATCTTGCCAGTTCTTGCCTCATTCTCAGGTAAGTAGAAACATTTTTCATCATATCTCTAGAGTCCCAATATCATGAATCTAACCACACGAGGAAAATAATAGAGTTCCCTATGCTTTCCGCTGCCTTTCTCCTGTCATGAGTGTTTCCATTTAGATATACACAGTTCAGAATATGTGGGAAAGAAAAGCAAATTCAGAATACATTGGCTGATTAAAAAAAAAGAAATATTATCTCTTGCTTGTTTTCCTTTTTATATTTAGTTTATATATGAAGTTTCAAATGCTAAATAATGATGTGAGTTTCTTTTTTATATGCCAGTGAAAAATAGGCGTGAAGAAGGTTTAGGTTCATTGACCTTGGAAAATATTTAATATTTTATGAATTACCAAATTTATTTTGTATGCTGAGGTTGTTTTTATTTGACTTCTAACTCCAAAAGATATTTAAGGAGTCTTGAAGGTATAATTTGGGGGGTTTTTGTTACTACTACATTTCTGAGTTTTGTCCTTTTATTATTAAACTGCTTATTAACTTTCCAAGAAACACATCCAAGTTTTACTTCCCCAAAGTTTAGCAGCCTTTTAGCCCTGTCACAAATACAAAGTCTAGATTCTGAACTTCTGTTTTAATTTGCGAGCTAATGGCCATCAATTTTGAAAACTTGGGCTCTTTGTAATCCTTGGAAACAGATGCACTTGCAATCAAGATAAAAAATAATCTCTTCTTTGAGGCTCCCCAAAGCTTTCCCACAAAATGAGACACTTTTACTTATCTAATAACAATAGTATATTTTATAAAAATGTACTGTTTCCTTTTTTTCCTCTCTAATAGACTATAATTAGAGCAGGGTTATATTCAATCTTAAATATCACATCTAATGTTTGTCATATATTAGTCAGTGGTAATGAGTAACAAAGAAATTAACGGTGCTGAAAACAGTGATAAAGGAAATTTTTCTAATATTGTTACATATATATAGTAGCCTCTTCCATCTTTGTTATATTAACTCATTCTCCAATATATATATTTAGTTGCATATAATATTGATATTGCCTTAAAATTGCTTCATCAGTTCTACATTACAGTCTTCTATGATACCTGTTTTTCTTTTTTTTTTTTTTTTTTTTGAGATAGAGTCTTGCTCTGTCATCCAGGCTGGAGTGCAGAGGAATGATCATAGCTCGCTGAAACCTCAAATTCCTGGGCTCAAGTGACTTTCCTGCTTTAGCCTCCTAAGTAGCTAGGACTACAGACATGTCCCACCATGCCTGGCTAATATTTTTTCTATTTTTTTAGATATAGGATCTTGCTATGTTGCCCAGGCTGTTCTCTAAAACCTGGCCTCAAGTGATGCTACAATTTTAACCTCCCAAAGTATTGGGATTACAAGTGTGAGCTACTGTGCTTGGCCCCTTACAATATTCTAATTCCCCCCAGCCATTCCCTAAACCCTACTTTAAATGGTCTTCCTTGAATGGTTTTGTTTATATTCTGTTCCCATAATTAGTATTAACAGCAACCTGAGACTCTTTCCAACCCCCCAAAAATATCTTTATTAATCTCTTGGCAGTAAATTGTAATGGGATGTTATATATGACTTAAGTGCTACCCAAGAGCACGTGATTGTAAGTTGGAATTTTCTCATAAACAAATCAGTTAATTACAATCTATTATATGGCTTCCTTACTCCATCTTTGAGTGTCTAATGATAACCTGAGTGTCAAAATAACAATAGGATGAAGATTGTATGCAATTTTAGTAAAGGCGCTTATATAAAAAGATGAAAAGAGGCAGTAAATATGCTAAGAGGTACAAATTTGCTCCAGAGGTGGTCCAAATCAGCTTTCTTAACATATTAATAATACAGCATATTGCCTATAGGGAGCCTAAGTCCTTCCTTTTATTCTCCCTAGGACATCTATAATAATCATACTAAATGTAGATATTTTGTTAGCTAGTCTAGTTCATTTCCATTGCTGTCATCAAATATTTTGGCCCTACTGTATCTTTATTAAAAGAGGAGATTATGGGATCTTTATAATCTGTAGGAGCTGAAAAATGTGTGGGTATTATATTTAAAACTAAAATATTATTTATGGTTTATCAGTCACCATGATAATGTTTTTTTTTTAAACGTGTTTTCATTTTATAGACTTTTTACAAAAGGGAAAAATTCTTGATGATGGAAACACACAGTGCTTTGTCCTATATTCTTTTCCAGTGTCAGAATTTTCCACAGAAAAGGTGATGAATACATATACACTGAATGAATAAACCAATAAATAAAAATTATTTGAAGATGTAATAAGATATTTACATTTTTGTGTAGAACCCAGATCCAAATTGTGTGTATCCAGCTCTGATTAGCTCAAGCATATAAAGTTTTTATTTTTTGCAAGAAAGGTAAAGGGAGAAAGAAGAGCATTGGTGACCATCTCTTTCCTAGAAATATTAGCATTATCTGCTAATGATGGGTCTTTTTGTGCTTTGTTGAAGGCCTAGTGTTTTTAGTGCAGTG